>CM019704.1:28739793-29339793 GCA_009760885.1 Achatina immaculata
TTTTACCTTTTTTTTTCGCCCTCGATTGTAAATTATGGGGTAGCTGAGAATGGTTTTCCATGAAGTGAGCGGCTGTGACAGACATCAAGACAGGAGCCTAAGACACTGCTCACTCTTAAGAATCATCGATGCCTGTAGGCACCGTACACTCATCAGGGACAGGAAGCATATGAAACGCCGGCAGAACGTACGTTTGTTTTTATGTCAAAGTTGATCTGTTTATTCTGTTGAGAGAACTCTGCGGCAGTTATCTCCAGAGTTTATGAGATAGATTCAGAATTCTTATTCCCACGTCTTTTATAAACAGATGATTAAAAAAAATACAAACTTTGGTTTCTATCATCATCATCATCATCTTTCACTCCCTTGAGAGCATAGGCCACAGATAAAAGCTCTCCAGTCATCCTTGTTCTTGGAATTATTCTCTGTTTCCTTCCATGTCTATACCTTGTCTCTGAGCTCTGTCATAATTTCTCTTCTCCAAGTAAGTCTAGGTCTTCCTCGTTTTCTTTTTCCTTGAGGATTCCATGTCTGTGCCTTTCTTGCTATGGTTTCATATAGTAGTAGAACTATAATGTACAACAGCGCTGTTGCTAAAGCCAGCAGTGCTACAGTGCTATATAGAGTTCATATATGTTTATGAAACTTTCAGTCTTTCACTTTGACCATGTTCATGACTAGGCTACCACACGACAAGGGTGGCATGATAGCCTTGTCATGGTACTTCTTAGATAAGAGTGATATTTTTCCCGCCAGCTGCCTGAAATAAGCAGCATTAGCATCTCGCTTTCAGCAGAGGTGATGATTCTAGATAATGGCAGGCGTTGGTAGATTTCCCGTTATTTTATTTCGATTATTCACTTTATACAATATTTCAGAACCGGACCACTCTTTAGCCACTTCGACGCCTTGACCCCTCTATTTCTCCACATCCATACAGACCAATAGTTTTTGGGTATAAGTGTATATAAAACTCCTGGTTGGTTGATAGTAAAGAGGGGTTAAGAAAATGAGAAAGAAAGTGTGGGTGCAATAGATGAATGTCTTTGGGGTAAAAGGTTTGTGGTTTAGTGCAGTGAAGGCCATAGATTATACACAATTGCAGATAAGGAAAGAGTAGATGAGAGATTATGATTGTAGAGTAAGGAAAGGTTAAGTGTAGCTGTTCGAGTTTAGTCCATGTGGTTTCTGTGTCTCATATTCCTGTATAAAGCGGTTCTCGAGCGGCAGCTTCTGTTCCTCAGAGTGACATTGTGTAATGGCTGTTATTGTAATGACAGAAGTTACTTGAGCGTGGGGGGGGGAGGGAGGGAGACTGGTGCCCAGCTGTAGCGGACGGTGGTAGGAGTGACTCTGGAGTGAACCGTGCCTTATTCTTCAACGACCCTAGAGTTAGTCCTACCTGGGGAGTGCTTCGTACTAGCAACGCTGGCTTGGATGCAGTGCGCCATTATGCAGCTTCATCACCGTCTATATCCCCCCTGCCCCAATACTCTTTCCATCTCCCTCACAATGTTATATTCCTTGTTCCGTCTTCTCGTGTATGAGAAGATCTTTAATCATGATCAGGATTACAGCAAAACAACAATAAAATATACGTATATTTTACTCTCTGATAAAAGATTGTTGAAAGTTATCTTGGAGTCTGGATTCCCATATATTACATAGCTCCAAGCCCCAGCAGAGGGCAGTAATATCCATGTTTTGTAACAGCAGACAGCATTTCCCACACGGAGCAGGTTTCTGGTCTTTCTTCACTAGAGAGGACAGTTTATGTTTTAACAGCATAGGTCGTCGGCTTTATTTTCTCACACGTTTTAAAGTGTTTCTCACTTTTTACCATAAATGGCACGAACTTTACGTCAGACATATAAGTAAGCGCAAATCGTGCAACATTTTTTACATCAGTGTTTCCCATGTTTTAAAGCAGAGGAAGTATTTCCCATATTTAACAGCAGAAGACAGCATTTCTATATTTAACAGCAGATGATATCATTTCTATATTTAACAGCAGAAGATAGCATTTCATGAATTTAAAAGATAAATTTTTCTCGTATATGCCAGTAGTAGATACCATTTTCCATATTTTTACATTAAAGAGACCGCATTTGATAGATAGCGAACTAGTGAAAATACAGTGAACGCCTTGATTCTGTTTGTTTTAGGAGAATGAAATCCACATACCAATAATAATAATAATATAAACTGCAGAGGAACAGCCGCGGTTCTCCGTTCCTTCTATCACCACAAGGCTTATAAAATAACCGGGGCTGAAGGATTTCTGTCTGGGGTAACGTTCGATCAATATTGTCAGTCTGCGGGGTATGCAGATCGCTCTCGGCCATCATGTCCTGTTGTAGGATGCTGCCTGCGTGCTTGCTCGCGCTGCGGGGCATATCAGTAAGTGGGTGAAGCAGCTGTGATAACGTCTGTTATCAGTGCTGAGAGTATGTGAGAGCACAACTACGACAGCACGCACCTGCTTGCTCGCAGACCTTAATTATAGTGTGCTTTCCTAGCTGTGTGCAGTCTTGTCAGAGTGCAAGTGTTTTTCAGGTTGTAAGTGTGAGAAAATTTTTAAAAAAAGATACAATGGTAAGAGAAGGGACATCAGGATGATAAACATAATCATCATCATCTGGAGCGCTCTAAGTTTATGTTAGTGCTGTGTGGGTATGTTACACTCACACTGGTCTGTTAGTGTTGTGTGGGTATGTTCCACTTCACTGCTTTATGGTTAGTATTGTGTGGGTATGTTCCACTCACACTGCTCTGTGTTAGTGTCGTGTTGTTCTACTCCCACTGCTTTATGTTAGTGTTATGTAGGTATGTTCTACTCCCACTGCTCTATGTTAGTGCTGTGTGGGTATGTTTCGCTCCCACTGCTCTGTGTTAGTGTTTTGTGGGTATGTTCTGCTCCCATAGCTCTGTGTTAGTGTTGTGTGGGTATGTTCTGCTCCCATAGCTCTATGTTAGTGTTGTGTGGGTATGTTCCACTCCCACCGCTCTAATTTAGTGTTTTGTTGTTCTGCTTCCATCGCTGTAGTTAGTGTTTTGTTGTTATGCTCCCACCACTCTAAGTTAGTGTTGTGTGGGTATGTTCCGCTCCCATCGCTCTGGGTTAGTGTTTTGCTGTTCTGCTACCATCGCTCTAAATTAGTGTTTTGCTGTTTCACTCACATTACTTTAAGTTAGTGTTTTGATGTTCCGCTCCCATCGCTCTGGGTTAGTGTTTTGCTGTTCCGCTCCCATCGCTCTGGGTTAGTGTTTTGATGTTCTGCTACCATCGCTCTAAGTTAGTGTTTTGCTGTTCTGCTACCATCGCTCTAAGTTAATGTTTTGCTGTTCTGCTACCATCGCTCTAGTTAGTGTTTTGCTGTTCTACTACCATCGCTCTAAGTTAGTGTTTTGCTGTTCTGCTACCATCGCTCTAAGTTAGTGTTTTGCTCTTCTGCTACCATCGCTCTAAGTTAGTGTTTTGCTGTTCTGCTACCATCGCTCTAAGTTAGTGTTTTGCTGTTCTGCTACCATCGCTCTAAGTTAGTGTTTTGCTGTTCTGCTACCATCGCTCTAAGTTAGTGTTTTGCTGTTCTGCTACCATCGCTCTAAGTTAGTGTTTTGCTGTTCTGCTACCATCGCTCTAAGTTAGTGTTTTGCTGTTCTGCTACCATCGCTCTAAGTTAGTGTTTTGCTGTTCTGCTACCATCGCTCTAAGTTAGTGTTTTGTTGTTCCTCTCCCACAGCTCTAAGTTAGTGTTTTGTTCTTCCGTTCCCACCACTCTAAGTTAGTGTTTTGTTCTTCCGTTCCCACCACTCTAAGTTAGTGTTTTGTTGTTCCACTCCCACCACTCTAAGTGTTGTGTGGGTAAATTAGTGTTGTCTGGGTATGTTCTGTCAATTGTTTAAGTGAGAAAATCCGACGTTGCAAGACGTTATTTAAAAGGCATATGTGTGCTGTATATAGAGAGCAAGGGAGATAAGCACAGATAAGCAGGATTTCTTGCACAGCCCCAAGGTGGTGTAAATCACCAGATCTACCCCCACTAGCACAAGCATGCACATCCTCCCTCACATACAAACACTAGCACCACAAGCATGCATATCCTCCCTCACACACAAACACTAGCACCACAAGCATGTTCATCCTCCCTCACACACAAACACTAGCACCACAAGCATGCTCATCCTCCCTCACACACAAACACTAGCACTACAAGCATGCACATCCTCCTCACCTACTAGAGTAACTGAATCATCATCAACGCTAATAGATCATATTTATGTAGCTGATCCAGGAAACATTACTGAATGTACTGTCCCTCATGTGTCGCTGAGTGATCCATATCCGGTCTGCTGTACGTGGTCACATAAGGGGTATAAAATACCGAAACACAAACATACATACCAGCATCAAATATAGAAACTTTAAAAACTTTAACTTGGAATTATTTTTAACTGATCTAAAAGCTTCGCCTCTTACGTACGTTTTCCAGTTAACAAATTCAGATGAGGCTATCGAATACTGGATCAAGATATTTCGAAATATTTTTGATAAGCGTGTCCCCATCAAAGAAATGAGAGTAAAACACGTAACAAAATCCCCGTGGATAACTCCCGATATATTGCAACTCATGAGGAAACGGGATGAAGCTCACAAAAACAGAAATTTCAGTAGCTATCGTTCACTTAGGAGTAAGGTGCAGTATTTAATTAGGCAGGAAAAGAAAAATTACTTCAGAAATTTAGTGAAAGACAAGACTGATAGTAAATCAGTCTGGAAAGCGATTAATACTCTTGTAAATAAAAGGAACCAAACTGACCCACAAACACTTAATGGTGAACATACTTGCACTAACTTCAGTGAACATTTTAGGGAAGAAATTAGTATTCTAAAATCTTCATTACCGGCCCCCAATTGCGACCTGAGCGCGTTGAAAACTTTCAGCGACAGTAAATGTGTAAAGCTAAAACAAATTAATATTCCTTTCCTCACAGTCGGTGAGGTTTATAACTACATCCGGTCCTTAAAGAACACTAACTCAGCAGGATGTGATGACATTAGTAACAAGATACTACGCTACGCTGTACCAGTTATCACAGACACACTAACTTACTTATACAACTTGTGTATTGACAAACAATATTTCCCTGACGCTTTTAAACTCGCCAAAGTTTTTCCTCTTTTTAAATCTGGACAGACTAGTGACCTCTCAAACTATAGACCCATATCCATTCTGTCATCACTATCTAAACCTCTTGAAAAACATAGAAAAGTTAACTCTGCTCCACATGCAAGAAAACAGTCTACTAATAGACAGTCAGTCAGGTTTTAGACCAAATTACTCCTGCCACACAGCATTAACTAAAATGACAGAAGGCTAGCTGTCTGATATAAATGATGACAAATTGTGTGGTGCTGTCTTTGTTGATTTTAAGAAAGCCTTCGATATGATTGATCATGAAATTCTTGCAAAAAAGCTGGAAGGATATAGATTACACCCTGACCTAACAAAATGTATTACATCTTTTCTCTCAGGTAGAAAACAAGTAGTTTGCTTTAGAAACAAAATATCTGGCTCGTCTGTGGTTGATACCGGTATTCCTCAAGGCTCCATTCTTGGTCCTCTTCTCTTTGCTATCTATATTAACGACCTACCACTACATTTAAAGCACTCTTCATGTGATCTTTTCGCTGACGACTGTACTGTTTACAATAATGACTATGACATCAATAAACTACAGACATCGCTCCAAAATGATATTAAACAGTTTGATTAAATGGAGTAATAAAAATGATATGTTGATAAACACCAACAAAACAAAATCCATGCTCATCACTACAAGACAGAAACTGCAGAATGCAACAAAAACTTCACTACAGCTTTGTGCTGGGACTAAGGCAATAGAAAATGTTCATGAACATAAAACTCTAGGACTCATCATTGATCAGCATTTAACTTGGAATTCTCACGTACATAACCTAACAAATTTGATTGCACAGAAAGTTTACCAATTAGCCAAAATTAAACACTTTATCGACAAAGACACAAGAAAAATATACTACATATCACACATACAAACACACTTAGATTACTGTTCCACAATCTGGGATGGATGCTCAGTCTCAAACACAAAAAGGCTCCACTCACTTCACAAGCGAGCATTAAATCTTATTTGTGACAGACACCCAGTACAGACTGTAGATCAACACAAACAACTCAAAATTCTACCCCTCAAAAATAGAATCATTTTTAACAAAGTTAAGTTTGTTCACAGAATTCTGTCGCACAATGCTCCGCCTTACTTCTGGTCACTGTTTACGCATAACACTAAACATAGCCGGCGTTTAAAAAACTGTCTTCTTCCTAAACCCAGGATTGATCTGTACAAGAAAAGCCTTGCATACTCTGCAGTACAGCAATGGAACACCCTCCCCTACAATTTAAAATCCATTGGTAATACTTCATCCTTTAACTCAAACCTGTTTCATTATTTACTTGCTTGTAATTATATGCCTCCATAAAATAACCAGCACTCTCTCAACACATGGCTCATAAACCATCAAGTACTTCAATGACATAGTTAGAAATGCAACTTGTTAGATATTGTTAGAAATTATTTTAATGTTTGTTAAAAAAAACATATGTTAGAAGATCTGTATTTACAATGTATTTTTATTTATGTATATGTCTGCGTGTGTATGTGTGCGTGAGTGCTATTTTATTAGGTTAATTACTTCTTCTCTTTTACTTTGAATGTAGTAGTTAAATCTTACACTCTTTTGATATGTTTTTCCTAATTTAATTTGTATTTACTAAATCAAGTGTGTGGGAAGAATGAAAGATGGAGTGATGAAGGGCAGAATGTAAGACGGGCCTGCGTGCCCAATTCTTTACCCTTTAAAAATAAAGATTATTCATTCATTCATTCATTCACACACAAACACTAGCACCACAAGCATGCACGTCCTCCCACACACACAAACACTAGCACCACAAGCATGCACGTCCTCCCACACACACAAACACTAGCACCACAAGCATGCACATCCTCCCTCACACACAAACACTAGCACCACAAGCATGCACGTCCTCCCACACACACAAACACTAGCACCACAAGCATGCACGTCCTCCCACACACACAAACACTAGCACCACAAGCATGCACATCCTCACAAAATACGCCATATTATCCACTTGGTGGCGAGGAGACTGAGCTCCAGAATTTTGTTTGAAAAAGTTTTCTTTTCCCTGTATGTCATATTTAGAATTGTATTTTCGGTGAGCTAGCAAAGAAAGAATTCCTACTGGGTTCTAGATCTTGCATGACACTCTCAGTACAGGCACTGATGTTCAGTTGTATTTCTTTTCTTTGGTTCATTGCTCCTGTCTTAGGCCCTCTCGCTGTCTGGAAATTACCCAACTCGACCGAGGCCGACGCTTGTCATTTGTTCATAGCTAGTATCTCCACTCAGCGAGAGACGCATTGAATTTCTAGGCTAAATGGATGGACATTGAGAAGATAGCTTCTCCCAATTTGTCCAACCCTTCCGTTTTGTTGAGTGGATGTAGAGGCACACATGTCCGCCCTCGCTCGCCCGCCCGCCGGACTTAATTAACGGATATCATTCGTCTGGAACTTTGTGCTAGAGGGCGCTTATTTCCATCGTCTGTCTTAGTGGATGCTGGTGCGTGCTATCCGTCATCTCTCTGTCTGTCTCTCACGCTAAAATCTGTGTGTTGGCACGTCTTTCTGAGTGGCTGGATGGATAAATGGACGGATTTATTTATTTCTGTGCCCAAACTCATAGTGGAAATATTTCGGTAAAATCAGAGCAGAAAGGAAAAGGCAGCAAAATATCAGGAGAGTCCTTTCTGGCCTGTGCAGCTTATCCATCCGCCCATCCAGCCAGCCAGCCAGCCAGCCAGCCATCCATCAATCAATCCATCCATCCATTCCATCCATCCATCCATCTCTTGGTATCGAGGAAAGAAAGGCTGTCGGGCGTGAGTGATGTTGAGCACATCAGCTTCTGGTGTGAGGACAGGTGCAGGAAAATATTGCCGCCAACACTGTATCCCCTCCTGCCTGTATCATGATAGGCTCACCCTTGCTTTATTTACTCACTGTGAGATTTGTCGAACATTCCCTTGTCCATTCCACACCATTTTCTGTTTCTGCTCGTTTTATTATATGTAAGACTCCTTGCCTCGGTTCTACACTTTGATATCCTCAAGACGTTTTTTGTCACGTTTTTATGACTGTCTGCCAGTACTGTCTTCTTCTTTTCTCATGTATGACAGCCTGTCAGTACTGTCTTCATCTTTTGTCACATTTTTATGATGGTCTGTCAGTACTGTATTAATCTTTTTTGTCACATTATATAACATTTTGTCAACATTATCTTCAACTTTTATTACATCCAGTGATGAGGAGACCAAGGAGGAGTTGAAGAAACTGCCAGTGATACCCACATGTACATTGAAGCAACATCCATCTATAGCATATTGGTAAGTGCTTGGGAAAAAACTGCAGCAGCAGCGATGATGATGATGATGATGATGATGATGATGTAGTAGTAGTAGTAGTCATTTTTAGTATCAGTTTTACTGAAATATGAAGCTGATCTTTGTAATGGGTTTCTTGTTTTTAATGAAAATCAGAAAGCACACTACAGTAAACCATGCTTGAGAGAAAGATAGAAGGAAAAAAAGTACAGATCAACAGTGACATTTGATGGGTAAACATCAAAGGATTGATGGGATTCAGCTTGGTGAGCTGCAGTGTGAAAGCAATACTGCAAATTGTGGCGGTGGTGGTGGTCTTTTTGTTTCCAGAATGTTATCCCTGTCACTACCTCCTTGAATGCAGTGTGATCTTGAGCAAGGTGACTTTCATTAGTGCTTGAGGGGGAAAAAAAAGAGCAAAAGTATGATAATTTGTACAGTTGAGGGGCTTAACATCAAGACATCACCTGACTTCTATTTAACCAAGCTGTCATGGCAAAAGACAACAGATTGAGGATCAGTGGCATTCCCTGGGAACAGGGCACAGATGTATTATTTTACTATCCTGACTAGGTTAATGTAAATGCTACGGAAGAATCTTTTTCAAATATGGACACAAAATGGAACAAATATATCCATACTACAAGAACTTAATATTGAAGAAGGCTGGCTAGTAAAGAAGATTAAACAGAGAAAACTTAAATATTTTAGATGTTAAATGTCATTAGAATTTAGAGAAAACCATCTTGGAAGGGTACATAATGGGAAAAAGAAAGAGGAGGACCAAAGCGAAGATGGCTGCAAGACATCGTTGATAATCTGCAAATTTATGCATCAGTAATTGGGCATCTTGCTTACAACACAGAGGCCAACAAGAGAGCTGTTAGGGAGGCAAAGGGACATGCAAATGACTGGCTGACTATGTTAATGGCACCAAAACAAAAGCTGAAGATAAGCTTCATTAGGGCAAAGGTAGAGAAGAAACAGACAATGAGGACAAGGAAGGGTCTAGGGCAGTCTTTCCAGGACATGCAGATGCAGATTAGAAGAGAAATAGTTGAGAGATATGTACATGATATGAGGTGGAAGAATAATGATGTGATGGTGTATTTGAAAGAAAGCTAAATAATTATTGTTCCTGGAGCTGAAACCTGTGAATGTTTCTCAAGTGTGATAACTCCTCATGAAGTTTATTGAGTAAAGTGTTTGGTTATGATTGTTCTCAGTATTTAACAATTTAAGTTCAGTAATTGGTGGTTATGGCTTCAGTAATTGGTGGTTGTGGCTGCAGTAATCAGTGGTTGTGGCTTCAGTAATTGGTAATGATTGATAGCAATAGTTAAAACTGATGGTTGGAAATGTGCGACTTCAACAGGGCTGCTATTTACAGACAGGAATTATATGTTGAATTTGGTGAGTTTCTTGTCTGTCCAGCTAACCCCTTTCTGGTATTGTGTGTGCGTGTTGTTTTTCTTAATACTACAAACACTTTGAGTATTATGGTCAAGTTGCTGTACTGCAGTGATTAGTGATATACTGCCATTAAACTGTGGAAATCTTAGTAGTTTAGAGGAGATTGTGCAACCATTAGTGCGCTTGTCTGCCAGGTCGCAGGTTTAATTCTCAAGTGATGGCAGAATTTCTTCTCAGATTCACCAGCAGTAGGGCCCACCTAGCCTAGAGTATTGGGTATTGGGGTTTCGAGAGGGGGGGGGGGAATCTTCTTGGAAAGTAAAGACCATGGGGATAGGTTCTGGTGTCCCTGCTCATAATACAGTAGCATAGATATTTGAACACTTTGATGCTACACATCTCTGTGACATGCAGATGCTGTAGGATTTAGATGAAGAGAATAGGATCTGTGTAATTTGTTTTCTGCATATTTCAGTGAAGATAGAGTCATTCATTTCTATGAGAAGATCAGTGGCACTTCCAGGGGACTGGCTATAGTCAAGTGAGTACTTCTACATTATGGCTGTTTAACACACAAGAACCTCTGCTCTACTTCTTGTTCTTGTTGCTACTGTTGTTGTTATTATTGTCGCTGTTGTTGTTGTTGCTGTAACTTGAAGTTGTTGTCCTGGTGAACATCTTGTACTACAACTGCTGTATCAGATGATGGAATGAGCTGTAGTGGCTTTCATTAGTTTATGAAGCAGGTTTCACAGAAATCTTCTCAAACATCCCAGAGAGCAGCGCGTCAGTTTCAGTCATTGTTTCATGCATCGCAGCAGCCTGTGTGTAGGGACGTTGCTCACTCAGCTTTGGTTTGCAGACCCACATGTTTTCCTCATTCTAACACAGTCAGATTTACCCCCAGCATACAACCCTGCATTAGTGCCTGTAGTTTTGATCAAAACTGCTCATTTTGAACACCAAGAAAAAAATCAGATATCAAAGGAAATGTAAATTATATTTTAAAATATTAGTAAATTTGAAGGCATTTTGATATGTCTTAAAATATTCATGGGGGGGGGGGGAAATTAGGAATAATTACTTTGAGCAGAGAGAGTGTGATTTAAAATGTTTATAACACAGGCACCCAGGTCTAATGTTAGAAAACACTTACCTGTCCTTGGTATGAATAGAGTGGTTTGTACTTAACCCATTCAGAAGTTGGCAGGAAGTTTGCAGGCAGGCAGGCAGAGGGGGGCATTTGTCAAGAGCCATGATTGGTTCCATGAACCCAGTGCATAAATCAAATTAATGGTTTTTGCCACAGGAAATCAAGGAAACAAAGTTAGTTTGTTTAATTAAGCTGTGCATAGCTTGAATCTAAACCATGTCTTAAGATTGAAGTTTGGAGCTTACCAGAATGGGATAGAAGGATGCGTGCTTCATGTTTGTAGAAATATATATATATAGCAGTTTGCAGTAACTTGGAAATTATAGAACAAGACATTCGGCCTCTGTAATGATTGCTGTGATAAGTGTGTTTTCTTTGTCATTTCATTGCCTGCTGAAAATGAGTTCATTGGCTTGGCCCTCAGACATATCATGCTGGCAGAGATGATTCTTGTGATATGTGGTCTGTGCATTAGAATCATGTTTTCCAGCCTTTTTTTCAGGTCATGGTCCTGCTGGAGCCAGTGATAATTCACTGAGAGAATGAATGAATGAATTAATTTTTAAAAAAAGAGAGAGAGAGAGAAAGAGACACACACACACAGGAAAAGGGAGGAGGGGTATTAAATTTTAAAAATTAAACATTAGACACACATTTATAGTATTCCATATGCTCTAGATTTGCAGGGTGAATCTCTGGCTGGGATTGATTGATTGATCTTTATTTCAGAAGGGTTAAGAATTGGGCATGCAGGCCTGTCTGACATTCTGCCCTTTATCATACAACTTTCACTCTGTTCCAGGCATTATACAAATATGCTGCTCATATAACAAACATAAGTAACATTAACGTAACTACATTCACATATAAATGACTATCTACCAAATAAAAATTTTGGTACTTTTCAGAATAAACAGTCAACTGAATTCAGTGTCTTAAGAGCAGTCTAAAATAACTTTAGGGACTTTACACCCTAGAAGTTTCTCAGAAAAAAAACCCCTGCATAGAAAAAGCAATTAAGTATTCTTACTGCATACATCCTTATGCTGGCTTAACTATTGCACAGCATATATATATATATATCTCTCTCTGAACCTTAAGTGCCCAGGGCACATGGGGCTTCTGCAAGGGTTTTCCACAAATGCCTGTCTTTCGCCTTTTTTTCTGCTCTTGCCCAGGTGAGCCCTCTATTGCTCAACATCCTTTCTGTTGTTCTTCTCCATGTCTCTTTTGGTCTACCCTTACTTCTGCTCCCCTGTGGTGTCCATCTTAGTGCTATTTTTGGTAGTGAGTTGTCAGTCATTCGGAGCACATGTCCCAACCATCGCCAGCGTCTTTATATATATATATATATATATATATATATATATATACACAAAAAAACTAGTGGAAACATTTTACAGAGTTGAAGTAGAATTATTAGAAATGTGAACTGAGCACAGAAACTGAATAGACTTATCATGTGTATGGATGATGCTTATATAAAAGCCTGTAACCACTGGGGAAGAGGCACTCATAACTCCTTGGACAGAATAAGACAATCACTGGAAAACTCGGAAGTTGACACTCCTCTTTCTTTTACATGTGCCCAGGCAGTTCAGTTTGGAACACATCTGCCAGAACTGCAGTAATTATGAAACACTGAGATACACTTATTCTAAGATGGCATGGCCTCCCCCATAAGATAGTGAATGTCATCAAAGCTCTATACGAAGGTTTTCAATGCAAAGTGATCTGCAGAGAACACACCTCTTTAGGGTACAAACAGGAGTAAAGCGGGGATGTGTACTATCACCAGCGTTATTTATTTTGGCAGTAGACTGGTTAATGAAGGAGGCAACATTGGATAAATGCAGAGGATTTCTGTGGACACTCGACGCAATGCTGGAGTGCCTTGATTTTGCAGACATTTATCTATTGTCAAGCAGGCACAAAGATATGTAAGATGAAATAAACAAGCTAACTCAGAATGCAAAAAATATAAGATTAAAGATCAGCGTAGGAATGACCAAGTTAATGAAACAAAATGTGAACAACAGAAATGTACTGAGAGTAGATAACAAGCTAGTGAAGGAGTTCAACAAATTTGTATATCTTGTAATAGAGTAGTAGAAGATGGAGACAGCACATAGGACATCAACAGCAGACGTACTAGAGCAAACCAGCCTTTTGCAATGCTGCAGACTATATGGAAATCTAAAAAAAACTAAGCACGAAGATGAAAATCAGGATATTTAAGTGATAAAGTATGGAAAAAAGGTCTGTTGTGGAAACTAAGAAACTGCAATGTGAATGGAAGACTGTACAACTGGATAAAGTCCTATTTACACAATAGAAGAGCTAGAGTAGTAATGGATGGACACAAAAGCCAGAAAGTACTTCTGCGACACGGTGTACCACAAGGAGGAGTCCTTTCGCCTACACTATTCCTTGTATTCATTAATGACCTGGTCAAGGAACTTCCCTATGGAATCAAAGCAGCACTGTATGCAGATGATCTGGTCATGTGGTGTACAGATGAATATGCGACAGTTGCTACACAGAGACTCCAAAGAGCAGCAGACATCTTGACATCATGGACAAACAAATGGTGTGTAAGTATCAACACAGAGAAATCAAGCACCACTCTGTTCACCCTCTCATCTAAACAGAAAGCAGGTAAGATCTTTGTAAATGAAATACCCTTAAGGATGGACAACCAACCCACTTACTTAGGAGTGACTCTTGACTCAAAACTGACTTGGAAGCAACACATCAACAGTGCAGAAGCAAAAGCCAGAAGAAAACTAGCCATATTAAGAAAATTGAGTGGGACTACATGGGGAGCTAGTGAAAGAATCCTCAAGAATGTATATCAGCAAAGTATTCTACCACATTTAGAATATGGCTCAACATCTTGGTGCACAGCATCAAACACTACGCTGCATAATCTAGACAAGGTTCAAAATCAGTCACTACGGATTATCACAGGTGCCATGAGGTCCACACCAATAGTAGAAATGCAGAAAATAGTTGGTGTTCAACCGCTAAAGGAACGTAGAGACACAAAGGTCATGACCATGGGAGAAAAATTCCTTAGCTCTGTAAGCCATCCCCTGAAGGAGAGATTCAATAACTTGGCATTAGGACGGCTTAAAAGAAGCAGCTTCATTCATCAGGCCAAGCGTATGCGTAAGCTGATACCTGACCTTCCAACTGTAGTCACTCCATTATCATCTGTACCAGAGCATACACCATGGAAAGAAGCAGATTATACACAAATAACTATTCAGACTGAAGTGAAAGGTGTGCAGAATGGTGAGATGCAGAGCAGTCTTGTAAGATCAGTAGCCACACTTAGTGTTCTAGATGACAAATATCCATGTGACACCTGGATACGTGTGTATACAGATGGATCTGCACATAATGCCATAAAGAATGGTGGGGCAGGAGCATATATTGAATATCCAAACAACACCATTGACAAGATTTCCATACCCACTGGTAAATACTGCAACAACTTTGATGCAGAAGTTGGGGCAATTATTGCTGCAGTTGAAAAACTATCAGACTCCAGAATTGATACATGTCCTGTAGTAATTCTCACAGATGCAAGATCGGTACTGGAGGCTCTTCAGTGCAACAAACTACCAGACCTTAAGGATGCCTTGTCAAAAATTGGCTTACAACATGGAGTCACTTTGCAATGGATTCCCTCCCACTGTGGGATACCAGGCAATGAGAAAGCTGACCATCTGGCCAAAGAGGGCACTGAAATGGAGCAACCAGACATACCAGTCACCTGTAATCAGAAGAAAAGCATGATAAAAACCTACAGGAAGCCACAAACACCACCACATGATGACTATCACATGCTAAACAGAAAGGAACAAGTCACCATCTTCCCTCTCCGAACAGGACACAGCCGACTCCGAAGTCATATGTATACAAAGTTTAAGGTTGGTACTACTAATCTATGTACATGTGCCCAGGTGCCCCAAACCGTGGAACATATCCTTCAGAACTGCATTAACTACGAGACACTGAGAAATAATTACTGGCCCAGTGAAACCACTAAAGAAGATAAGCTCTACGGTTCCATACATGAGTTACAAAAAACAGTGAAATTTATCCAAGAGACAGGACTGCAGATATAGACAGACAGTGCGAACGAAGAAGAAGAAGAAGAAGAAGGATATTTAAGAATAATGTTCTAAGTGTACTACTCTATGAAAGTGAATGCTGGAAAATTACCAAAACTATTGAAAGCAAGCTGAATTTTTTTCCAGACTAAATGTTTATGAAGAATTAGATGAATATTTTGGCCAAATACTTTAAGAAATAACATTTTGTAGGCAAAAATGCCAGTGAAGCCACTGACAACAATTACTGAGAAAAGACGCTGGCGATGTGCCCCGGATGACTGACAACTCACTAGCAAAAATAGCACTAAGATGGACACCACAGGGGAACAGAAGTAAGGGTAGACCACATGAGACACGGAGAACAACAACAGAGAGGATATTGAGCAATAGAGGGCTCACTTGGGCAAAAATGGAGAAAAAAGGCAAAAGAGTTTGTGGAAAACCTTTGGGGAAGCCCCATGTGCCTTGGGCACTTAAGGTTCAGAGAGAGAGAGAGATACACCTACAGGCCTAAAGTAATGAAAAGAGAAGCTAAGCTCTCTGGTTCTATACAGGAACTACAAAAAAAACCCCAGTCTAAATTATCTAAGAGGGATATGACTGCAGGCATAGACAATATATGTGTGTGAAGAATATGAAGATTGGAAAACTCAAGGGAGAAAGAAGTGTGAGAGAATAAGAAAAATATAAAATGGAATAGACTGACACAGAAGAAGAAACTGATGTGATTACAAAGACTTGCAGAAGAGAAAAGTATGGAGAACAACATTGTTGCTACAGCACATAATGAATAAGTGAATAAAATTTTGTACATAGCAAAGTTTTTAGGATGGGAGTTTTGTTTATTTCATTTAAAATCAGTACCTGTTTTATTTATGGATAAAAAGACTGTTTTGTTGAGAAAGAAAAGAATGAGACCAGTGTCTCTTATATTTCATGTTGTGACAAAAATGAAGCCAGTCTCTCTTATATTTCATGCTGTGAAAAAAAATTAAGCCAGTCTCTCTTATATTTCATGCTGTGAAAAAAATGAAGCCAGTCTCTCTTATATTTCATGCTGTGAAAAAAATGAAGCCAGTCTCTCTTATATTTCATGCAGTGAAAAAAAAAGAAAAGAATGGGACCAGTGTCTCATATGTCATGTTGTGAAAAAGACAAAAGAAAGGTTTTCCATACTGAGAACTCAACAATGAAACCAAACATGAAGGAAAAGCAGTTAGATCCAACCGACATAGTATTAACAACAAAAGAGTAACTTATTCAGTAATTATTGTTCAGAAACTACAACCGTTTGTTTGCATTGAATTTGCTGAGTTCATTATTTTTTATTTGGGCATATCTAGTAGTGTTGTGGTGCATCCATCTCTTGGTGGTGACATCTGATGTTTGTTTCCATCCAGTGACACCTTAATCAGCCTGGCTGTAAAAGTGGATGCTAGGCTGACCTCTTCTTCATCAACGTTTGAGGAAGATTGGTCATGCTGTATCTGCAGGCCTGACAGAAGTCTACCATCTTCCCTAAGCTTGAGTGGGAGCCCCATAGTTTTTCTTTCAGCTTGGCTGTCCTCTCTAACTAAGGAAGAGAGTCAGTCTGACATAAGATTAGCCACATCACCCTTTAATATGCCAACAGGTCAAGGAAAATAATGCACACTAGGACCATCTCATCGATATACTATACTTCAGCGACATCATTTTCACAGTCAGTTCAGGTGTGTCTGTATCGCCTTGTTAGTATAGCTCTGTTTTTTATGATGTTTGCAAAAAAAAAATAAATAAATAAAAATCAGCATTTAAGTTTGAGAAAACTAGTAAGTAATCACTTACAATCTTTTTCCAGTTACATGACCATTGTAGAAAAACTTCCAACATATGGCATTCATTACTATGACGTTAAGGTAAGTGTGTGTGTATGTGCCTATCCTGTCAGATTCATTTTATTATCTTTACTAGTAGCAGGATGAAGGAAAGAAGAGAGGGGATGTTGAGTTTGTCTTCAAACATTAACAGAAGAAAGGGGAGTGTACTAGAAGAGGAAGATAGCAATAATCAGGCTCTCCTTCTCATAGCTTTTTTTTTTTTTTCTTGAAATTGTAGACACCTGCAGGTGCAATTTCCCTTTATTTAAGGATGTTTATAATTTCCTTTCCTTCTGCTCAGTCTTTCAAATATTTAATGATATGAGAGTACTAGGTTCTGAAGCTTAATCTCCAGCTCAGCTGTGAGCACCTGCTTGTTTTGTTATATTTGTTTTGTTTTCACAAAGAGATTGAATATTTTTTCAGTGGGTATGTTTTTTTTTTGTTTAGAAAATAATATTTCTTCTTCCTCTTCTTACTTTTATTATTATTATTATGTCTTGCATTTGCACACCCCCTACCTGCGCCCCCCCCCCCCCCTAAAAAAAAGCAGTAGATGAAATAAGAGATAAATGAGAGAGAGAGAAGAGAGAGAGATACACATGCACGCACGCACACACACAGACACACAGAGAGAGAGAGGGGTGATTGATAAGTTCTTGGCATAAGGTACAAATACTTGAAATGCACAGTTTATATTAGGTGCATTTGTAGATCAGGTTAATGTAACACAAAGTTTCAAGAAATTAACTGCAACCAATTTTTTTTTTTTTTTTACAGGTTACTGAGGTGGTAAGGGGTGGCAGAAATTGAGAAAATGGATAACATTTCTCATCGAGCAGTCATTCGGTACCATCTGCATCAAGGGCTTATCATCGAAGGAGATCCATGAGGATATAGTAGAGACTAGGGGAGAGTGCTCCTTCTTACAGCACAGTGAAGAATTGGGCAGCTCAATTCAAATATGGAAGGGAGAGCCTGGAAGATGATCCCCGTCCAGGAAGACCAAGAACAGTAACCACCCCGAATCACCAGCAGAATCCAGGACATGATAATGGAGGATCGACGACTAACCGAGCAGTACATTGCTATGTAGTTGGGCATCTCCCAGGAATGTGTTCATGCCATTATTCACAATGATCATCAAATGACAAAGGTCCCTGCTTGATGGGTCCCGAAACTTCTTGGAGCTGATCACAAATGACAGCATCTCATTATGTCAGGAGACAATCTTGGCCATTTTTCTGCAGATCCTGAAAAGTTTCTTCAGTAATTTGCGACTATGGATGAGACTTGGGTTCATCATTTTCAACCAGAAACCAAAGAACAGTCAAAGCAGTGGAAACATCATGGATCCCCACCTCCAAAGAAAGCAAGAGTGGTTCTGTCTGCAGGCAAAGTGGTGGCTTCCATCTTTTGGAATTCAGAAGGTGTGCTATTGGTAGACTATCTTCATAAGGGCAGAACAGTTACCGGGGCCTATTACACTAATCTTGTGAAGCAACTGCGGGTCACATTGAGGGAAAAAACGTTGAGAAAAACAGACGAGAGGAGTCATCTTTCATCAAGACAGTGCTCCAGTTCACAAGTCGGTGTGGCAGTGGCTGCCATTCATGAATACGGCTTCCAGCTTCTTGAATATCCTCCTTATTCCCCAGATTTGGCCCCTTCGGACTATTACCTGTTTACCAAACTCAAAAAAGGAGCTCTGTGGTGACAGATTTGCTTCAGATGATGACGTCATTCATGTTGTAGACCACTTTCCACTGGCACAAGATGCTGACTTTTACAGAGAAGGGATCCATATGCTCCAGGATCACTGGACTAAGTGCATAAACTTGCAAGGGGACTATGTTGAGAAATAATCCAAAGGAGTTGTCCACAAATAGTCTGTTGTACCTTATGCTGAGAACTGTCAATCACCCCTCATATATATATATGGTTTTCAAAGATGTGACTATTTGTTGTTCACATTATCTGCCTGAATGTGTGCACTTTGCTTTGGATATGATTTCATTCTCAGAGTAATTTATCCTTTATCTTGTCATCAGGACAAGAAAGACATTCCATGGTGGCTGGGCATTAGTCCTAAAGGAATTGCGGTTTATGATAAGAATGACAAGACCACTCCAAGAAAGGTGAACTGATGCATTTTTTGTTTTGCATTTCCCATTTTATATTTGAATAATGGTGTCTGTGTGTATTTTTGTTCATGTTATTATTAATTTAGTTGTGATAACACTGGTTTTTTTTATCCGTGTTATTATTCCTAAATAATGTTTAGTATATGTGTGTTAAAAGTACAAGTCTTTCACAGATTACATAAGCTTGGTGCTTCAGTTGTTGTTTGGCTTAATCTCTTCTTAGTCAGTGAAATTTTTTATACAGGGCTTCCCCAAAAAAAAAGTCCAGTCTTTAAAAAAAAAAAAATTGAAAAGGAAAAATTATTTCAGTTTCTTCCTTCTCTCTCTCACACTCTCTCACGCTCTCATTTATTTTCCCCTCCCTTTCCAACCCCAAAACTTTTTTTTTTTCTTTTTAACTCATATTACAGTTCATTGTTATACATTTAGAATGACAAGAGCACTTCAAGTTCAGAAAAGCAACATGTAGTAACTAAGTTCATGATGTTCACAGACGTGAGACTGAACTTGGACATGAGTTCAGTGAAGATTATATACACAGACAAGACTGCTGAAGCAGGTTCAGTGAAGATTATATACACAGACAAGACTGCTGATGCAGATTCAGTGAAGATTATATACACAGACAAGACTGCTGATGCAGATTCAGTGAAGATTATATACACAGACAAGACTGCTGATGCAGATTCAGTGAAGATTATATACACAGACAAGACTGCTGATGCAGATTCAGTGAAGATTATATACACAGACAAGACTGCTGATGCAGATTCAGTGAAGATTATATACACAGACAAGACTGCTGATGCAGATTCAGTGAAGATTATATACACAGACAAGACTGCTGAAGCAGGTTCAGTGAAGATTATATACACAGACAAGACTGCTGATGCAGATTCAGTGAAGATTATATACACAGACAAGACTGCTGATGCAGATTCAGTGAAGATTATATACACAGACAAGACTGCTGATGCAGGTTCAGTGAAGATTATATACACAGACAAGACTGCTGATGCAGATTCAGTGAAGATTATATACACAGACAAGACTGCTGATGCAGATTCAGTGAAGATTATATACACAGACAAGACTGCTGATGCAGATTTAGTGAAGGTTATATACACAGACAAGACTGCTGAAGCAGATTTAGTGAAGGTTATATACACAGACAAGACTGCTGAAGCAGATTTAGTGAAGGTTATATATACATATAATCTAGTTTACTAGTTCAGAGAACATTTTATATATACATATAATTTAGTTCAGAGAAAGACCAGTTTTAAAAAGTACAGGTAAGAGTATATATACATAAGACCATTTTTACCAAGTTCAGGTAAGAATGTATATAAATAAGAGTTTTGCAAGTTCATATAAAGTTATATTCACAAGTTCAGAGAAGGTTCTGTTCATTTAAGACCTATTTTGCAAGCTCAAAGAAGATTATGCAGACACAGAATCAGCTTCACAAGTTCAGAGAAGGTTCTGTACGCATAAGGCCTATTTTACAGGCTCAGCCTGCTCATAGAACTGATATTGGGGGGAGTTGAAATAAGTGAGCCATTTCAGTAGGGGGGAAAAAAATGTATATATCTCCTTATTCTGTGCTCACTTTTGTGGGGTTTTTTCTGGCGGGGGGGGGGGGGGGATGTTTCTTGTTAGATACTTATGACTGATGTTTCTTTTCTGCTCATATTTGTGTTTTCATTATTGTATTCAGTTGTTTGTAACAGAGCCTGGGGGGAGGGGGGGGGGGAGGTCCTGAAACAAGTTCATGTGGGGTCAGGCTTGGCATAAATATGGCATTTCTGAATGAGCTTTAGCCTGACAGTAGAGAAAGCTGCCAGTCATGGGTTTACTGTGCAGTCCAAGCTTGTAAGATGCCTGTATTCTTAGCTAAGTCAGGGGAAATGTTTATTCTGATTTTTTTTTTTTTTTGTAACAGCATATTCCCAGCTTATTTTTATTTAATTTTTTTTTTCCTCAAATGTTTACAACTGATGTTGACTTTTTGTCTTGTGTTTTCAGTTGTTTACATGGAAAAATCTAGAGAACCTATATTACAGGGACAAGAAGTTTTCTATAGAAGTTCATGGACCAAAACGGTAAGGGAGTTTTTGAGTCCTGCCACAAGTAACTGATATTCTTTATTTCTTATGTGGTTGTTGTGATGAAGGCTTAAGTTTTCATTGGAATAGCAGGAAAATCTGTAGTATATCAAGAGAGAAACAGTGTAAAATTACCACGTACAAAATAGAGTGTAGTTTGTATGATGCTTCTAAAAAAAAAAGAGGAAAACAATGTAAAATAACCATATACAAAATAGAGTGTAGTTTAAATGATGCTTTTAAAACAGAAAAACAGTATAATCAAGAAAATTGTTTGGGTCAGCAACTGCAATAATTGTTTGTATTGTTCATTTTATTAAGTCAGAGTTGTTTTATGCCTTTATGTTGCTGGAAATTTTTGTATATAATTTGTATAAAGTAGGTACTAGATAATGCTGGCCTGATTGGCTAAGTGGTTAAGTGCTCAGTCTACTAATCCAGTGGTACCAGGTTCAAGTCCCAGCAGTGGGGATTACTTTCTGGTACACACCAGACCAAAAAAAGCCCCAGGGTGCACCAAGCCTTCCAAAAAAAAAAAAAATGAGTGCCAGATAAATCTGGGAAGGTAAATGTGGGCAGGTGTGATACTGACCACATCAGACTTTCATGTGCGGAGGGTCATGGAAATAGAGGCCAAACACTACATCCTCAGCATGGATGATGCCTTACGGGCATGGAAACGGGGATTTTACCTTTCCTTGTGTTAGTGGAATAAATAGCATAGTTTTTTTTTGTTGGGGGTGGTGGTAGTGGTGGTGGTGTGTGTGTGTGTATGTGAGAGAGATTGAGATTTTAAGCCTCGAGTGTGCAGTCACCCGTGCATTCTGAAAAGTTGAGTAAGTGTGATGAATCTGAAGCTGTTGCTAGGTAGAATTTTGAAAAGTGGTAAAGGAGTTTTATACTGTGAAAGAAAAAGGAACAAAGAAGCATGATTTAATATATTGAATAAAGGTGTCATTCAAGCTGTAGATGTGACAGTATTCACTCTTACATAAGTGAGCAGATAATGCCTGATAGAAATAATGGAAGATTTCCTTGTGAGGCAGGGACTCTGTAAAAGCCACGATTCTGTCGTGGTTGTGTAAGAAAGATATTATCTAGTATCCTGATGATAGAATTGAAGATTTTTTTGTAAAGAAAATATGTTCATATCTGTAGCATGACACGCCATAAAGTTGTGAGCAGCTGTGGCAGTAATGTTCATATACTGTTTACTGAGATGGTATATGTCTTGTGTGTAGTTTATTGTGTTCTTCAGGAAACAGTAGAAACAGTTCACAGATTTCGTGAATCTGAATGTGGTTTAATGTTTTACGAATACATTGTCTGTTTTAGAGATGAGACGGGTAGCCAGTAAGTATTTGTTTTAAGCGGAATGAGTGTATGCTGCATCCCTGTTGTTGTACGCCAAGCTGGCTGGAGGCTTTTCCTGCGTATATAATCAGAACTCATGTAACGCATTACTTCCGGTGTTATCTGCACGGTGTCATGATGTGTGTTGAGCTTTACGTGTTGTCTGGTAACATGTCATGTTCTGGCATATTTTGTTTTCTTTATCTGACACCCCCGCAGATGTGACTAATCTCTCATAATCTGTCCTAGACGGTTACTTGATTAACTAAAGCGCCAGGCTAGGAGCTTCTCATTACATAGTCCAGGTATCTGGACGTCTCCGTAAACGTACGCTTCTACTACTTTACGTAAGTGAACAGATGATGCTTGATATAAACAGTGGGAGCTTAGTTTCCTGTAGTGTACTTCAAATATGACGAGAACTTACACATGGCCTGTACGTGCATATTTATTATAACGAAGTAAAGGCTAACAAAAATGAAAGAACCATTTTTTTTAAATCCACATTTAAACAAATGCGATCTAAATGCTTGATGATTGGAACATCTAAATTAAACAGTTAACTTATTATTTAGTATTTGTTAGCTTCAGAGTTTCGTTTTTTTATGATATTTATCTGTCCTCTCCGTTCGTATCTCGTTTTTTTTTCCTTTTTGTTTGGTGTTAAAGGTACGGAAGGAACATTAATAATTTCAGGTTGTTTTTTTTAAGAAAAGGGCAATATTGTTGTCTTATTACTGGCTAAAGGAGAAACATGCTGGCCATTGTTATCACACGCACAAACACGCAGTTTGTTCAAGCAATACACTGCCGCCTCCCTCGTATTGCACTCAGCTCATAAACTTAGCAAAATGTATAAACTAGGGGGAAAATTAGGAACAGCTTTATTACTTAACGAGTACACAGTTGTGACATTAGGCGACGAAGAAATAGACTCTGTAGTTGTTAAGTAATAAAGCTGTTCCTACTTTTTTCCCCTAGTTTATACATTTTGGTATCACAGCTTTACAGCAGTGCTTCGTGTATATTTGTATACTTATACACTAATTATTGTGCATAAACTTAGCAAGACGCTGTTTTAAATGGGCCCACTCAATGTTTGGCAGATTGCAATCACTCTAAACAGAAAGTAGTTCTCATGTCACCTAGCAGTAGTCTCAGGACCCGCATGCTGTTGTCAGAGCATGCATATAGCAAATGTTGTCCCGTCTTGGCAGTCACCGTTTACAGTTGAACGTGTTGAATTATCTTTGACTTCATTTCCGTAGACATGGTTTGTAACTTGTGTCACAGCTTACTTGTCATTTAAATGGTAGAAATAGAACGGTTTTTATATGATTTTGTAAATGAATGTCATGGAATGATGTTAATTAAAATTAATTTTTTAACGAAGTTTTTATAAATGTGAAAGATTTTAACTACTAGAAGCTCATAGAAACTCATAAGGGCACTTTACTTAAGAAAGCAAATGCTTATTATTGCAGATAAATAGAAATATGTATTGTGTTGTGTGCATAAGAAATTCAGTAGTAAAGCAGATAATCTAACATTTGCTATACGTGAATGCATTCATTTGCATGAGTGTTTGGTGTTGTAATCTTTAGCATGTCCTCGTTGAAGATCCATGCCCGATTTACTTTATACAGCAGTTTTCTAATTATTATAGGTTTTCTCGTTATTTTCTGGCCTGGTTGCGCTCACAGATTGATGATCTTCCTGTGTTTCATTGTACGAGTATCTCTCTTCCTCTGTCTGGTTCTCTCTCTAACTATCTCTGTCTCTGTCACACGCACACTCACTCGCTGCATCACTTGCTCTGTCATAAACACACGTGGAGTTCATACGGAAATGTACTTATTTATTACATCATAATGCTTTGATGTAGCGTAGACGACATTGCTGGGCTGAGTTTTATTGATCCCTGCTTTATAAAAAAACGTACATCCTGAATCTTGCCAATTTGTCTCCGTCTTCTTTTGATTTTGTGTATTTTCACTTTATATATATATATATATTCCAAAAAATAAAAACGCATAACTACTGATGACCCAATTTTAGCCATAACGTTTATATTCTATAGCTTTTTAAAAATTGAATGAATAACATTTTGAAATTGCACACTGTAATACCTAAAGGTTTAAACACTCACTTGACAGTTTCTTGCATCTGTATGACGAGAATTTTAGTCCCTGGGGTTCTTAAGTTAGTATAGTGTGTGGCCTCCGCTTGCATCGATCAGCGACTGGCATCTCCTGGACATAGATGCTATCAGATGTCTGATGTGCGCCTGTGGGATGGCTGCCCACTCTTCCTGGAGTGCCTGCCACAGATCACGACAATTGGCTGGAGAAACGTTTCAGTGACAAACACGTCTTTGCAGCTCATCCCATAGGTGCTCGATCGGATTCATGTCTGGAGACAGGGATGGCCAGGGAAGGGTGAGAATGTTGTTGGCAGTCAGGAACTGTGTGGTGAACCGTGCAGAATGGGGCCTGGGGGTATCCTGTTGAAACACAGACCTTTGTGCAGCCAAAAATGGAAGGACATGGGGTCGAAGAATTTCATTGACGTATCGTTGCGCATTCAAGCCTCCTTCAATCTGCACTAATGGACTCCTTCCGTTGTAATTGATCATTCCCCATACCATTACACCTCCACCACCGTGCGGCGGAGCTTCATCAACGCAATTTTGGGCAAAACGTTCATATGGCCTACGGTAGACCCTTCTCCGCATATCATGGTGGTGCAACAAAAAGGAAGATTCGTCACTAAACCAGACACGTCTCCATTGATTGTCAGTTGTCCAGGGCCGGTGCTGGTTGGCCCAAATAAGTCGATTTTGTCGATGGCGTCTCGTTAAGACAGGACCTCGGTAAGGTCGTCGTGCCACTAGTCCAGCTTCATGCAGTCTATTCTGGACAGTTTGATCAGACACACGACGTCCTGCAAGCAATGACTGGACACTCGAGGAAGCTGTTGTAAACCTATTTCTTAGGTAATGAACCAGAATAAAGCTATCATTAGCTGCTGTTGTCACCCTGGGTCGTCCACTGCTGTGCTGGTCTTCATCTGAGCCAATGGCTTGGAAACGGTGCGAAAGTCGACTGATGGTACTCTGCTGCACATTTAAATGCCTGGCAACCTGACTTTGACTTTCGCCTGCTTGCAGGCAACCAATAGCAATGTTTCGTAAATTTTGCGATAGATGCGCCATAACTGTCTGCTTGAAAATGAACTGAGTTTGTTTGTGTAATCACATCATTTTATAGGGCTTCATTTGCGTGGGAAGTGAGTTGTGCTCACCACAAAAATTATGACTTCCATAAACGCAACGTGAGTTATGGTAAAAAAAAAATGCGTGATTAGCAAGGACAGCTCGTTCTGACTATAAGCGAGAATAGCAAAATTCACGCTAAATCATGGACCTGATACCTTGGTGACAGTTTTTGGTCTGGTTTGAGATAGCCGGGAAAAAATTTTTGTCATAACATATAAAAAATGAAGCTTATATAAGCTATACGTTTCTTTTTTGGACAACATACATACATACATGCGCACGCACACACACATATCTGTTTCCAACATCTTGTTCCGTATCTGTTCCCTCATTCCATTTTGAATCACTATTACCTGCTTTACAAAAAAAAAGCACTTTGGTTTCCTCTACGACGTGTTCAGTTTGTGAAGTCCGTGTTCTTGCACTCGGAAAGTTTTTCCGTCTTCTCTGAACGAGTTATTTTCCTTGCCTGCGGCAGTTGGCTGAACGAGTGGCTAAGAAGTTCCAAGAACTGAAGATATGCAGCAGAAATGTCTATGGTAGTTGTCATCTTAGTACGGTTAGGACGGAGGGAGTTGTCAGCTCTTGTGGGGTTTGCTGAATGTCTTTTTGTTTCTAAACAGTTTCTCTTCTGGTTGGTTCTGTCCAGTGTTGGGTTTGCATTATCTACCACAAGGAACTTAGTGTAGGCTGTGCTTAGGCGCACGGCTGTGTACTTTGCCGGGAGTCACACAAAAGTGGCAGTGTACTTTGCCAGAAGAATCATGCAAAAGTGGCTGTGCACTTTGTCGGGAGAATCACACAAACGTGGCTGTGTACTTTGCCAGAAGAGTCACACAAAAGTGGATGTATATTTTGCCGGGAGTCACACAAAAGTGGCTGTGTTCTTTGCCAGGAGTCACACAAAAATGGATGTGTACTTTGGCAGAAGAATCACGCAAAAGTGGCTGTGCACTTTACCAGGAGAGTCACACAAAAGTGGCTGTGCACTTTACCAGGAGAGTCACACAAAAGTGGCTGTGTACTTTGCCAGGAGAGTCACACAAAAGTGGCTGTGTACTTTACCAGGAGAGTCACACAAAAGTGGCTGTGCACTTTACCAGGAGAGTCACACAAAAGTGGCTGTGTACTTTACCAGGAGAGTCACACAAAAGTGGCTGTGCACTTTACCAGGAGAGTCACACAAAAGTGGCTGTGTACTTTACCAGGAGAGTCACACAAAAGTGGCCGTGTAATCGTGTCCATGATAAAATACAGACTATTTATTAAACATATTGAAAGTTAAAGTGATTGTCCCTTTCTCTCTTTTTAATAGAGCAAAATGACTTTTTTCACCGTTGTTTTCTTGTAATTTTTATAACTGCTACCAGGAAAATTAGGCTTTTTGTGTCGTTGTTACCTTCAGGTACAGACTTTTCAGGACTGGGGAAGACAGAAGATGTCACCCATCCCTTCGAACAAAGGGGACAACATTTGGAGCGCGTTTGTATTCCGAATATTGTTAATGTCGTTGTACGTCACAACACAGCAGTGCATCAGAAATATGTATTCTTTTGAAGGTGGAGAAGAGGAAACAGCCTACCTTTATATCTAATGAAAGTTAGTTAGTTACAGTGTCAAAATTACTGGCAGTGCTTTGTCATAAATGGTGGAGTGTAATGTCTTTTACTGGTAGGTGGGACAGATTGATTGGGCGAGTTGTCGGATTAAAAAAACTGCTATAGCTGTATACGAGAAATGCTGAAATATAATACCCTAATAAATAACATCTTGCTGGTAGAAATCCAGGCGAATCCATTAACTTCGGTTCTGGAGAAAAGACGTTGGCGATGGTTGGGACATATGTTCTGGATGATTGGTGACTCATTACCAAAAGTAGCACTAAGATGGACACTTCAAACTTACATAAGGGTAGACAGACAGCTCTGGAGAAGACTAACATAGAGGATGTTGAGTAACAGGGCTCACCTTGTCAAGAGCGGAGGAAACAAAAAAGACAAAGGACAGGCGTTTGTGGAAAACCCTTACAGAGGTTCCCATATTCCTTGGGCACTTAAAGATTCAGATAAAGAAAGAGAATATTGCAATGTCGCCTAGGCATTTTGTGGGACTCATCTGTTAAGAGTGGACACTTTTGTCGCTTACACAGCAAGAGACCACGGGCACGTGGATCCATTACACAGTTGCCGTCTCGGTGTTAGTGAATAGAGGATTAGTCCTTGTTTTACAGTGCTAATGAATGAGTCGAACTGACATCAAGAAATCAGACCGCATAAATGAAAGCTGTCTTGATGGTTGTAGAAAGGAAGAAGAATCTTGTGATACAGCCTGCGACCTAATGTAAACGTCTGGGCACGAAAAAGAAGCTACATTAGCACCAGCAGCAGCTGAACATTTACTTTGATTTCTGGGAACGAGAGCGGCCACTCATATAAAAAGATTTGCCAGAGAAACAAATGGGAGACTTTCCTTTATAATCCTGAAAATGGTTGATTTTTTTTTTAAACTGTTGGTGGTAGTTTCTTTTTTCACCGTGGAAACGAGTAAAGATGCAGAATTATTAACACCAGCGCAATAAGTAATTTTTGCGAACTCTTGTGTTCTTGACTGATTTGTTACTTTTACCTCAGAATTGCTGGTTCTGAAACAGAGCTCGCATTTTTTAATCTTCCCATTGCCATTCTCCCTGTCGGCGAAGACCTTCATTCTGACATAGCCAGTTTTATACACTCTAATCCTACACTGACACCATCTACAGCCTCCGTCCACCGTGTTGGACGCATTCACGATGCCCTCACGTGTCCTGATCTTTTTTTTGCATGGATTCCCCTTGGCGAAGAGCTTAGCTCGGACATCAAATATTTATCTGTCAGTTCCCTACATCCCAACTATCCCTGCCACAGTGGACTGTTCTGCTCTCATTTTTAAAAATATGTATTTATCGTCGCTATCTGCTGCACTGTGCTGAGTTGGGTGTTGTTAGCAGTGCATCGTCACGACACAGCTGGTATGTGCTATCTTTCCTTCCATTTATCCCCCAATGATAAATTTCTTTTTCTTTCGTTTCATGTCACGAGCTATCATCATTTATAAGTGCCAGATTTGCTTCTGTATCGCTTGTGTGCGTTTTGTCATCAAGTTATTCCTTCACAGCATGCGCCGACTGTAGTCTGAGATAGTACACGCGGTACACAAGCAGAGTTCTGGTGAAAGAATACCCAGCACTTTTAACATGATTCATTTGTACCGGGAATCCTTCCATAACATGGCATATCACAGCCTTTTCCATGTAGACTTTATTGTTTATGTTTGAAGTTAGTTCTCTTCTCTTTTTTTTATTTGGTAATAAAATGTATGTACTGAGAGAATAGCTAAGTTGTGATCAGAAAGTAAGATTTAACAGAGCTGAATATTAAGGGTAGAGGTACTACGGTATAACGCTCCAGGTATATGCATATATTTTGCTTTGCTCTTATGGTAATAAAAGGTACTTATGTCTGTACGACTGTGTCGTGAAATCAGAGAAAATATGAACACCAGCACAGTCTTCTCCCTTTGTATGCCCTAATAAGCATGGTAAAGGAGGGGGGGGGGTGGACGTACTCTGTGTATGTTTTAGTGACACGAAACAGGGCCGTTGCTGCTGAGTCTTGTGATTTTTACTCGTCTCAGAATCTGACCTCGCTCATCAGTTTGCTGACAACTGTTTCATGTGTTAAGTTGAGCTAATTCGCCATCTGTTTTCCAGCCCCCAGGTGAGGCAGATAGACGCACTTTCCAGTATGCTGCGTGTCAGTTTGACCTGTAACCAGGTATCTCTTAAAGAGAAAAGTGTCTTTCATCAAAGCTAAACCCGCCCCATGCACTCCTCCCACATTTTTTACATATCACTGCGCCGTCGCTGACGCGGCTTCATTCACAAAACGGGGGCGCGATGCGGCTTTTAAAAACTTGAGCAGTATTTTTGTTTAATTAATGGAGCTAGTTTTGAGATGTTGGCCAACGTTCTCTAATAGTGCCAGTTAAAGTGGCACCTCGGTTTGTAATGCATGGAAGAGCTTTCGCTGAAAGTTAGTGAGAATGTCTAGATAACAAATGTGTGCTTTGTCTGTCTTGGTTCTGTTACAAGTTTGTTTTTTTTTTTTGCATTTAGTAAACTGTGTGTTGTGTTACTTCACCAGGAAGTCATGGGGTAATTGACAGAAAGTCTTGTAGTTCTTTCTGCTTGCGCCCACTCGGTGTGCCGTCGCTTCAGCTCATCCTCAGATTTAGGAAGAATGTCTGTCTGTGTCTGTATGTCTGTCTTCTCATCCTTTTCCCTAGTTTTCTGGTTCTTCTTCTCCCCATTACTCCTCCGTTTTCATTCCCCTTCTCTGTCGTTTCCCACTCCTCCTCCTCTTCCCTCCCCCCCCCCCCAAAAAAAAAAGAAATCCAGCGAAGTCCAGCAATACCAACACCTCCATTACAAAATTGAGACTGTTGTAGTTTCTCAGAAGTAAAGAGAAAAATAGAAAGACCACCAGCCTCTTAGAATAGAAAGGCCGCAATCTTTTCTCGTCCAGACACTAACTGCGTCACTTATTCCACACCATCAAACTATAGCTTTAAACCCGCGCGGGGAACTAAACTTGCTGTAAACCATTCAGCATTCTTCCTACCGACGTGTTCACTTTATGCTCTCAGTAGACTGCGCGGACCCGACACTGCACCTCCATAAAACTTGTAACTATTACTATATAGCTGCTGTCTAAGGGCAAACTTACCAAGCATCTTGGATCAATAGTCTCAACGTCAGGAGAACTCTGTTCCGTGCTTTCGTTTTATCCTTTCAAGTTTTTATTAATTTCATTTGTCCCGATACCCACACCGAACCACGGCCGTTTCCATTTGGCAGATTCTTAGATCCTATTTCTGGCGGAACACAGCCCAGAGAGTTAATGGAATTAGTCTGCAGAAATACTGACCTACTGTTATTGTGAAATTTTGATGGCGCGTCCCTTTGCCAGTTTTCTGTTACTGTCCGGCAGATTTTGAAGAAAATCATACAGCAGTGGCTCCCAACCTGCAGTCACGACCAAATTAACTTCGCGGAGGTTAGTGGGGGGGGGGGGGTCTCGAGAAGATAAATATTAGGATTATTATGAATTTAACATTTATACATGATTTTTAGTGATTAGTAGAACATTTACGTCATGTTAAAGGCACTGAAATATTCCCCCCCCCCCCCGAACTTCATGATTTCAAAACATCTTTTTTTTCACTGGGTCGTGGTGGGTCACCTAACATTGCTGATGTGTTGTGACTGCGGATCACGTACCGTTGATGGTATAGGGTCCACGCTCGAAAGAGGTTGGGAATCGCTGGCTTACAGTTGACTATCCGTGTAGTGTGCACATAGGCTATCCCTTGTTGTCTGTGTTTTGCTAGTTGCACGAATTGTTTTGTTGAAGGTTAAGCGTGTTACATTGTCTCCAACCCCGCGTCCTCCCACCTTTACAGCATAATCCACACCCTAAGCAGCTTCAGCGCCTACGAGGATGCCATCAGGGAACCTTCTGAAGGTTACGATGACCTGTCGTCGGCGATCACAGACCCGACAACTCAGTGAGTATTTTTTTAAAGCAACGACTTAATGAGCAGAAATTGTGCAGACACGGCAGTTTGTTTTTTTTTTTTACTTTGAACACTAGCATTATTTTTACAGTAATATTTTTAACAGTGACATCAAGTCTATATTTAAAATGTGAGCATCAAGTTGTCGAGTATTATTTTAATAATCATCAGCCGCGTCAGTAAAATGTAAACAGGAAACCCCTGGGTATCATTAAATATGTGAGCATTGGCATAGGAAATCAGGATATATAGCATTTGTTACTTGCTAAGGTTACTTTAAGAGCGAATTGTTATCTTAGAAAAGTAAAGTCGCACAAATTCCAGCGATGGACATAAAGTGAGCGATGTTTTCATTGTTGCTACATCTTTACATTGAACGAGTCGTTCAACTGGATTTTTGACATTGAATTTGTCAAACAAGTCAGAAATTAGAAATTTAGCTTTGAATTTTAGTGTTCGTGACTGTAATTTTAACATGAAATATCAGACCAGTAACTAGAATTTGTATGTACAATCAGTAACTGTAGTTTGAAAATCGAGCCATTACCTGGAGTTTTGACAATTTCAGATCAGTAATTTTAATTTTTATATTGAACTACGGGTCACTGTTTTAAAAATAAGCAGTTTTTTGCAGGAATGAAATTTTTTTTTTCGTTTTAGCCTTAGAATCTGAACCACGGAGTGAAATACTGTAATCCACAGCTGAAAAAGGTGGAAAACAGTAAACATTGAGCAAGTGTTCAGCATTTAAATGTCAAGAGGTAGCTTTATATCCATGAACACAAAGTGAAGGCTAGTTTTTTTTTCTTTGTTTGAATAACCTGAAATATAAACCTGACAAGATGTCTTTGTAGCAGTGACCATGGTTATGACGTAACAGAATATAACCGTAAGGATATACAGATTCATAGTGTAAATCTGGTCTATTTAAGAGAGCCACTTAGCTCCTGATATGTAGCTTCTAATTGTTAACATTTGTGTAGCTGTTTATTAATGGTACTAGTATATTGTGACTCGTAAGCGATCAGTCTGTATCTAGTGCATGATTTGATCTCCCCCGTCATAAGCGCCCAGAACGAATGATAATCTGATATATTTGAATTATATATTTCTCCTAAACTGTTTTTTTTATTATGACGCAGATATTTATTACAGGAACTACATTTTTGCCTTGTAATAAAAGGTTATTGCCTGGGAATGTATTTATCCAATCCTTTACTTTTGTTTTTTTTTTTTCTAGTTGATGTTGTTGCTTGTGTTTTCCCATTAATGTTACCTGTTTGCTTTTTACCTGATTATTGCTTGTGTGTGTGTGTGTGTTTCCGGCCTGCTGTTAGATGCACGTTGTTTTGCTTGATTATATTCAGGAAGTAATCAGATTTTGTGAACGGCGGTAGGTAACTGCTGAAATACAAGGGTGGTTCTTAGCATACGTCTGAAGTACTTAAGATATTGCAATTTAACTCAAAGATATCATAGATTAGACATATTAGTTTTAAGTGGACAGACTTGTAAAAAGTAAGCTATTTGTGGTTAATTATATATATATATATATATATATATATATATATATAGTTTTGGTGCTGTATATGTACTTTCTTATATAGTTTATTACTAGCTATACATTGCTGTCTTTACGCTGTTGGCTTACAAGCTTACCGGCCTTTTGGCTAAGATCAATTTTAATCCAAAAACCTACGTCACGACCAGGTGGTACATCTGTCTAGCAGGCGCCCTTGTAGTGTCATAAAAAATGTTTGTTAAAAAAGCTTACCGTGTTTTGTCATTGCTTTCAGAGACACAGGACTATAATAAAATTGTCGTAACTGACAGGAATACGACCCATCACACGGTGGTCAGTTGGTAAGCGAAGAAGCTGACAGACTTGCCGGATGTGTTAGCAAGCAGCATGAACGACAACGCCCCCACAGTCGGCTGTGGTTTGATTTGAGCGGCACAACCCGCCATCTAACGACGCTGCCACCCTCGCGTCAACGACAAACCCTTTTATTTTTACGGATTACACACGGGACATTGCCCGATTGCAAGCACAACATGTACCGTATCAGCCTGTATCACGTCCATGACAGCACCTGCGAGACAGGTATTCTGCTCTGATCAACAGGGTCCAAATGCACGGCTTCCAAAATACTGCACATTTAGTCTGGGCAGACTTCTGAGGCTAGAACCAAGGGGGGGGAAGTAATAAAACTACTCTAGTGCAGCTGGTGCATGTAGAGAGAATGTGGTAACTGAGAGATAAAAGAGTCGAGAGCACAGGCTAAGAAGGAACTGAATAGCAAAACTGGACTCTTCAGTTGTTCTAATGGGCAAATGAAGATAACAGCCATCAGAGACAGAGATGCTTCATGAAGAACTGTATCTGCGTACACTAGTTCTAACTCTCGAAAGAAATAACAGGGAAAAAAAACGGGATTGAAAGTGAGAGATGAAATGCCCTATTCTGAAGATATTCCCCACTTGCTGAATACGAGAGTTGTTTTGGGAAGTAACCTCACCTGATACACAGGGGGAGCAGAAAGTTGTATGTACAGACAGCATTTATGTCTTCCGTTTGTATGCAGCACGAACTAAACATATGAATTGCTTCTCGCGTTGTGTTTCCAAAAGAAGGACATTCTCTAAACCAGGCTTTTAGAAGGAAAAAGGAGGGAGGGGGGGAGGACACCGTAAAAGTTCAACTGCATGTACAGGCCACGTGTGCTTTGGGGGAGCACGGATGTGCGAGCCTGAACGTGTATGTGATGATATTAATAGAAAGCTGAGTTTTCCCACGGGCAGTACAAGATGAGGAAACCCGGTCATTATTTATCCCATCTTCACCATCAGAATTAATCACGCGAAATAACCGGAGAAAATCTAAATCCATTGCTGTATCCATGAGGTAAAGCAGATGCTTTCATATGTTTAGCCAGAGGTTCTCGCCCTTTTGTGCCACACGCTCCCTTCTGACCATATTGTAAGAATATCGTTTCGTCTTTCTTCTTTATCGTGTTCTCTCTCTTTCTCTCCTTCCAAACCCCCTCCCTTTTTTCCACCCACCCAGATTGTCTGATTCAAAATGCGCATGTATCAGTCCGTAGCCCATCTCTCTCTCTCTCTCTCTCTCTCTCTCTCTCTCTCGCCCAAACCTTAAAATTCTTCCCCCTGGTGGATGGGCAGGGGGAAATAATTTCCCACTGGTTGAGAAGCCCTGTGTTAATCTTTTCTGCTTTCAGTTCATCAGAGTGAGCGATTTGTTTCAGGGAGATTTAGTCTGCCTCAGTTTCTGTAACATTTTCAGATAGCAGTATCCATCCATCCATCCATCCACAAGGGTTTTCCACAAACGCCTGTACTTTGTCTTTTTGTCCGCTCTTGCCCAGGTGAGCCCTCTATTGCTCAACATCCTCTCTGTTGTTCTTCTCCATGTCTCCTTTGGTCTACCCTTACTTCTACAGCAGTATATAGATCGTAGTTTCTCAGCTGTATTTTATGGTAAAACTATTGTCGTTTAAGTTACTAGGCACTTTTGTCAGTGTAGTATGAATCAATAAAATACTAGAAATTTACGGCTAACTACCCGAAAGTTCAGCATTAAGAACACCGGTATACCTGGACAGAAACATTAAGAACATAGGTATACCTAGACAGAGACATTAAGAACATAGGTATACCTAGACAGAAGCATTAAGAACATAGGTATACGTAGACAGAAGCATTAAGAACACATGGAATACATGGACAGAAACATTAAGAACACAGGTATACTTGGATAGAACATTAAGAACATAGGTATACCTAGACAGAAGCATTAAAAACACAAGTATACCTCGACAGAAACTTGCATTGTGCAGCGTGGCACAGTGCGAAACATTTGAAGAACCCCTGACTTAAATTATCGTAGGAGCTAAGATGATTGTATTTAACAGACCGCACAGTTGTCAGTGCAGGAAAACCACACTGTGCCAACACCATTTCTTATCTTTCCGCTCTGCTCATAATAGAATGATAATGCACTCCATTAGTAGTGGTGGAGCGTTCTTAGAAGATTAGTTTTGAAAGCTGTCCTCGTAGACGTTGTTGTAATTTTTAATTCAGGTCTTCCAACTTTGGCTTAAAACCGTCACCTGTGTTTGTGTGAATGATCTCCAGGTTTTCATTTCACTGGAGATCAATAACTTATTTGGGGGAGGGGAAGAGATTGATTGATCTTTATTTAAGAATTGGGCACGCAGGCCCGTCTGACATTCTGCCCTTTATCATACATCTTTCACTCTATTCCAGACATTCTACAAATATGCTGTTCATATAACAAACATAACTAACATTGAAGCTGAGAGACATAAAATAAAATATAACATTTACGTTTCGCTCTTAAACATTCACTCAGTACAGAAGTAACTACATACATTATAAATGACTATCTACTAAACAAAATTTTCGGGACTATTCAGAAAACAATTAATTGTATTCGGTGTCTGTAAGAGCAGCTTAAGATAACACACGGACCAGCCCGTCCGAAGACGGACCAGCCCGGTGCCTGTGCCGAAACGGCCCCCAGAGTCCTGAGCACATACTACAGACCTGCACCATATACAGAGACCACAGAGCCCGGTTATGGCCCCGAGAGAAAACCACGGAGGAGAAACTCCTAGGAAGACCTGCTGCTGATAGCTGGATTCATGGAGGCAACCCAACCCCCTTTTATTAAGTTAAGCATACAAAACTGAACGCAGAAGAAACCATTGAGTTCACTGTGTTTTTGTTACAGCTGACCTCGGTTTTCGTTTGTAGTCTGCGTTCATGTCCAAGTTGGAGCTGTGGTCTGTCCGAGTCGTGATGCTCGCAGTTGACTTTCAGGGATGTTTGGTGCAGGCAAGTTTGGTCACGGAAAGGCAGTGCAGTTCCGCGCAAATAATTTCTCTTATTCAGCTTGCGGCTGGTGGGACAGAAGATAGAAACTTGAGCAACATGTTGGACTAAGAAAGTTAGCCACCACGTTGAAATTGTGAACACATAAAGCTCCAAAGATAAGAACATGCGTACGCATAAATACACACACCACGGATATTTATTAAAACATGAAAAATTCCCAAGACATGTTGCAGAATATCACCTGTGTGGACAGCAAGGAGGAGACAGTTCATAATCCTACAAGACGTTTTCAAGTGAAAATCACAAGAAAACTTCACGATGAAAAAAAGAAATCGAGAAATATATGGGCAGTCTGACCAAGTGGCACAGAAAAAAAAAGAGCGATTAAAACAAAAAGAACTTCAAATGGAGAAGAATGATTAGGCACACCTACAAGCTGTGGACATGATTGTGGTGATGATTTCTTTTCGAAAAGATCATCTGCAAGCTTTTGTTTGCTTGCGTGTGTGTGTGCGTGTGTGTTTTATTTTAACTGGTAGGACAATTAAAAGTGGCATCATTTTGAAAAAACTGTCTCCGTTATTCTGAAAACGTCCACTCCCTTATAGAGAAATAAACAGTTTTGGAAACTTCTCTTGTGCAGGTTTCCTGATATGTGAAAGTAACTTTAGGGATCTGTTGACATAACGTGATGAGCACTGGCCGTTTCTTTCGGCGCTTTGTTGTTTGTTCCAGTGTTTCTGTGCTTTTGTTCATCGCCTTTTTTCTTTGTTTTGTTTGATCGCCCTTTCAGAGTGTCCGTGAGTCGTAGAACATTTGGCGCCAGCAACGTGGACGTGCACGCCTGGTTTGCCAGCACCCCACAGCTGACGAAGTGCATCTGGTCCATGGCTGTGGTGCAGCATCAGTTCTATCTGGACCGGAAGCAAAGCCGGGTGAGTATACGTAGCTTGGCGTCCCAGGCATTTCTCTTGGATAGTATGAATGGGAAGCGTTACGTGACAAAAGTGAGGCTTGTTTAATGTCATTTTATTCATCTCCTCTCTCTCCCCGCCTCCCCCCCTTTTTTTTAACCTCTTTCCCCCCTCCCCCCCGGGAATTAGTTCATTGCCATCCTTGTTTTAGAAGTGAATCCAGTTCTGTCAGTTTTTCTGAGATAGGCTAAAGTAAATTTGGTCCTAATAAAAGTGAATAATGAGTCTTAGTAGCTAGATTTGGTCCTAATAAAAGCGAATAACGAGTCTTAGTAGCTAAATTTGGTCCTGATAAAAGTGAATAACGAGTCTTAGTAGCTAAATTTGGTCCTAATAAAAGTGAATAACGAGTCTTAGTAGCTAAATTTGTCCCTAATAAAAGTGAATAACGAGTCTTAGTAGCTAAATTTGGCCCTAATAAAAGCGAATAACGAGTCTTAGTAGCTAAATTTGGCCCTAATAAAAGTGAATAACGAGTCTTAGTAGCTAAATTTGGCCCTAATAAAAGTGAATAACGAGTCTTAGTAGCTAAATTTGGTCCTAATAAAAGTGAATAACGAGTCTTAGTAGCTAAATTTGGTCCTGATAAAAGTGAATAACGAGTCTTAGTAGCTAAATTTGGTCCTAATAAAAGTGAATAACGAGTCTTAGTAGCTAAATTTGGTCCTAATAAAAGTGAATAACGAGTCTTAGTAGCTAAATTTGGCCCTAATAAAAGTGAATAACGAGTCTTAGTAGCTAAATTTGGCCCTAATAAAAGTGAATAACGAGTCTTAGTAGCTAAATTTGGCCCTAATAAAAGTGAATAATGCGAAATTTGATCCCAGTAAAAATGAGTGAAGAATTTTTTCACAAATATGAACCTCATGTTCTTGGGAGATGAAGCCATAACAAATAGCGTGAAATAAAGACATCAGATCTACTGGTAAGTATGCAACGATCACTTTATAGGACACGCCTGTGGCGCAAGCTTCTTATATAGGTCCGTTACCACGAGGAACACGACAGTTGCTACCCTTCATAATTTGAGAATGAAATATTCAGCAGGAAATGTTTGTCAGCAAATCATGCTGGTCGAAGTATACGAGTATTTGTAACCTCAAATATCACTTTAGACTAATAGCCATGTTCCTGCTTTGTTTTATAGAGAACATCTGTGAGATCCCATAAGCTGGAATATAAAAAGTAAAGTAAAGATAGTCCCATAGCATTTCAAATGCCGTAGGGGTTGAAGCGTTAGAGACCTCATTATGCTGGGTCATCAGCGTATGAGGTAGGGTGACCAGTTCCTTTCCTCGCTGCCTTTACTTCCCAGATTTTCTCTGGTACCCATTTTACGAGGCTGGGTCGACCTCAGGGCCGTATTGGTCGGAAAAAAAAATCCCGCTCAGCTGGGGATTCGAACCCTCGACCATTTGGTTGCTAGACGAGTGCTCTAACCACTACGCTAGCCGGCCCCTGAGCTGGAATATACAGAAAAATAAATTTTCATGTCCTGTAATTTTAGCTAAAGAATGTTAAGATTGACGAGTTATGTAGATGACTCCTTAAAACGTGAGACTTGTTCTTACTGCTTGTCCAGAGCCAGCTGTCCACTGCTCGGAGTATGTCAGAGATTGCAGCGGACCTTTGCAGAAGTACTACCTCACTGCCAGGAAGCGTGGGTTCAGATCTTAGCCGAAGTCCAAGTTCACACAGTCTCCCCAGCCTGTCCAACTCCAGATACGACTGTGAGTATGCTGTCGCTTGTGCATGTCTTTAGTTTTGTTTCGTTAAATGGCTCATGCTCATGGGAGTTGATAGTGTAAACCTGCCCATGTATGCCGTGTTATCTGTGCTAGTGTAAACGCTCTGTGTTGGTGCCAGGTGAGTTGCAGTACTAATCTGAAGTATTAGATCAGTATTGTCCCATAAAAATGCTCTACCGTGGGGCAATGAAATGAAGGAAACCTCTTTTACAATAGGATTTTTAAAAAAAAGCCTTTGTATCTTCAATGGTTACTACAGTTTTCAGGTCCTCAACTTAACAAGGAAGCATGTTGGGAGCAGGCTTTGAACGTACTTCAGTTGTTGCGAAGGGCAAGTGCTCTGTAATTTTACAAATATTTTTGTAGCGTTTCTCTATATCATACGTCTAATTTTCAGTTGTCCTCTCAACAAGAGAAGATGGCATGTACTCTGCGAGTTTGTTTTCCTTTTACATTCAGCTACTTGTGATACCATCTCCTCGCTCTGTAGAAGTCGTAATTTTGAATAGGCATTGTATCTGTCCTCTTCATCTCTCTAACACATTCATGGAAGTCCGTCCTTACGTTTCATAGTCATGAAGCCAATAATTTAACATACAGACGTAGATTTAAGTGTAAAGTGCCTTGAACCGATAAGTTTATAGGCCTGATGATTTGAAGTAATGGCCGCACGGGCTCGCTTTAATTGCCAGGTAATGAAAGAAATGCTTAAGTCTGAAACAGGAAAACAACATATACATAACCGGCAACATGTCCAGGCAACAGTGCGCGTAGCTGGCACTGAGATAATGAACGATACGGTTGTGTGGATGACGACGATCAACCAGCTTCGGCTAATAAATCTCGGTTCTTTATGTCCGTCTGGAATATTCTCTCTCTAACTTCAACTCGTTTTGTAATTTTGTGGTTTTCTTGTGTCTGGTGAACGTTATTATAAGAAATAAATCCTCTTGTGGGCTTTAAAAAAAAATTATTCTATTGGTTTTCGTGTGTGGCAAGAAGAAATACAATATCTTTTCTTTGTTGTTTCTACGAAGCGTTGAACATATGTCCTCTCCAAACATCTTATTCTTCCAGACTTTCTCATTTTGTGTTGTGTTTTATTGAACAACTGAGAAATGTCTCCTACCATAAGTATCACTTTTTATTATCTTTGACTGGCTAACAGAGAAAGAGAGAGAGAGAGAGAGAGAGAGAGAGAGAGAGAGAGAAAAGAATAAGAAGAGCCGCAATCCCAACAGATATAACCAGCAAGTATAGTTTATTTCAGACAGATATAGTCAGCAAGTATAGTTTGACAGATCTAGCCAGCAAGTATAGTTTATTTCAGAGAGATCTAGCCAGCAAGTATAGCTTATTTCAGTGGCTGTGTTTGTTTTGTGATCTGTTTGCTGTTTTGTGTTGTTTTTAATATTCATTTAACTTGTATTCAGTGAGCAAGAGAATTGTGCACATAGCGCTTGGAGATAAGATAATGGGGCTCTCTTCATTTTCTGGGTTGTGGTACACTTTTTATTTCTACGAATAAAATGGCCATGCTCGTAAATTTGTTTTATTACAGGTTATGTTTTTTCCCCCAGTTAAGTTCGCTTGTCTAGAAATATTTGTTAAATCTGACAACTTGTACTAGTAGATGACGTAATTTTTTTTTTTAATGTTGATAACGAACGAGTGAAGAATACTTGTTACGGAATAGACGAGAGATCGGTAGCGAGAATGCTCAGATTTTGTGTAGGTGGAAGTAATCAAGTATTGTTGAAAGAACGGAGTTAGTTTAGTAGAAAATAAAAGAATGTAATCATGAAAATAGTTCGGCTGGTTAATGCACTAGTCTGTCATGGCGATGGTGGGGGCGAGGGGCGGGGGTTCGAATCCAGCCGGAGATACCCCAGTCACCCAGCTGTAGAAATGGGTACCCTACATCTTCTGGAGTTGGTGAAGGAAATGCAGCCAGGCGTGATACTGACCACATCACTCTTTTGTGTGCTGACAGGTCAAGGAAAATATGGGCACTGACACCATACCCTATGTGTCTTAAGGCATGACAGGGTTACCTGTACCTGTTATTTATTTATTTATTTATTTTTAATATAATAGAAACACGATGGCGATTGTTGGGACATGTGCTCCAAATGACTGACAACTCACTACCAAAAATAGCACTAAGATGGACACCACAGGGGAGCAGAAGTAAGGGTAGACCAAAAGAGACATGGAGAAGAACAACAGAAAGGATGTTGAGCAATAGAGGGCTCACCTGGGCAAGAGCAGAAAAAAAGGCGAAGGACAGACATTTGTGGAAAACCCTTGCGGAAGCCCCATGTGCCCTGGGCACTTAAGGTTCAGAGAGAGAGAGAGTATAGTAAAAACTGAAGACGTATAGCCATGAAAATAGTTTGACTAGTATAGTAGAAACTGAAGACGTATAGCCATGAAAATAATTTGGCTAGTATAGTAGAAACTGAAGACGAGTAACCGTGAAAGTAGTTCGGATAGTTTAGTAGAAACAAGAGACATATAACCATGAAAGTAGTCTGGATTTTATAAATGAGTATTCGAAAGATAAAGACGAGTGGTTCGGTGTTATAAGTGAGTGTTTGAGATAATATGGACGAGTAGTTGTGAAATGACTGGCTTGTGATAATGTCAGGTCGTTAAAAGTACTAGGCAAGCAAAAAAGCTCTGTGTGTGTCCCTGTGTGTGTGTGTTGAGATAAACGAAGTTAAAGCTTATGTGCAAAGTTATGAAAGCTCATGCGAGCGTATCGAAGCGCGAAGAAAAGAAGTTGAACGTTACCCGCACCTGTGTAGTTTATTCTATGGAATGTGACATAGTAACTGGAGGAATCATTAAACTTATATGTCTGTACGCTCGTAAGGGTAAATCTTTTTGGCAGTAAGAAGGTTAGTGAAATCAGTGACTCACTTTTCCTGGTGCTAATATTTGGACTTTGAAAAAAAAAAAGGGGGGGGGGGTGTGCAGAGAAGATAAAAGTTAGAAGCTTTAAAGAACACGTTTGCTGTTAGAAGTTACTTTGGGGGGGGGGGGGTTGTACTTCTGAGCTTGGGTGGCATTCAGGATACGTAAATGCTAAGGTAAGCAGGAATCTAAAGGTAAAAGTGCGTTGATTTAATTGTCAGTTTCTCTCACGTAGTGTCCTCACCTGGCCTGTTCGTGGAGTTCTGTTCGGTTGTACTGTCACTGTTTTGGGTTGTTTGGGGCGAAGACGCCATACGAGTAGTCAGTCAGCTACCATATATATGATATGTTAGCGTCAGGTTTAACGAACCATAGCTGACCAAGACCCTGTCCCACCTCTCCGTTGGTACCTCCAGCTAACGAGGCAGGGATCGCCGTAGTCCCCTTGGTGGTGAAGTCTGCTAAAGAAGTATTGCACACCCCCTGCTGTGTAGCTGCACCCCGGGACTGAAAAAAATAGCTGCCATAACCCGCTCTCAATGTAGAGACAATGGCTACGATCAGTGTCAAGTACAGTCACTGTCCTGAAGGAAAGCAATGGTAAACCATCTTCTTGAAATATACCAAGAAACCCAAACAGCAACATGGAAGGTCAGATAGGAAAAAGATCTGGTGGTGAGTCCCCCAGGCCAGATAGATCTGATTTTAGCACTGGGGAAGAGTGTGGGACAGAGGTCAGTACTAGTAATTGTGATGACGGACAAAATCCTGACGGTGTTACTAAGGAAAACCCCTGCATTAAACTAAAAGAAAAATAAGAGTAGGAACATGGAGTATCTTCTTCTTCTTCTTCGTTCGCACCCTGGTGTGAGCCGGTTTAGGCAAAATTCACCAGTATGGGTGTATATCAGGCGTGACCGACCTCTAGAGCGGAGGTGGCATGACATGTCTAGCCATCAAGTTCCACCCCTGGTGTGTGCCGGTTTAGGCATATTTCTCCAGTGTAGGTGTATTTCGGACGTGGCCGGCCTCTAGAGCAGAGGTGCCGTGGTATGTATAGCTCTCGTAGCGATACTACTGGACATACCGATTAAACTTCACTTTATCCTTTCCACCACCTTTCCCATCGGCACCGCACAGCAACCTTTATTTCTTTTCCGTATTTCTTCCTTGACCGGGAGGAGCTTCGCACCACGCGCGGCATTTGAAGATTCTCGCCAGCAGTGTCTTAACCTCTGGGACAAGCCGGTTCATGCATTTCACCCGACATGACTGCACTCAGGATGTGGCCGACCTCCAGACCAGAGGTGCCGTGATTTGACTGTTTGATTCGCTTTATCCTTTCTACCACCTTTTTCGCAGTGATGCTGCGCGGCAACCTCATTTCCACCTTTCTTCATTGGCGGGAGGAGCACCGCTCCACGCACGACAACTGAAAATCTCGCCAACAGCAGCAGATGAGCTACCAAACGTGCCACTCATCTACCCTAAGTATCTGGTTTTTAGGCGCCAGATATTCGCCCTCGCCCCTTCTCCTGTCAGTTTAAACAGTTCTGCCACGGGAAGGCCAGGAGCTGGACTTGACTGCCAGAGGCTGTTTGAGACGCAATAACAGTCCTTAGAACCACATGGAGTATGAGAAGCATGTTTGAGGGAAAGTATCAAATAATAAGTGACGAGATGAAAACAACTGGGATACACATTTTAGGAATCTGCGAACATCGATGGAAAGGATCAGGACACTTCAAGAGTGAGAATGATATCTTTATATACTCTGGTGGAGAATTAGGAGGAAAGAATGGAGTGGCTTTTTACTTGGACAAATCAACATCAAAAGCATTACTAGGTTACAATCCAGTAAGTGATAGAATCCTCACTATCAGACTTAAGGGCACTCCTAGAAATGTAACAATCATCCAGATATATGCATCTACATCAGCAGCAGAAGAGAAAGTAGAAGATTTTTGTAACACACTGCAAAACACAATAGACCAATTAATAATGGGAGATTTTAATGCAAAGACTGACACAGAAAGAGCAGAAGATGAAGGATATGTTGTGGGGAAATTTAGCATAGGACATAGAACAGGTGACATTCTAATGGCGTTTTGCATGGAAAATGAGCTAATGATCACTTACACACTTTTTAAACAACTTTAAAGAAGACTTTACACATGGACGTCACTTGATGGGAAAACCAGGAATCAAATAGATTACATTTTAGTGCAGAGAAGGTGAAGATCAAGTATAATGTCAGCAAAAACTTTACCAGGTGCTGATTGTGACACGGACCATGAGTAATAATAGCAATTAATAATACTACTTTAGTAATAGTAGTAATTAATAGCAGACATGAAGTTAAAGATAGAAAAGACAGTTACGGGGTCTAGACTATTCAGCTTTGATCTTAAAAAACCAGAACAATACGGTATAGAAGTGAAGAACCATTTCGGAATCCTGATGGCTGGACAAGAGGAGATAACACCAGATGAACTGGCTACGCAGGCCAGAGATATCTTAATAACAATAGCTAAAGACATGGTTCCAGTAGTGAAAACACAAAAGAATGGATTGATTAGAGCAAGCACACTAGAACTGATAAAAGAACATAGAGATATGAAGACGAAAAGGAAAGTGACAAACAACAACAACGAGGAATATAAATCTTTAACAAAAGAAGTACGAAGAAACATAAGAAAAGACACACAAAAAAAAACAGTACATACAAGATTGTTGTGAAAGAATAGAAGGACATCAGAAGTGTGGAAGAGATAGTGAAATGTTTTTAAAGAAATGAAGACATTGACGAGGAGTGTCAAACCTCAGCTAAATGTAATTTGTGACAAGATGGGGAATACCTTGACAGAGACAGAGGAAATTCTAGAAAGATGGAAGGAATATTGCAGAGGAATGTATGAAACAACAACCGACTGTGAAAGCAGAAATCAACAATGTGAATTATTATTGGAGAAGAAAAAAACCCGAACCAACAATTGAATAAGTTTTATGGGCAATAAAGAATCTGAAAAATGGTAAATCACCAGGATGTGATGAGATAACATCTGAACTTATTAAAGCAGGAGGAAAGGAATGTGCAACAGTCTATCAAGCACTATGTAAAAAGATATGGCATTCAGGTATTTGACCAAAAGAATGGAAAAGAACTGTATTCATACCACGGCCAAAAAAAGGGTAACCTGAAATTATGCACCAACTACAGAACTGTTGCCATGATTAGTCATGCCAGTAAAATTCTGTTAAAAATCATAATGGGTAGACTTCGAAAGAAAATAGAAGAAGAAGTCAATATGGTCCAAGCTGGTTTCAGGCAAGGAAGAGTATCAAGAGATCATATATTCAATATAAGATTAATAATAGAGAAATGCAAAGAGATTTTTGTGAATCTGTATTTATCTTTTATAATCTACTCAAAGGCATTTGATTGTGTACAACATCAGAAACTTTGGGAAATAATAGGAAAAAAAAGTGATTTCCAACACATTTGATACAATTAACATCACTGCTGTATCTAGACCAACAAGCAGCAGTAAGAATAAATGGTGAAACAACAACTTGGTTTGACATAAAACAAGGGACCCAACAGGGCTGCATATTGTCGCCTTACTTATTTAATTTGTTTACTGAAAATATGAGGAATGTTAGAGAAGATGTAGACAAAGAATATTACGATGCCATGACAATTAGAGGTTATGAAATACCAGAGATTAGATATGCTGATGACACAGTATTACTGTCCACAACACAAAAGGAATTGAAAAGCTAATTATGTCAGTCCGCAAGGTCAGCGAAGAGCAAAACCTCTATCTTAATGCAAAGAAAACTAAATTGATAACAACAGATGAAACAAACAAAGCAGCTGATATATGTGTTAATGAGGAAAAACTGGAAGAAGTGGAGAGTTTTGAATATCTTGGATCACTGCTAACTAATAATGGAGATACAATGAGGGAAATTAAAAGGAGGACATCTATAGCTCTTGAGAAAGTAAAACAACTAAATAATCTATGGAGAGGAACAGACAGAACTAGAAAAATAAAAATTTTAAGGGCATGCTTCTTTCCCATCGCAACATATGCCTGTGAGATCTGGACACTTAACAAAACAGCTGAGAAACACATAAATGCCTTTGAGTGTAAATGCTACAGAAGAGTTCTTCAAATATCATGGACACAAAAAAGAACAGATATATCCATACTACAAGAACTTAATATTGAAGAAGGCTGGCCAGTAAAGAGGATTAAAGAGAGAAAACTTAAATATTTTTGACACATTAAACGTCATGATAATCTAGAGAAAACTGTCTTGGAAGGGTACATAATGGGAAAAAGAAAGAGGAAGACCAAGGCGAAGATGGCTGCAAGACATCGTTGATAATCTGCAAATGGATATCAGCAGCAGGCCATCTTGCTCACAACCGAGAAGTCTACAGGAGTGCTGTTAGGGAGGCAAAGTTCCGCAAGGGACATGCAAATGAATAAATGAGCCTGCATATTGAATGATGTTTGAGTTCCAGAACGTATAGATAATTTTTTGTATCTTTGACCTCTTTAACGAAAAGGCGAATAGCGTATATCACATTAATCGACGTAGCGAATAGTGTATGCCACATTAATTGACGTAGCGAAAAGTGTATACCACATTAATTGACGTAGAGAATAGTTTATGTCACATTAGTTGAGTAACTAATAATGTATACCACATTCATTGACGTAGCAAATAGTGTACATCACATTAATTGATGTAGCCTAGTGTATACCACATTCATTGACGTAGCAAATAGTGTATACCACATTAATTGACTTAGTCTAGTGTATACCACATTAATTGACGTAGCCGAGCGTAAACGTATTCCTCCCGTAAGTCAGTCTTACGAGCAGCATGGACAGAACAGTTGTATCACATTATGCATGATCTATCGAGGCCTGAGCTAACGGCAGCTGGAGTTTCGGTGGTAAAGATCACAAGTTAGAGAGCAGCTTGCAAAGTCAGAAAAAAAAATAACTTCAGTATAGAATCGTTGATTGTCTTATTCTAGGATAGAGCGAACTGACGAGGCCGTCTTGGCCAATTTCAGAGGAATGTATAGGACGAGAAGAAAAAAAAAACAAACCCAGAAGTGGAGGATTAGAAGATTGATAATGATTTTTACTGTAAACAAACGTTAAGCATCTTTGTTGTAAGAAAATAGAAAGCTGTTGTTTATGCTATATTATGTTGTCTTGGATGGCTGGCAGGAACAATTTTGCTCGTGGCCTGTTTGACGTTGCTGACTTCTTGTCTGATAAATAAGGGCAGTACTGACTAGTTTTTGTTTTCACTGTTGTTGACACTTCTGTTTTTTCGTTAGGTCAGGAAGCTATCCACGACTCTGCTGTCAATTTTGCATTAAGTGCCATTATTTGAAGAAGAAAAAAGAAATGAAAGGAAACATTGCGATATTGTATAAGATGGTGACCCGCATCTCATACGTAGTTTAAGCAGTGGCCTTTAGATGTTTGTTGGCAGCCACTGCATTAAGTGGTAGATGCTTTCATTGTTAAAACTGTTCAAACAACCTGGCATTTATCTTTGGGACAGCAGCTGTTTACCTAGCATTTACCTGACCCTCGTAAACCCATATCTGGGCATCCATGTCCGTGTACTTGTTTATCTGCTCCTTGTCAGATTTTCTCGTCCAAGTCTGGCTGTAACGTTAGACCAGATTGATATCCTTTGCTGCTCTCAGACACCTGCTCACGTGTATGTTTGTTTTGTGTCCGGAGATAAGCGTTAAATATTCCGTAATGTGAACCACTTCTCCAGGTCGCGTCTGTAACACCCAGTAGACGGCTTTATCTTGTCCCTGATACAGGAACACCCCTACCGCACCCCACCCCCAACCCGTACTCGCGTCCCCCCGGACAACTCACTTAACGCGGCCTCCTTTCAGTTCACTTCGACAACTTCCATTCACTGTGGGTCGGCACGCAGCGTCCGTCTACAGGCGGCCGGGCCTGTCCAGGCCAGATTTAAACGCCGTCTCATATCTGGTTTCCAGTACACGGAGTGGACATTACTGCATTTTCCCCTCTTCCGTATCTGGGAATAACAGGAGAGTTTTAGGGCAAGATTCGTGACTTCGCAAGTAATTTTTAGACTTCAGTTGTTGTGTTGCTCAGTGCCGTTGCTTATTGTGTCCGACAGGTTTCATGTTGTGAGAATTGTGGTGTTTGGTTATTCCGAGCTAAGAGAACTGCCGCTTGTTGCATTTCTGTTGCGGGTTCAGAATTTGTACAGACAGCGTAAGCAGACTGGTATAATGACATGCATTCTTATTGAAATGGTGCCATGCGTTTTATGTTTTATAAACCAGTCAGAGACTGCCGGACTCCCAGGCCGTTTTATACCATTGCTGCCTCAGCAGAACCACAAACCCACAGCTACTTCGGTCACAGCCTGTCCCGGCCGCCGGTCTAGAAGCTTCTCGTAGTTTGTAAATATTACAAGTTTTCATTTACTCCCCCCCCCCCTCCCGTACTCCTAGTGCAGCGTTTTCACATACTCCCAGTGCAGTGTGTAACATAATCTGCTAGATTAACGTTAAAGTATAATATACGACCGGTTACATTAACGGTAGTGTGTAACCCACCCTGTTAGGTTAACGTCATATATAATACAGTCGGCTAGATTTAACGTTACTGTACAACACAGTCGATTAGATTAACATTGCTGTGTAACACATTCACACAGTGAAATGTTAATATTTAATAGTCTGCTAGATTAATGTTACTGTATAACCACAGGCAGGTAGTTTAATTCATAACTGCCAGAACATACCTGCAGGATCCAAACTCCTCATTTCTTCCCTTGTAACTGACAGACACAACAGCCTGGCGATGTATGTAAGGATCATTGTTCTACCGTGTACCAGGTTGAGGGGGTGGGGGCGGGAGGGTCGAAACCATAACGTTAAGATATCTCCTGCTGTAAGGAGTTCGTGCACGTGAGCTTAGGCAGTCCTTCCATGGAAGAGACCAGGACACCAACGGACATGCTCGTGATACAGTGATGATGATGATGATGATGTGATCATCATCATTCTAATATAGCATTGTTTCATTTTAATTGCATAAAAGACTGGCACTGTAGTTGGCCGGGTGATGTTGGTAGCTGTGAAAATCAGTTATTATTGTTATCAGTTGACATCATGACCATGTATGTGTAGAAGATCAAACCGCACGGTTCTGTAGCATTCAAGGTAATACGAACATTTGTTGTCACAATATAAGATAGACTGCACTGTTCAGTTTAGAAAAAGCTGTCTACATCATCGTATACAGACTGCACTGTTCAGTTTAGAATAAGCTGTCTACATCATCGTATACAGACTGCACTGTTCAGTTTAGAATAAGCTGTCTACATCATCTTAAATGGCCGTTTATTCTTGGCTTCTAATTGACGGGTGATGTAGCCTCAGGCATATATTATGCCTCATTTATTAAGCATATATGCTCTGTTATCAAGCACGCATGATCTATACTCAGTCGTGATCTTATCTATCTATCTATCTATCTATGTCTGCCTGACTGTGTATCCATCCGTCTGGCTGGCTGTCTGTCTCTGTTTGTCTGTCTGTCTAGCCTCAGTGCTGTGTGTGCGCGCGTGGACGACTGTTATCCTGGTTCACAGACTGCACAAGATGGACTGCAGATTCATTCCCCGCATTTTAATGTAAATTTACCACCGGCAGGAGAAAACTGAAACGAATTCATTTACTTGAGAAGGCTGCATGTCTCGGCCACCGTATTCTGGCATTTGGCGAATATCACAGCCCCCTACACTTTCCTCGACTCTCGCACAAGAAGCAAACAAAACGGTGTTGGGCGGCTCGTGTTTTGGTGTTTGAGTGCTGCAGCGAGTCCACGCCATGTTATGGTAACTCTGTCGCCGGGCAGACCTTGGCTTGTCTTCTCGTGCCCTTGCTGTGTAGGGGCGGACCTGGAGCGTTGTCACCGGTCATATAAGGCCCTGGCAGTAAGTGTCTTGTCCACGTTGCTGTTTTCTGGGATAAGTATGTGTTTTTCAATTAAATGACCTGGAAATGTACCTCCAATTATTATTATTATTAATATTATTGTTGGAATCTATACGTTTGTTTTTCTTGGGGTTTTTCCCCAGTTTTTTTTTTATTTTTCTTTGGGATGGGATTGGGGGAGAGAGAGAATTGCATTTTAGTTAGTTTTTTTTTGTTGCCATCACAGTAACATCATTATTTCTATCATTTTATCTTTCGCTCGATCGTTTCTACATACACATTGAATGTACAAAAGCTGATTTCACTGTAAAACAAAACAAAAAAAACTTCTCCCTGACATACAGCCCACATCTTGCTCCAGTCTGATCGTGCTGGCTCTGCATGTAGGCATGTTTGAATGAAATCACTCACAGGCCATGTGTTAGCACTTCAGCTCTAAATTAAATATACCACCGCTCTGGGAGGCAGAGACTGCGTCACCCCACACACAACGCTGGGACGGACGAACTTTCCTCTTCACAGGGTGGAAGAATTGGACGCGCAGGCCCAACCTGACATTCTGCTCTGTGTTACTCAACTTTCATTCTATTGCATGATGCAGTTTCATGTGCCGAAGCTGGTGGAAACACGGTCCTAACATCGCATCCTCAACAAGCCTTAACGGCATGGAAACAGGAAGTTGACCGTAACCATTATATACGTACAATATTAAGAACACTAACTGGAATGTGAGGAGGTGTTTGTGGTGTTTTTTTTTTTTTTTGTGGATACGGACATTTTGCCGCCCCCCCCCCCCCCCACCACCACAAGTTCGATTCACGTTTTTTTTTAAAAATCCCATACGGGCTGATCATGCATATATTAGTTGTAATAGGAGCTGTCGCGTAGAATAATGGACAGCAGACTTAACGTAGATGACACTTCGCCACCAAAGTCAGTAATCCTTTGGTGTGAAAATGATAATAGTGCTGGTAGTTTAGTGAGGCAGGAACTTTTATGTTACAGAAGAGAAAAGCAGGAGGTAGGTAGATCGTGGCCTGTCACGAGAGAAGAGCACAGGTCACGGCGTTGGTGGACGTCCGCGTGAAGGTAGAGGTAGGTAAGTGTGATTTGTTTGGGATGGAGGTAGACAAACAACGTCACAAACAGACCCAAGGTTATTCGGGAGGGATCTCTCTGTAATGGCTTGTAATTTCGCCGTGCGCCGACATTTGCTGTGGAGGTATGGGACGTCTGTCATGGGACACTGCAAGATCAGCATCGCACAAACAACAACATTGTAGCGTGGCATCACAGGTTTCAAGATATTGTGGCGCGGATGTTTTTCAACATTTAACTTTTTTATGTCTGAAAAGTACACAGTACGATCATTTTCACATGATTGCAGGTAGTACCAGATAAGGAGCTAAGGGAATTGAACAATTCGTTAAAAAAAAATCAAGATAAAATGCTTTAAAAAATGTTAAGTGCCTCTGTAACATAAAGTCAAGACATGGTGGAATACTGGGCTGTTGTTTTCTGTTAGGATGTAATGTTTCTTGCTGCGCTTGGGTATGTGCACGTACATTACCTGCCCGTGTCAGATGTACTTTCATGTGGGAATCCAGCCAGGACTGATGTTGTTTATTGGGGTAATTCCAGCAGCGAGACAAGATTTGTACTGACAGTCTTTTCGTGGATAATGGTTGAGAGAAACACAGCTTCCATGTATTATTGTCATAGAAACTTTCCTCGATGTTGTAGAAGAAATCATCGCGGTAGATTATCTATTTATAATGCATTCACGTTATATTATCTGTTCTCTTCCTCGGTTTTTTTCTTCAGATTTGGCCTCAGAACGTTGCTATTATTTCCATGGCCATAGTGCCTTCACTTTGTTGGCCTCAGAACGTTGCTGTTATTTCCATGGCCATGGTGCCTTGGTTTTTTTTTTTCAAACGTTGACTTTGGCCTCATATATAAACTTTTCTGTTGTTTCCAGGGTCATAGTGTTTCTTTCACTGCGACTGGCGAGAATCTCAACTCTTCATGCAACCTGCAGTCTTGCAAAATGTGTTCCACAGTCATTGCTAAGTAGGATTGTCTGGCAACTGATAGTAATTTCCATGCGCTTTGGTAGATTTCTATTAGATTTCAGAGTACAAGCCCATTTAACAGACTGAAATCCGCTGAAACTCCTCTCTGCATTTTCATTTATGACTGACTCTGCATTAAAGGCCATCGGCTGATCACCTGTCTTCCATTTTGTCAGTCCTGTGTCATTCGGTTTATCCGTCCGTCTTCGAGACTTTTATATTTTAGTAACCGTGTTATGTATTAACATGTGGATGGAGATAGATGATACCCCAGTTTATTTCGCCTGTGACAGTGGTTCTTACCAGCGGGTAGGTCCACGGATCAACAAACGGATTGACTGAAATGATAACATTTTAGCGTCACCTGGATTCTGTTTATTACTTTATGTTTTAACGAAGGGTCCAAGTCCGTTCTCGGGCTGAAGACAGGGTACACAAGTGCTCTGTGAATATTTACATTTTAAACATTTGATGCTACTCTGCTGGCTTCAGAGCACACCAAAGAATCGCACGTAAGGATCGCACGTAAGGATCGCACGTAAGGAGTCTTGAACTCAAACAACAGGTGCATGTAAGTGTGGACACAAATAGGAGGGATTTAATCTGAGACAGGTGCTGAAAAAATGCTACTGATTTAAAAGTTGCAGTATCAAGAATAATCATATCGCTCTCTCTCTCTCTCCCCTAGCACTGCCCAAGACACACAGGGCTCCTAGTAACGGGAGATATAATCATACATACCTTTATCATAGAGAGGGCGACCTTAGGCAGCAGAGCGAAGATCTGTGAAAACTTGAGGACGAAACATAGCTGGGGCTCTTTACAAATGCTGGCGACAGACCGTGTTAACTGGAGAGAATGTTTTGCTGCAAAACGCTACAAGGACCTCTTGGTCAGTCATCATGCAAAGATGTGAACGGAAGGATGGGTATTATTGCACTATAAACACACAGATCAGCACATTCACGCCCCATCCATTACTTGAGCAAAGATGTGGAAATTAGAATTTGGTAACAGATGGATACTGTTACATGCAGATTACTAGTATGTGCCATGCCGGACAGCTTTCACCATCATGCTTCTCCGTCTTACTCGGTCCTTGATGTTTCCGGTCACTTCATATGCTTTTCTGTTTCCATATCACTTGGTCAGTCTGCCGAGATGTTTTTTGTTTTCCTTTTGGTTTTTCCTCTCATCCTTTTCCCTTGAATGTTCCAGTCATTAACAGGTTACATGTCCAGTGAATTTTGACTGTCTTTATCGTCTTTATTTTTTTTTCTTTAATAGCTACAAATACGGGCACTTATTGTCTGCTTTCAGCCGACTTGATGGGTGCAAAAGAAAAGAAGGTCGTGTCTGCAGAATGCACCTGAAGGGTACTCGTAGACTTGAACAAGAATGGAAAGCATGACTTTCTCTGCTGGTATTCAGGTGGTTGGCTACACAAAGCCTGTGGCCCAGTGCAGATGTATTCACCAACTATTTATTATCCTTGACAGTCTTGGAAACGCACAAGCGCTCACTTGATCTCTTCTATGGACGGCGAAGTGCTGTTCTGCTGCGCGGTATTCGCTAGGGGAATTTGTTTTCTGCAACTATAAGCAGTATTATCGCTATCTCAGGTTTATAGTTGCACGTATTTCACTGCCTTGAACTGTTGAATTAGTTTACTCGTGTATTATTTGACATCACGGCAACTGTTTTGACACGCCCGTATCGCTTACCTACGGAGCATTGGATGAATAATGATATTTGGGAGTGTGTGTCTGAAGCATTGTCGAGGGCGGAATTCAAGAGGGTGAAATTTACTGAAGCATTTGTTCAGTTTACAAGTTGTCTGTCTGTCTGTCTTTATTCTAAATTAGCAGCAGTTTTGTCTCTAGCTCAGCTACATACGCGATCATAATATCAAGTACTGTAGGATGTTACAGAAACAGGCAAGAGAAGAATAGTACATCGGGAACTAAAGCACAAAGAAATGGAAGATCTTGTCATTTGTAATTACGGTACATTGATCCAAGTTGATTATACTAATGGAAATACCATGACGTATATGTGTACAGAAACCGTGAAGAGAATCTATTACTAGTTTAATTAAAGTGCACTTGTACAAATGTATATGAAGTAGGAGAATATAGTTGGATGAGTTGGGGGGGGGGGGGGGAACGACAGTGAACAAGCCAATGAGACCTGGCTCATGTTGTAGACAGAAATTTTTACAAATAGGAAACAATGAGTTTTGGGTGCGAGGTAACTAAGTTGATTAATGCGCTGTTCTCTCGTGGCTAGACGGTTGCTCGTCCTACCGGAGTCCGTGGTTCAAATCCCAAGTAATTCGTCATTTTTCTTTCTCTCGCGTGTAAAAGTGCTTGTCAGTGATTTTTTTTCCGAGGTTTAACCATACAGTACTGTATTGTATATAGATGTGTTTATGATATGTGTTCCTGTTATCATCGACCAGAACAGTGTTACATATTTCAGCGTTGCACGTCAAGGCATCTGCTCGTTCTTGAGAAAAAAGCGCTGGTGTTTACCCATATAGTTTGTTGCATATTATAAGTATGTAAGAAGACTACAGTGAGAGAGGTACGTGACCAGTATGCGTGACGCTAGGTTGCCAGGAGACCAGGGAGAAAGTAGTCGAGTGTGACAGTGACACATAAAACTCTCTCACACAAACAATCACGCATACATGTTGAAAACTAGGCGCATATATACAGACAGATACAGTTTGTCGAGTTTCTTGTCACATTTTTTTTCTGTGGCTGAATCTGGTTAGAAAACTTGCTCAGATCAACAGTGTTTTATATCCATACCTCCCTATGTTTTTTTTAAAATTGCATTAAATATTCTATTCCAACTGTGGCTGTATAGAGATTGTGGAGTGTATCGGCAACTATATAACGGCTTCCAGTAGCTATGGAAGACTACAACAGCGGTATGGATACTTTCAAAACTCAAGGACAGCTACAGTAGCGGTATGGATACTTCCAAAACTCAGGACAGCTACAGTAGCGGTATGGATACTTCCAAAACTCAAGGACAGCTACAGTAGCGGTATGGATACTTCCAAAACTCAAGGAAGACTATAGTAGCAGAACGGACCAGGAGTCGAGGAAGCCCACAGTAACAGCTGGGAGACGTCAGAAATCTATCTCGTAGTTCGGCTAATATAGCTATATGGATATTCCAAGACGAAGAAGTTTGCTGTGGTGATATGGAGATATGCAAGACCGGAGAAGACTACATCAGCTGTACGAAGATGTCCAAGATATGAAAGGCGTCTGCTCTCATTTAACATATATTGGTCTACAGTATGCGATGATGGTACTATAGTACTTGTTGCTTTCTTTAGTTTTGCCAGCATCTGAGGAGAAAAAAAAAATCTTAAAAACGTGTACACTGTATTTGTCTTTTGTGTGTGTGTTCTGCCTGGTCGCGTGTTTTATTCTCGCTCCTCCTCCACTCGCTTTGAACACGGCCCTCCTTGATCCATACAGGAATGTTGCGTGCTTCTCGCTTGCATAAAACCGTCCGTGGAAATCAAATACCGTGGCCATTCGTTAACATAGCAGACATTTGTGTGTGCGTTTATATGTTTATTTTATGTATAGAGTGTGATCATAGGAATGTTGCGAAGCACCTACAAAGCCACCTCCAGACAACCCCCCCCCCCCCCGTGAAATTCTAGCTGGGCTGTATATGAATATTGTATAGCCTCCGATGTCCCAACTGGTACGTCTGTAAGCCCATTTCTAGACTGAAGCGCGTGCAATTTGGCTGACAATTTAATGGATATCGAGCAGCCTCCAATACAAATTATTTCAAGTGCGCTGTTTTAAAGGCAAAATGTTCTGCCCTGGTCAGAACAGCTCGACTTTAGATCAAGCTTCAAGCTTAAATGTGTTTCAAGTCAGCAGTTTAATAGTGTGGCGTTAAAAAAATTTATACGTATATAGGAATATGGCCAAAGGAAAATGTGTTTCAAGTCAGGAGATTGCATACAGATAGGAGTATGGTCAAAGGTAAGGTACGAGTATACTGTTAGAACAGTGTCTCACCTGATTAATTATGAAAATGATCTTTTATTAAATTTAGGAACTGAATAGTTTCGTTTCTCTGTTAGTACTTGTAGTGCTTGTGCAACTTTTGACATTACATAACAGGAGACACCCACCTAGTACGACTTAGGCCATGTGAATGTTGATGTCGTAGTAGTGTTGTGGGAAGTACAGATGTATAACAACAAAATGTCTCCACAGATTGGGAAATCTTTTTTTTTTCTTCTAAATTTATGATGGCATTTGAAGGCTTAAAAACAAATAACCTAGGAGATCTTTTATCACCGAATGTTTCAATACTGTTACATCTTTTAATGGTATGATTTTCTCATTTTCCAGTAGTTTGTGTTATTAATATCCTCTTACACATGTATTGTGACGCTCTTCCGTGACTTTTCTTAATTTATTATATTATTAATTTTCTCCTGTTGATAATATATCATATCTGGTAGACGTGGTGTATTGTCACTGACTGTTTGCCACAGCTAGTCTTTAGTTTATAGTGTAGATAATACCTTAGTCTGCGACAGTCTGATCTCTGTCGGAAGATAATAAATTGGTCGTTTCCTGAAGGTTTATCATATTCATTGTCTCAACATTTTTTTTCTTTTTGATATTGTTTTCTCAATGTTTCTTTATATATATATATATATATATATTATATATATATATATAATATATATATATATATTATATATATATATATATATATATATATAAAACTGATAGTCTTGTTATTTCTTCCCCCATATGTTGAGCTTGTATTGATCTGTTGCATTCTTCCTCCTTCTTTGGCCAGCCAGTTTGCTGTTTAATGTCTGTGGTTGTTGCTGTGGGTAGGTATTCATTGTATGGCTGTTGTTGTTGTTTTTTTTTTTAATTCTGTGCTCACTAGTTTTAAGGTTTCTGTTAGGTTCTCCAGGTTAAAAAAATCTTTTGGTATTTTAAGCCTCTGTGACAGATTGTGAGTCAGGGAAAGATACTGCAGACGCTAGTGACGCTGGATGTGAAATTTGTCGAGCATTGTTTGCTGAACAGCTTGCATCGTCTGTTATTCACCCAGTATTTGATTTACATTTGCGTCTTTTTTCCTGAATTTAGACCCTCCTATTTGTGTCTTTTTTCCTGAATTTAGACCCTCCTGTTTGTGTCTTTTTTCCTGAATTTAGACCCTCCTGTTTGTGTCTTTTTGTCTTCTGCTTAGACCTCCTGTTTCTGTCTTTTGTCTTCTGTTTAGACCTCCTGTTTCTGTCTTTTGTCTTCTGCTTAGACCTCCTGTTTCTGTCTTTTGTCTTCTGTTTAGACCTCCTGTATAAGAGAGAGAGAGACAATGTACTTTCATAGGACATGCAATGAGAAGAGGGGGCATTGAAAACATTGTAACAATAGGAAAAAATAGAAGGAAGAAGATCTTTTAGACCTCCTGTTTGTGTCTTTTGTCTTCAGTTTAGACCTCCTGTTTGCGTCTGTTGTCCTCTGTTTAGACCTCCTGTTTGCGTCTTTTTTCCTCTGTTTAGGTCCTCGTGATAATATTAGAATATCTCTTAGGAATGTGCTGATGATATGTTACCAGGACGCGTAGTTTTTAGTTCACCAGAAATTGATCGTTAATCCACGTTAACAAAAGTAAAAACGTTAAAATATCTACATAATCAAATTGTACACTGTTTCTTGCGTCATTCCCCTGCCGTTAAACGTCACATAAGGCCCGCATGGTAGTTCGCCAAGATTTCCTGTCTTCGGCGAGTTTTTCAATCTCATCAAGGGATGTTATGCCCACTAAACCGGCTTCTCTTAACAATGTTCTCTTTAGAGTTTCGCGTGGTCGACCTCTTTTTCTTCGGTCTGTTGTGTTCCATTTGATAGCTTGTTTAGGGATTCTCTGATTGTTTCTTCTCATCACATGACCGACATATGTTCATCTTCTTTTTATGATCAGCCATGATACAGGTTGTTGTTTGCTCATCTGCCTGATTTCTGCTTTATTCTTGAATTCGTTTCACTTTATACCAGATATTTTCCTTAGGCATTTGTTTTTGAAAGAGTCTACTTTCTTGTCTATTTCTTTAGTTGTTTTCCAGCATTCACATGCATAAATGAGGGTGGATGTCACATTTTAATTGAATAATCTTAACTTGGTTTTTGTGCTTATCATTTTTGAATGGCATATGTTCTCAAGATTCTTGAAGGTCAGTGCTGCTTTGGCAATTCGAATTCTAACTTCTTTTATGGTGTCACCACTGTGGTCTATATAACTGCCGAGATATGCAAAATGGTTTACTTCTTCAACAGCTGTTCCTTCTATGTATATTTGTCCTTCGTCGTTAATGATAACCTTCATTATTTTTTGTTTTATCCTTGTTAATTCAAGACCTATTTTACTAGCCATTGAAGACACTGTTTAGCGTCATCAAAATGTCAGCAGCGATGTAACGCTGTAAGCATCCAGCAGTTGCTGTCAAAGAGAAGCTATATAAGCTTATTATTTTTAGGTATTATAGAAGTCCTAGATTTCTGTTCGGCCTTTGATGCCAGTTGGCTGTTGGCTTCCTGCTGTTGTTGAACTGTGTCAGCTTCCTTCAGTGTGTACAGAAGTTGCTTGTTGTGCCTGCCATGTCTAGCTTGCCTGTGAAATTCCACCACGACTCGCTTCCTTTTTCTTGTATTTACTTTGGAACAGAACCAATGGGCATTTTTTTTTTTGCCCCTCTTTCCCTCTTAATAGATTAATTTATGGGGGAGGGGTGGTTTTATTCGATTCATCCTATACTTATTTCTCAGACTTCAGTGTAGAACAAAGCGTCGGGTTATATGGACACCGAGCTTGTCTCTTTCCTCGTTCCGTTCCAGAGCCAATTGCGAGTGCTAAGGCATGCTCAAGGGCAACTCGGTGTTGGGCTTAACGAGGGAGAGAAATCGATCGAGTTGAGGGCTGAAGGGGATCTTCTTGAGATGATGGGGCACGAAAACGAGGCCATATGTGATTTGAGGCTCTTTTTTCCACACTTAGGGCGGTTTTGTTTTCCCCAGTATTGCTTTCCGTGTCAGCGTAAAGTATTGTACTGCTTGATGTTGTTTTAGTCAGTGTGTGCTAGTCCTCGGAAAACAAGTATACAGTAATAAAGTTTTCTGCCAGCTCTGAACGCCTGATAAAAGAATGCCGTATGAAAGCGTGGACAGTGTATTTAGTCTCATTTCCTATATAGAGGAGATACAAACTGGCGCTGAATGTGTACGAGAGAATAAACAATGTGAAAGTAGAGAGATTAACGGCCATAGCATGGGGGCGGCCCTGTCTGACTAGTTATTTACCTTCACTCCATGGACGTCTTACGGAATTAAAGCAATTTATAGCGCTCTCCTGTTTCGTTTCAACGTCTCTGTGTGTATGTGGATGCGTGCGTGTGCGAGCGAGGTGAATCTGGTGTTCGGTTTACAAGAAGATTGAACAAGCGCTGTCGGATGTTGGTGTGCTGCTAATTCTAGGTTTCTCTTTACAACCAAAAAATAGTTTTCTGGTGTCTGTGTGTGGTTCTGGTGTTCTCTTTACGAGTACTCTTTTTGCATGTTCTCTACGAGCTGCTGTCAGTTTTCTCTACACGGAGTACTAGGTCTGCTCTTTGTAATGACAGCATTTCGTATATGTGCTTTTGTTTGTGGTTGAGGAATGTTTTCCTGTATGTGTGGTGTGTTGTGGGGAAAGGGGGGGGGGGGTGTCAGTGGCAAGGTGTGGTTTCATAGTATTTTGCCTGTGCTCACTTTGGCTTTCATCAGGTGCCGTGCCGACTGGCGTTGGCTGTTGTGTTTCTCCATAGTACTCAGTCCTTCGTGAGGTCCATCAGTTCAGTTGGTGATCCCATCCCACACCATCTCGTCAAACTATCCGGCTTCATTTCTGTCGGTCATACCGTGGCTCTTCTCTCTGTTTTACCTGTTGTTACAATATTTTCTGTGCCCTCCCTTCTCATTGCATGTGCTATGAAAGAACATTCTCTCTCTCTCTCCCTCCCTCTCTCTCTCACTTCGTTTTTTTTTTAAATCAGATTTTTGTCTCTCACGCTCATGTCATACATTCTTCATTAGTAATCTTTGCTGTCCAGAGAATTGACAACTGTCTTCTGATAAACCACATTTCTGTTGCTTCCAGTGATCCCTGGCTTTACGAGAATAATTCTGGTGGTTTTGTCTCTCCCGGCGCACGTGGTTGTTTTACATTTAGTTACTGTAGTACCCAACAACAGGCAGTTCTCGTGGTTGTTTTACATTTAGTTACTGTAGTACCCAACAACAGGCAGTTCTCGTGGTTGTTTTACATTTAGTTACTGTAGTACCCAACAACAGGCAGTTCTCGTGGTTTTTCTTGTGTGTGCATGTGTTTTTCCCCTTCCTTAATTAAACTGCTGAACGAGTTTATTTCTATGATTGTATATGCCAGTCCGCGTCCATTCTATGTTTTGCGATCTTGTTTGACTTTATCTTGTGTGTTTTATCTGTATATGTTTCTAAGCTTTTTTTTAAAGCTTCATCCAGTGTACCTCAGTCATATGAATCAAAAGAAAATAAGCACAGCACCTAATAGTTCTCCCCCTGCTTCGGCTATGTAGGTCACGGTCACCGTTCTGTCATCTTCATCAAGCAGGGATTAAGCAGGCAAGAAATCTACTGCCATTGACTTCGTTCGTTGTACGTACATTTCTATGCGTCAGGCTTACAGAAACTGGAGACCTTTAGACTCGGAATTTCATAAGTTTCGGTGGTCGGGCACTGAATGTTGTCCGTGTTAGGCTGGGGCTAGGGAAAGAGAACTGTATCAGACGTCAAGGGGGGGATTATTCACGCGGTAGGAATGTACGTCTGTCCGTGTTGTTGTTGTTGTCACTGTTGACATGGTTATACGTTAGGAGCATTTGTCAGCGAGTTTCACTGTGTGTCTTCTTCCTCCAGCTCTGCACTGATGGAAGGTATCGTATTAGTTCGTGTTTGCTGGTGTGTTTTCACTCCTTCCATCAACTCGCTCTTTTTGCTGTTTAATTTTAAATGAGGAAGAGACGTAGTGATGTTTGTGTTTTAGATGGAGAGCTTTGTTTTATTTATCAGGTTTCATTATTTAAAAAAATGTTCTACAACGCATTCTTCTTGTTTTCTTTTCTTTTAATTCGCGACCAGGAGAAACTCTATGGGTGCGGGTGGCATTTGTTCTTTTAGTGACATAGCTCATTTACGATTACAGTTGAATATTGTCGGTCATTTGTGTGTGTGTGATACCATATAATTTGCGTGCGTATGTGTGTGGTCGTTCATCAAAGAGTTTATTTCTTCATGTCTGTTCTTTGTTACCTGAGATCCTCATTATGTCGGAGTCGCTTCTTTTATACCTCACAACCACAACAACGCTGTGCCCTTCAAGAACAAGTTTTCACAACAAAGAAACTTTTCTTATAGTTGCCTCCCCTCGTCGTTCCCCCAAAGTGTAAAGTGCTGTTTTACACTTGTCGCATGGATGTGACGTCTTTGCTCACGGCACACATTGTGATTTGTCATTGTCCCCTTCATGCCTACAACGTGATTCTATACCACCCTTCTCCCTTCTTTCCGAAGTGTGTCTCTTCCCGTCTGTTGTGCACACAATACGAGGAAATTGTATGGATATAAAACAAGATACAAATAAGTCACGAATTAGTCACGCCGACTTTTGTCCCCACCCTTTCTGTGTGTGAGAGAGAGAGAGAGAGCTTTAAATTACAACATATAACTTGATTTTATGATGCACATTTGCGCAGATTTTTTTTTCTGAAAATATATTTATACAAGGATTCAGAATTTTGCATACGAAATTTAGGGGAGATATTGATTTTAAAAAAATCATGTTTAAATAGAAAAAAATACCTACACAAGAAATCCTTGGTCAGATAGAAAAACAATTTCATAAAGAAGATGAGTTTTCATTCAAAAAAAAAATCTAGAGTATAAATGAATTTTGTGGTTCTCTTTATGTTGGCTTCTGGTGTATCGTACTAAAATGGACCCAAATAGAATAAAAATAAATTTCCAGAAGCACAAATCTATATGCGTGTTTTTTTCCTTTACTTTTCATTTCCTTTAAAAAAAAAACTCAGTAAAGAACCATATAGTGTCTGTGTGAGCACTCGCTTGTATATATAATATATATATATATATATATCCTCTGTGTAATAGACATAGCAGACATTCCATGCTAAATGAGCATGTCATGGGTGGGAGTAGTCGAACCGGAAGATACATGGTTTCGTAGACTTAAAGCAGTGGCTCTCTCTCTCTCTCTCTCTCTCTCTCTATCTCTCTAGAGAGAGAGAGAGGGAGAGAGAGAGAGACGTATACTTAGAGACGGAGAATTTCTACTCCCACAGCGAGGCACAGTGGATTATAATAAAAGGCAGTCCGTGAAATGAAAGAAAATAGCATTTCATGTACATCTCATTTCCTTAACATAAAACTGATCCAAGGCCAGAACAGATCAGAGCAGAAACAGGCCATGTCCTTCCAAGTTTAACCCTCTAATGTGTACAGGAAGAAAAGTCACAAGTGAAAGCCAAGGACCCTCTGTTGGACGAGCGATAAATTTCGTGTCGTAGGGGGTATGGTTTTAGTGCTCACCATTACCTAGACGTTGGCAGGCTGGAGATTGAGTGATGTGATCAGCCTGTCTGGCTTTCTTTCCCTGCTCAGCAAAGAGCCAGAAACCTGTTTTGACTGGGGAGTCCGTGAGCAAGTTCGGACCAGCAGCCTCCCCAAATCACTGAACCAATCGTGCCAGTAATGTGTCTATCATAACTTTATTTTAAAAAAAAACCTCATTGCTTTTATGTCCCACAGTTTACTCATTTCTTTACTTTATATTCTGACAGTGACGATAGAACAGTCAGACTCTCTGAAGGCAGAGAGAGACATGTTTCAGGCACTCAAGGCCAGGAGGGAAGCCTTGGAAGACACATTGAGAAAGAAGTTGGAGGAACTGAAGATGCTGTGTCTGCAGGAAGGGGTGAAGAGTTTGATCTTTTTTTTTTTTTTAAATTCCTCTGAACCTGGCTTTAATAAGTCATTTAAAGAGTTTTTATAGTCATTGCAAATGAATAATATTTATAAGTCTATGAAGTTGTATCATCATTTGGTTTATGCCAGCACAGATTAAGTGATAGTTCTTTCAACTATCATCTTTAGTTTATTGTTTTCCAGTGATCAAGATAATCCCTGAAGACCATTGCTACAGCCATGCACAACACATCAGTGCATTCATCATTAGCTAGGAGATCTTGGCCACAAGAAAGTGCTGACTTCACTATGAGCTGTGTTACTCAAGATTGCCATAGTAAATGTAGATGAACACCAGTTTTGGATTTTGACAAAGTATCAGAACTAGTGAAGCTATATCAGAGATGTTGAACAACAAATGTATAGATGTACTGAAAGTACTATATAGTGCTCACTATATAGGTTGTGCCAAAGATTTAGACAGAGGTGCACATACATAAATACCAGAAAGGAATTGATTTAGATGGAAAAATTCATTAGACTAATAAGCAAATCTGTTTTTATGAGAAACAGGAGTCATTGCCCTCCTGTTGTTGTGAAAACAAGCTTCATATGAGCATCTGCTTAGATATGAGATTCCAGAGCTAGTTCTTAGTAGAGCAGTAATAGCTTCAGATATACTGACAGTAATACTAATGGCAGAAAGCAAGAGAAAAAAGAAAAACTTGCATCATGTCAGCCAGCTTTAAAAATATGGGCAGAAATAATATTGAAAAGACAAGAAGTCATGGCAGTGACAAAGCATGGTAGTGGGCCTACATTTGGTACAGCTGTAGCTCACAGTTTTTGGTTTATGATCACTTCTTCCCCTCACCCCCTTAAGATGATGTCCCCGCACCCCCTTATGACGATGTCCCCTCACCCTTATGATGATGTCCCCACACCCCCTTATGGTGATGTCCCCACACCCCCTTATCATGATGTCCCCATACCCCCTTATCATGATGTCCCCACACCCTCTTAAGATGATGACCCCACACCCCCTTATGATGATGTCCCCACACCCCCTTATGATGATGATAGCAGTGAACATTGCTTTATGTTGTCTTTGCTGGTCTGACATTCCAGGAGCTGACAGGGGAGTTGCCACAAGATTTCCCTCTGACCCCAGGAGAGCAGCTCCCAGTGTTCAGGAGGAGGGTGGGCACAGCTTTCTCCCTGTCTGTTAAAAATGTGCACGACACAGACCAGGTGAGTGTGAGAAACGGCTCTGTGTGAGTGTGTATTTGTAAGTTAAAGAGCACCAGCTTATATGGGGACAGGCTGGAGGGCAGTGAGTTTGTGGTCTGTGGGCTTCTCTGCTGAATCAGTGATCAGAAGATAAAATGGACATCCATTACATTAAGTAAATCTCCTTCATATGGAAGCAAAATTTTTCCATTAAAAACACGAGTATCACAACTTGAATGTGGACGTGTACGCCATGCGAGTGTGATAGCTGAGAAACAAGTTCACCTACTCTGGGCTTTTTGACTAGAGGTGAGAACTTACGGGTGACAGATGAAGCTGATGATGCTCAGAGCCAGAGGTATAACATGACAAGTTTACAGACTCGACTGACATGTGGAGGTGGAGGAAACATCTTTGTAGAAAACAATCATAATGTATTGAGCTGCAGATAACTGTGACATTCCTCTCTGCAGCATCTGCCATGAGTGTTGTTTTTTTTTTTTAATAACCATGTTTTTGTTTTTCTGTTTGTTATAACCTGTTTGTCTATACCCAAGACTTTCATCATGTTTTTTAAAGGACGTGCAACCTGTTCTACATTCTTAGAATTGATCAGTATCCAAAATTTTCATGATATTGTTTCAAATGTTTTGTATCCATTTTGTGTGTGTGTGTGTGTGTGTTGTTTTTTTTAAAAATCATTGTAGTGTAGACAAGGTGCTTCAGTTCAGCATCAGCTTCTAAATGGCAGTCACTGTTACTTAGATCTAATCAGCTTGTCATCTTCAAGCATTCTCTTCAAAGTTCATGTGATTTCTTTTTTTTTTTTTTCACTTATTTTAACAATTTGTTCCTGTACTGATTGTAGAAAGAAAAGGGCAGTTTTCCCTTGAAGATCATACTGATTGTAGAAAGAAAAGGACAGTTTTCTCTTGAAGATCATACTGATTGTAGAAAGAAAAGGACAGTTTTCTCTTGAAGATTATACTGATTGTAGAAAGAAAAGGACAGTTTTCCCTTGAAGATCATTCTGATTGTAGAAAGAAAAGGGCAGTTTTCCCTTGAAGATCATACTGATTGTAGAAAGAAAAGGGCAGTTTTCCCTTGAAAATCATACTGATTGTAGAAAGAAAAGGACAGTTTTCCCTTGAAGATCATACTGATTGTAGAAAGAAAAGGACAGTTTTCTCTTGAAGATCATACTGATTGTAGAAAGAAAAGGACAGTTTTCTCTTGAATATCATACTGATTGTAGAAGGATTTACTTTTTATCAGTTTATGTGTATCGGCCCTTCATATATCCAGTACACATCTGTTTTACTGCTGCTTTACATATGTATTAGTTGAGGCGCACCTAGTTTTAACATGGTTTGATGTGTCCCTAGCTGTCCAGTGAACTTTCAAAGCTTGAGTTGGAGGTGGAGCTTCAGGGCAAGATCACAGCAGCTGCTCACAGACTGGCCAGCGACAAGACAGTCAGCAAGTATGTCCGTAAACAGAGAAGGCAGTCCTATTCAAAATCTCTGGGAAAGGTATTGTGTTATTTGATATTTTCATTTTAATAGTTTGACTAGCAGGAGCACCTGTTTTGTTCAGGTAAATGGGGTGTGAGGAAACGTCTGCCACCACATAAGAAGTGTCATGAGCTGAAAGCATAAATTGTACACCACAGAATTGTTAAGAACTTTTTCTTTTTACATGAGTGACTGTCCACAATTCAAACTCAGTGAACCAGTTTTCATATTCAGTTCACAATTCTGCGTGAACATTAAGGTTCCAGTAAAGCACAGCCTGATAAACAGTAATAAAGAACAAACTGTGTGCCACAATGTTATGAAAAAAATTTTAATTGAATATGCCCATAATTCAAAGCCCATGAACTAACTTTCACACCCAGTTCACAATTTTATAAGATATATATACATCCTTCCCGTGCTGTTAGTGTCACATAGGGGTCGCATGGTTGTTTGCCAAGTTTTCCTGTTTTTGACAAGTTATTCAACCTCATTACGGGATTTTATGCCTACTAATTTGGCCTCTCTTAACAATGTCCTCTTTAGAGTTTCACATGGATGACCTCATTTTCTTTGGCCTGATGTGTTCCACTTGATAGCTTATTTGAGATTCTCTGATTGTTTCTTCTCATCACGTGACCAATATATGTCCATCTCCTTTTCCCATTTCCATATATTTAAAACATATTGGTGTTAGGCAGATATTTTCCATGACCTTTGGCACATGAAAGTATAATGTGATCAGTATCATGCCTGGCTTCTTTACCCTCCCAGATTTCTCTGGTACCTATTTTGTTAAGAGGCTGGGTGAATCCCGGGCCTTTTTCGGTGTGTACCAGAAAAAAAATCCCAGTACTGAAACTGAACCCAGTACCACCAGATTAGTAAACCAAGTGCCTAACCATTCAACTAACCGGGCCGCTGTATATATGTATAGTTTTTAAACCACTTCATTTTTCCAGTGGCATGAAATTTCATCAGGAATATATCTAATTCATAATGCTAGTTGAGTTAACAACTGAAAACCATTTTTGCTTTAAATTTATTCATTAAAATTAAATTTTTGCACACAATTTCCCACTATTTTCACAAACAGAAAAGTAGTGAGGAAGACAGATGTATTTAAATTTTAAAAAAAAAAAAAAATTTCTACCAGTGACTGAACCAGCATTGTATTCCAGCACATAAAAACCCCTTATCTACCAGAACTGTGGAGCAAATGGCACTGTCATTATTAGTTAGTTATATGGCAGAATAGTTAACAAAGATTAGTTACAACAACACAACTCCTTCAGATCATCAGAGGAAGTACCCCCCCTCAGACAAATGTTTCGGCTCTGTTAAACTCCTGACACTTTAAGGGGGGTGGGCCCCTCTGGGTCATGACTCCCAGAGGTCTTGTGAGTTGTTGCTTTTTTTTTTTTTTTTCCCGGTCCTGGGATTGAACCCGTGATCTTCCAGTTGCCACTGCACTTTTTTTTAAAGTGCGTCTTCAGCGATTTAGCTACGGAGGACTGGTATTGGTTGTGGCAAATGAAGTTACTTATGTTCCCAATGCTAGTTTCGCATACTCCACAGCCAGCATGAGGCCTTTTCTGATTTATCCATCGGTATAATGTCCCCATTAGTGTGGATGTGCACGCAGCTCAAGTGGCCGGGTTTAATTTGTTTCAAAGATTACATTTTGAGAAGGAAATGAAGACCAAAACAAAAGATAGGGGGGGCAGAAGATAGAGAGAGCTTAAAACATGAACTTCATCTGTTTTTTTTTAAGTCACAATGAGTGAACCTTGTCATTCAAAAGTGGTTGTATTAGCAGCAAGAGAAATTGCTCGGAAAAATGATGCTTTACAGATCCCACGGAGATTTGACATCCACTTGTCTCATGACACATCTTCAGATAGAAAATTGGCCATCAAGATTTTTTTTTTTAATAGATTGACTTAACAGGCTTGAAAATACCTTCAGGCTGTGTTAGATGAAACTATACAAACAAGGAAGTTGCATTCAGATAAGTTTTTTTCTAAGTTTATTGATGAAAAGTTTTTGTTCAGAATGCAAGAAAGTTGTTTGTAGATTAATATTGTATTATTACTGTGAGTTTTTAAAAACTATTTTGCAGTTGAAAGACATGGAAAAGAAATTAGATGACATGCGCAAAAAGATGGGGAAACCTTCATCCGGCGAACACCACACAAGCAGGTCATTGGATGGTATGTACAGTGTTCCTCACTCCCGCTCTAAATGTGACCTTGACATTGATCGCAGTATGCTAGTGCATGAGCTGTGTACTAATAAACAGGATTACAGTTGTGGAAATAGGGGACAAGCTGAAGACCTGAATGTGCACAGTGATTGTTCTAGCAGTAAATACACCAGCTCAGGATACCTCAGCTCTAGCACTGGTTCTCCGGGAAGCAGATACCATGATATTATGGATGATACTCATTCGTTCAGTGATAGTGTGAGTACCACAGACTCATCAAGCTTTACATCTGGTGAGCATCTTTCACTGAATGTAGGAGATACCCCAAGAAGGATTTCCACTCCCACCAGAACTGATAGTCAAAGTTTGCAGCAAGTTCAGCCTGGAAGGAAGAGACACTTTATAGTTAGCCGAGGTCACAATGGTTGTTTCACGGAGTTGAGAGAGAGTTTGTGTCCACCAGAGTTGAGCTCCAGCATTAAGTCTGATGATCAGGAGAATTCAGATTTTGCTGCAACTGAGCCTGACCGTGATGTGGATGTCAGTGCTGATAGTTCCTTACAGAGTAACAGTATTTGTGATGTTGAGGAGAGGGAGAAGTACTGTACTAGAGTGCAGCGTAGGCAACAGACATTCATAGCCAGCAGGGCTGTCTTGGAGAGCTTTCATGTGGAGGCACCTAAATGTAATGGATTTGAAAGAGGCTGGAAGATGTTTGAGCACATTTTAATGGGTGATGATGATTTTTGTGAACATGAAGTTAATGAAAAGCAACAGGTCAATAATACTTTATGCAGCCGTGAAGACATTGTTCAGGCTCAGAGGGGTCCCAAAAGATCATCAGGTATAGATGAAGTTGAGCTGAGCCAACAAATCCAAGAGCTGATTCAGAGGGATGAACCTAGAAAGCCTGTCAGGAGGAGCCGCTCATTTGATTATACACACGATCTGAGAGTTTGCAGAGGGAACAACAGTGAACATGTCGGGGATGAGCTGAATGTTGACAAGCGCCCCACAAAATCAAAAGACCACACTTCACACATGAAAAATCCATTTGTTTTCCTCACCAGAAGGCGAAACAAACCCAAAGAAGTAAAGTGTCCCTTGAATGACACTCAGACTTCTGTCTTGTATGACTGTGCTGCAGCTGTTGCTCCATTACATGTTGAAGTCTCACCCTACAGTACTGAAAGCTCTGCTGTGGTTGCTGATAGACTCAAAACTGATTCAGAACATGTTATGACAGAAGTGCCTGTACAAATTAGCACTGTCAGGAATACAGCATTTGCACACAGTTCAGATATTGTTAAGCACTACACAGAATCACACAGACCCTGGCCTAGATCATCCACAGCAGCCAAACTGTGTCCTCAGAGTAGTCTAAAAAGTGCAAGATTAATTTCAGGAATTTCTGATCAAAATCAGCAGAATCCCAGATCTGATTGTAACCAGGGAGAAAGCATTGATAGCAATGTTATGACAGTCACCCATACAGAAAATCAGTATCCAAGGAGGAGATCATCATGGTGCTCCAACAAAAGGTCCAATAGTTTGTCCATCAAAAACAAAGGAACTATTGTATGATTTTTCTGCCAATATTCCAAAGCCTGCACTCGAAAAGAAGATAGATAAATTTTTTTAAAAATACCCATATATACCAAAACAAAATCCATGTAAAACTGCATGATTTTTTTTCATTAACTAGTATTTCCTGTTTTTTCATTGGTCAGCTGCTGTCATGAGGTGTATAGTTCATTTGTTGTTCATAGAAGCAGATATATTGATCATTATTTAGTTCACATTATTTGTATGCATCACTGTATGTAAGACAAAAATTAGCATAGTTTTAGTGGAATAGTAGTAAGTGGGTAGTTTTAATGAAACTTGTCTAAGTCTAATATTTGTTGTGCTCGCTGTGGCTGATTCTGCCTGTCAGTTGCTGGCTGAATCTACCACCAGAGAAGCTGTTTGGAAACAAAATCTATAGTTGCCATCTCTAACATCTGACATTATCTATTACATTACCATCTGCAAATTGCATATAACTTTATTAACCTATTGCAGCTGATCTGTGTTACATTTAAAAGGTGTATTTATACTTCATTGTTGAAGAAATGTTTTGTGAAGCTTTTTTTTTTTGTTGTTGTTGTTGCTGCTGCTTCTGTCTTGAAAAGTAATTGTGTCAGTTATGAAACACAATTATCCATTATTATAGATAATTTTTAAGGATAACATTTCCAGAAATCTGTAATTACATTAAGTCATTATTTATTTGGCATTTCTTTTTTACAAGAAAGCACTGCAGCAGAATACAGAGAATACTATAAATATTTTTTTTTAATGATTCAGTGTTTATGTGGAATGAAAGTAGAAGAAGAAGCAGAAAAAAAAATACACAAATCATCATTATCATCAGGTGCTGTGCCAACTGGCATTGGCTATTATGCTTCTCCAGAGTACACGATCCTTCATGCAGGCCATCAACTCAGTTGGTGATCTCCTCTCACACCATCCCGTCAGACTGTCCAGTATCATTTCTCTTGGTCTTTCTCTTGATCTTCTTCCTTCTATTTTTCCTGTAGTTGTATTATATTTTCTATTCCCCCTCTTCTCATTGCATGTCCCATGAAAGTACATTGTCTCTCTCTTATCTTTTTGACAAGATTTTTTTGTCTCTCCAGCTCTTCTCATACATTCTTCATTAGTTATTTTTGCTGTCCAAGGGATTCGCAACATACTTCTAATAAACCACATTTCTGCTGCTTCCAATGATTAGCTCATAATATTAATAAAGATACGCTAAGCACAGAGCTGACAGCAGCAGGAGGGTGGGGTGTGGATCTGTCCCATGACTTTCACATGCCGCATCTTCACATTTCTGGGTCACTACAGCATTAGAGCTAGAAATGCCAGTACCTGATGCCAGGGAAACACCAGTTATCCTTTTTTTTGTTTTTTTGAGGCTGGGTTGATCCCAGTGCCAATCAGTCCAAAAAATGTCCACCCTGTTGCGAGATCAAATCAGGGACTTGTGATCATCAGATGAATGCACTAACTGCTACACCACCATAACACCAAAAAGTGAAAGCAGGTTATGAAAACCACCGAATAAGGAGGTGATAAAAAGAGCAATCAAACAGTTAGTGCTAAGTTGTAATAGAACATGAATGATCATAGTATCAGATTTAATCTTACATCTTTCCCATGCCATTAAATGTCACATAGGGCTCGCATGGTAGTTTGCCAAGTTTTCGTGTTTTCGGCGAGCTTTTCGACCTCATCAAGGAATTTTTATGCCTATTAATTTGGCCTCTCTTAACAGTGTCCTCTTTTTCTTCAATCTGTTGATAGCTTGTTTTGGGATTCTCTGACTGTTTCTTCTTGTTACATGATTGTCCATCTCCTTTTTTCTGATCACCCATGTGACAGGTTGTTGTTCGCTCATCTGCCTTATCTCTGCGTTGTTCTTGAATTCATTCCACTTTGTACTGAGTATTTTCCTTAGACATTAGTTTTCAAAAGAGTCTAATTTCTTGTCTGTTTCTTTAGTTGTTTTCCACCTTTCACATGCATAAATGAAGGTGGATATTACATTTGAATTGAATAATCTTAGCTTGGTTTTTGCGCTTACAACTTTTGAATGCCATATGTTCTCAAGATTCTTGAAGGACAGTGCTGCTTTTGCACTTCTAACTTCCTTTCTGGTGTCACCATCCTGGTCTATGTAGCTGCCAAGGTGTGCATATTGGTGCACTTTCTTCAACAGCTGTTCCTTCTATGTATATTTTCCTTCTTGATTAATGGGAAGTTTCATTATTTTTATTTATTCCTTGTTAATTTAAAGTCCTGTTTTGGTAGCTAGTGAAGACAGGCTATCTGTTTTTTCTTGCATGGAATTCACATTGTTACTGATAAGAGTTATGTCATCAGCAAAATCAAGATCTTCTAGTTGGGCCCCATGTAGCCAGTTAATGTCCTTTTTATCCATGGAACATTTTTTCATTATGATGATTTAATAGCAGTCCTTAAATGTTCAGATTCTTGCACAGACACTGACACAAATACATACTTTCAGCACATTTTGGAACAAACAATGGCAATCTGCACCAGAAATCGAAGAGTAGAAAAAAAAAATAAAAGTAGTTTTTGGTATACCTTGTAGGAGATACCAACACATAAGAAAATATCTTCACTGTAAGAAGAGAGAGTAGCACAGTACTTTATGGGCCCAGTATGCTGTACTTGTGAGTTAGATGTGGACAGTTATCAGAGAGCTGAACAGAAGTTTGCAAGCAACAGAGATGTGGAGAGTTATCAGGGAGTTGAACAGAAGATTGCGAGCAATAGAGATATGGACAGTTATCAGGGAGCTGAATAGAAGTTTGCAAGCAACAGAGATATGGACAGTTAACAGGGAGCTGAATAGAAGTTTGCAAGCAATAGAGATATGGACAGTTAACAGGGAGCTGAATAGAAGTTTGCAAGCAACAGAGATGTGGACGGTTATCAGGGAGCTGAACAGAAGTTTGCAAGCAACAGAGATATGGACAGTTAACAGGGAGCTGAATAGAAGTTTGCAAGCAACAGAGATGTGGACGGTTATCAGCGCTGAACAGCAGCCAGAAAAACAGACGAATTAGTTCCCAGAGAACATCAAAAACTAAATAAAACCCAAAGGAAATGAAAAATCCAAAATTCTTAAACAAATCATGTGGCAGCAGAAGTTCAAGAACTTGAAAGTCACTGTAAAACTCAATAAAAAGGTTTAAGCCAAGAGAAAAATATCTTAATGGGAAGACCAAGTGGCACTGGAAAAGTCAGGCAACTGATCTTCTGGAAATAACATGTATGCTTTAAATGGAGGAACATGGTTGACAGCACCTAATGGCATTGCACTTGATGAATACAACGTTTTTTGATGGTGACATTACAGCTTAAGAAGTTTTTTTTTTTTAAGCTTGTCTCAGAAATGATCCCAGTTGTGCATGTTTTTTTTTAAATAACTTTTAGGAGGACAGAACAGTTTGTAGTTGTCATGATTAGATTTAAGTCAGTTTTCATGGTGGTCAAATATTATTTAAAATATTGTAGTAGATTTATAGAAACAGAAACACGCATTCAGAATCTTATCTTATATCCTTCCTGTGCTGTTAAACGTCACATAGGGCTCGCAAAGTAGTTTGCCAATTTTTCCTGTCTTCGGCGAGTCTTTCAACCTCATTAAAGGATTTTATGCCTGTTAATTTGGCCTCTCTTAACAATGTCCTCTTCAGAGTTTCACGCGGTCTGCCTCTTTTTATTCAGAATATAAACATGAAAATAATGCTGTAATTACAGTAAAATTTCATTTTAATGGATTTCAATGGGATCGGCAGACAAGTCTGTTATATCCAAAGTCCATTATATCTAGAACAAAATAATATAAAACATATATAAGAGAGCAGCTGGAAATTACTGGCCTGGTTCATTTATTACCAAAACAGGGTCCATTATAACGGGATTTTACTGTCAGTCATTTGTATGTCCATTGGGAACTTTGCCTCCCTAACAGCTCTCCTGTAGGCCTCTTGGTTGTAAGCAAGATGCCCTGCTGCTAATGCATCCATTTGCAGATTATCAATGATGTCTTGCAGCCATCTTCGCCTTGGTCTTCCTCTCTTTCTTTTTCCCATTATGTACCCTTCCAAGACGATCTTCTTTAAATTCTCATGATGTTTAATGTGTCCAAAATATTTAAGTTTTCTCTCTTTAATCCTCTTTACTAGCCAACCTTTACTTTAATAAATCTGAAATTAAATCTAAAACAAATTTTTTTATACACCTGCAGTAACAGCTTTAGAAACAGTAGATACCACACTCTTGCTAGATTAACATTTCAGTTTCTTGTTAGATCTAATGTGATGGAAATCTGTCACAATTAGTCCTGGAGAAGCATTGAATACAGATATTCCAATTTCATTATTATTCAACTGAAGACAAATTTGAATCAAATATGAGTATACTTTTAGTGATTACACAGATTTTCTCATGGCCTGACTTGTGGGAGCAGCTAGAAAGATCAGATAAGAGCAGAAATTCCTGCTGCATTTGTTTTAAAGAAATGCTGAGTGATAGGAGTTTATTCCACTCACATTTGTACCTGAGACCTGTCTCAGTTATATTCAGTCATATCTATTTCATCTTTCCTTATTTTTTTTTCTCTTCCCACGTTATCTTTCTTTCCCGATACAGACTTCTGTACATTCCATACTCACTGAACAAACCACCTTGTTCACTGCCATTGTTCCCAGAGATCTCATGTTTTATGCTGCTTATTGAGCTGCAGAAGATATTTGCATTCAGTTCTACAAGTTCTTTGGATAATGCATAATAATAAATATGGCAAGATTTTACCACTCTAATTAGCTTTTATAGATATATATATATATATATATATATATATATATTTATATATATGATAATCATAAAGATTACTTTTGGCTGTGATACCTGCAGCCATTTGTTTAAATGGAGTTTTACTGTGCCATAATGCAGCCAGATTGATTGGTACTGTGGCTTGAATGTGCCAGGAGGTCTTTTTTTTTTTGTTTTTGTTTTTGCATGGTTTCTGGCATGATTAATATTTATTCTGTAGTGATTGTAATTGTAAATTTTCATTTACCTTCTAATGTTTATGGCTTTCTAGTTTTTTTTTAATATGTTAAGTGTGTCTCAGTTTTAATTTACAGCAGGACTAGTCTGAAAAATTGTATAATATTTCAGTTTTGGAAACTGTCATATTGGATGTAAATATTTATTGCAGATTTTTTTTGGTAACTTTTGCTTGTCATATATACACACATAAAGGCAGCATATGAAGGTGATGTGGTGATAAATCTCACAAAGGAGTAAGACACACCAGAGTGCGCTGTACAAGGTTACTAGTTTATTAAGAAAAAATAAGATATTCACATGGAAATTATTCCATTGTAAATGAGATTGCACCTGAGTTTAGCTTGAGACTAACAAAGAATAAAATCTACAAAACAGATAAGGCCAGACCAGTGAAAATATACTATAAAGCTCACATACATTAGTGCATTCAAATGTTTGTTTAAACATAAACCCATAGAGATAGTCTCAGTTCATTTTGGTTGAACAAACTGGTGGAGTGGAAAATGATTTTAATCACAAGTTCCACTTTTGAACCTTTAGCCTACATTGATATAACTGACACAATGTACACAACACATGAGTATTGTTATAACACAAATGCAGAAGCTTGACTTCAGTACTGAAGTTATGAAGAGACCATGTGGTGTAGTCATTAGCATTTTTGGCTAAATTTCTGGGCAAAATAGACCAGTAGTTGAACCATTGGCAAGGCTGTCCGTAAGAAATAATATACACAACAGACTAAACATTTTGCTACATGTGTTCATTTCAGTTTTTAGTTAAATGTATTTAAAAGATATAATTTGAATACATCTTGGCACATTTTGTCTGTCTATTATTAATCCCTGAAATAAGAAGGCTTCTTCTTTCATCATTTTTGAGTGTCAACTTCTTTCTTTACTTTTGAAGTAAATTGATGGTCGGCTGGTGTTTGTGTACATCCCCCAACAAGATTTACTTGACTGATAAAAGTATTGACCACATCTGTTCCTCTTATACTTTCTGTCACTTTATTGATGCCATATATGCACATATCAGCCAGCCTCATCTTGAGCCTGTGAATAGAGGGCAGCTCAGTCTGCTGTGATTGGTGCAGGGCTGACAGATGATTATTTGGCTATCTCTACTGAACTGATAGCAGGTGTATTTGTGTGTGTGTGTGGCCTTGGTGCTGTTTCATCCATTTAAATAAGGAACCAAATTTGTGGCTGTCATCAACAAATGTAAGCTTTTTTATGTGCTCGCTCAAGGTAACTGCATTGTCTGAAAATGACAGAAGTCTTTGAAGAAAAACTGTCATTTTGCCATTTACCTCTACAAGGGGTGTTCCCATAAATCTAGTCATTTGTCCATGGATTTCATATCTAAGCCTGTTTACCTTGGAGCAGTCCATACCATTCAGAATTTAAAAAAAAAAAATACATTGATGTATTTTAGCTCAGCAGAGGCATGCAGAAAAAAAATATTTCAAAATGGCCCTGACCTGATTAAGGATTGATGTGTATAGTTCCTATTATTGTTGTTAGATACTGTAGATGGTCTGTCTGTTTCTGTAACATGACAAAGTATGTAATTGTTACAGGACATGTGGCAGACATGTAAAAATGTGTAACATTTATACTGATGCTATAGTAATGTTTTAAAAAAAAAAAACTGCATCCAGTATTAAAACTATATATATATATATATATTGGGAAATTTTCTCTCTAACAATAGTTGGTTTAATTATGGCAGTTTTTGCCACATTAATCTCCATTTATGAATGTGCTGTCCTTATTTTGATATTTGATGCCTGACAATCGTACACATGCATGATCAAATTCTTCTTTAATTTTTGATAGACATTGTGTAGCTTGCTTTTGTACTTATTTTTTTAAAGCACAGACAGCTTAGATGAATGTTTTATATGCTTTGTTATTAAATGAGTTTTCAAGTTTTCATTTCTTTGGTGTTGTTTTTAAAGGGCCAGTGTTATAAATATTTGCTTCTTTGTTTTTGTGTGAAAAAGCTGCTTTGTGTTCCTTTGGAAGTTTTGCCACTGGGAGATTCATGGCATGATTTGTGATGGCTGTAGTTTGTTAGTAATTTCATGAATACTTCGAGGAGGCTAGAAATAATTTCTAAAATCTGTAATTGTTAGAGTATTTTCTTGAATGTCTCACTTTACACCAAGTATAAGCAGTGATACATTACATCACTGAGGGTTCGAGACAAGATGACGTTCACATTGTTTCAACAGTTATGTGATGATCTTACAGGGGATTAAATGGCAGTAGTTTCCCCCTTCTGTTTATGTAAGATTTACCCCACCAGCTTTTGTGTGTAGGGTCTAGGCTGCAAGGGATGGGGTTTTGGTTTCTCCCCACCCCCCACCCCCCACCCCACCCCCACCCCCAGCATATACAGCAGTTGGATATTGGCAGACAACTTTTTTTTTTCCCTCTGGATGCCAAATTACTATCAGCATTTGGTGGATGTTTCTGGAAACAAGGACAGATTCATCTTATCTTGAATGCTAGGAGCTCACACACAAGAGCACATAATGAAGGAGTAAAGAATTATGTGGAACATAAAATTAAAGTAATGGGGACTTGTTTTTAATAAATGTGTGTGCATTTTTATGGGCTTTTTCCTCACTGTCAAAGTTCTGAAGAAAAGCAGGGAACATTTTGCCAAGATTACACTTTCCAAGAGCAGTAACAGTTTACAGAGAACAGAAAACAAGGAAGTTTTCAAACAGTTTTTGTTCTAGGACACTCAAGTGCTGTCATGAAGCTGGCAAAATAATGGTAGCATTATATAACATTTAAATAACGTCAAAAATAATATTAAATATCAGCTAATTTATTTCCTTATGTATCAGACCAGCATTTTTTAAATTAAAGAAGGCATCATTACTGAGGGTGAATACATTATAATTATAACTTTTTAAAAAAAATCAACAAACCATCCTGTCTGATGTTGCAACAGATAAAATAGTTTCAGTTGAAAGGCTGAATCATCTAATGAGGCTAAAATCTAGACCAAAGTATTTCTGAAACAACCAGAGCAATTCTTCCTCAGGCAAATACCCCCAGTGTTCTGTGTGACAGTTCACATGAGAAAATTATGAACACTCAGTTTTATAATAGAATGTGACAATAGATGTCCCAAAATGGCATAAAACTGAGAAAAATATACATGCATTAGTCCATGAAGCCAGTTGTAAAAGTCAGACACTTTGAGTGATGACTAAGAAGTGAAGACAAGTTATTTAGCTGTATACTAGGATTGATACTTCACAGAAAAACTTACAAAGTCTTTTTTTTTTAAAGATATGTGGGTGCTTTTTTATGCAGCGGGTTTGAAGTTTCTAGGACAGGGAGTCGTTGTAGAGAAATAGCTGAAGGTGCGTGCTTAAGTCAGGGAAGTGAAACACAAATCATCATGACTTAAGCACCAATAGAATTCTTTCAACTTTGTGACACACTTTTACAGAGCTTCACCACAGCAATGAGAAGAGATCTTATTTTCATGTAGAGCCTTATCATACGAATATTTGGAGAAAAATATATGGGGTTTGGGGGGGGGGGGGCAACTATCGTGTGAAATGATGAAGTTAGCTTTGATTTTCTTCAAGAATGGTAATTCAGTGTGAATGTAAAGAGTTATACCAGTTTCAAGAAAATCATTATTTGTAACTAGCCGGTCAATGGTACAAGACACTGCATACCAAATAACCATTCTCTGAACAATCAGTTAGCAATTATATCTTACTTTCTAGAACTTTACAGACATTGCTTTACATATAGTTGTGAGCATTTACATAAAGAAAAAAAATTTTTTTTTCAAATGAAACAAAATATATAAGTTTTTATGAGATTCACTTCCAAGAAATACTTCTAACAAATTAATATTATGAATATATAAAAAAAAACACAAAGAAAAGTGTCACATTTACATTATTACAGACATGGTATGTTGTCAACAAATGCCATAATAACTTGATGAACCTGTGCCTCAGACAAGACACATATGTTCATTGCTTTGTCTTCATGTGCACAAATGATAAAAAATTCCTCGAGTTTTTTTTTTCTTGTTTAATGCTCATTCGGCATATCATGTCCAATTATCGTAAACCCTTTAGTCTAAAACTGCTGCATATAATCTTTTTTGTCTTATAAACATCATTAGAGACAAGCAGAGCATCACTGCAGTTGATAAGTGGAGAGGTATCGGCAGAAAATGTTTAAATTATGTTGTTTCTTCTGAAGAGTGTAAAGATAATGCCAAAAGCTTCAACACAGGATTTATAATTGCTTCAGGAGAATGTTAAAATGCCACCTCTAATGTTTATTGAGGCTTTAGCTGGTGAAAAGCATAAACCATTGGTGACTTAGTTTTACCTAAGTATTGTTTTGTAATTCTGATGTTTGTCAGATGTACATAAATATTCTATCAGAGTTTGCATTGTAAAGTACTAAATCAATTTACAAGACTGGAATTAATAAGGATTAAAACATGAAGGAGAACTACATGTAAAGAAATAATACAAAAGCCTAAATTGATTTTGAATGGATGGTCTTTACATTTTCCTTTGAAATAATATGTAGGAAAACAGCACCGTCTGTGAATACACGGGTATAAAAGCAGATCTTTTTTTTTTATTATTAATAGCTGTAGTGATCCTGTCAGATTCATGTTTTTCTGTCTCTTATAAATAAAACATACTCAAATGCTTTTAAGTGCTTTTACAAGTAGTACTTGACAAGATCGTGAGAACAAAATACACAGAGGATGGAAGTTGTACCAACAAATGTATGGCATAATACCTGAATAAAAACAAGCCAACTTCTTGTTGCTCAAAGACATGGAAAGGTAAATTATAGATAACAGTATAATATAAAAATGTTTTTGAAGACCGAAGTTTAAAGAAAACATTTATTACTTGTCTGTGCTGATATACTTTCCTCTTCTCATCTTTCAGATCGTTCATCAAACAAGAACAGCAGCCAAGTAAGTAATGAATGCTTGTTGACAGTCACTTGTCTGAAGACAGGCATACAGTCTGCTTTATTTATGTCTTACTTATCATGCTTAAAAGCTGCTTGTAGATATATTATCTCAGGAAAGCAGAAACATACAAATATCTAGGCACAACCTTCAACAGAAGCAACACAGTAAGTGAGGAAATTCAAATCAGAGTACAGATAGGGAATAAAATATACTTTGACTTGCAACACCTGATAAAATCCAAAATCCTGTCCCAAAACACCAAAATAACAATATACGAAACTATAATAAGACCAGTCATCATGTATGGATCAGAAACATGGAGTACAACAAAGAAAGATGAACAACAATTGCAGATCTTTGAGAATAAGATCCTAAGAAGAATCTTTGGGCCTATAAAGGATACCAACAATTGAGAATGGAGAGCTAGATAGAACACTGAACTGAACAGCTTATTTAAATCCCAACAAATTATAAATGTCTTGCAACTGAGTAGACTACGCTGGCTGGGCCATGTAGAAAGAATGAAAGAGAACAGACAAATGATGTATGCACAAGAGATGAGGGAAACAAGACCAAGGGGTAGACCAGGACAGATGGAAAGACATCATAGAAGAGGATATAAAAGTAATTGATGTCACCAACTGGAGAGAGAAGAATAGAGAAGAATGGAGGCGAACTTCATCTGCAGCAATGAGCCTTAATGGGTCGGAAAACTGATGAGGAAGTTCTGCTTATATTGTTTTAACAGGAGATGATAAAGCTTATTTTAAAGAATATAAGATTGATAAAGATATAGATACATGTAGATTGGTATGAGAAATACAAAGGAATATAGGAAGACGGCCAGAGTGGCACTGTCACTTCATGCAAATATATACAAGATTACAATAATCTCCTCAGTTTCTCACACACATTTGGAGTCTATACATGAAGCCCTTATATAGAGTAACTCTATGTGTGATTGTTAAATTTTTCATATGGCATCATTATTAGAACAACTCTTTCTATGATGTTATTAAAGTAACTCTGTGTGATGTCATTCTTAGAGTAACTATTTATATGGCATCATTATTAGAGTAACTCTTGCATTATATTTTCAAGAATTAAAAAAAAAAAAAAAAAGAGCTTGATGTTTTGAAATTGACCAGAATTCCTTTCTGTCCTTGTCAACAACTCTAGACAACATCAGCAGCCCAGACTGACTCAGAAGACCACAGCCACAGAACTGCCCTTAGCCCCAGTCACAGCAGGTAACAGCTTGCCAGAATTTGTACCAGGAAGTGCTGGGCTTTTTTCTAAGTATTTGTAATACCACAGACAGTAGAAATGTTTCATACATTAGAGAGGTAATAGTTCACTGAAGAAATTAACATGGACAGTCCAGTGTGAGTAATGTAAAGTTGCTGTCCCTTCACAATACTGTGTGATGGAGGAACAAATCTATTCAAAGAAGACAATAATTATTGAGGCACATAAAATGTGGATATACAAACAAAAAAAATCATATCTGTTTCATGGAGGGGAACAAAAAATACAGAATATGGGGAACAGGTTACATTTAAAACTTAGTCTATTACAAGCCATTCAATTTCTTTTTTAAAGAAAATTTGTTAAAAATAACTGACCATTTGGTTTTGTTTCACTGGGAAGTTTGTAATTTAAACCGGTGCGAACATGAAAAAGTAATCATGTGATTTACCTGCAAACATGATGGACAAGGTTTCTTTAGTAATTAAAAAAATGTTCATATGTTGTATATATCATTCAGTGGGATTAGACACTGCATACCAAATAATTTCATTATGGTTTCAAAGTGATCAACAGTTGAATATATTAGAAAATATATAGCACTCAAAAGTTATAAGCACAAAAACCAAGCTAAGATTATTCATTTCAAATATCCACCCTCATTTATGCATGCGAAAGCTGGAAAACAACTAAAGAAATAGACAAGAAGTTAGACTCTTTTTAAAACAAATGCCTAAGGAAAATACTTGGTGTAAAGTGGAACGAATTCAAGAACAACACAGAGATAAGGCAGATGAGTGAACAATAACCTTTCTCATTGGTAATCAGAACAAGGAGATGGACATAGTTACTCGAAGAGAAGAAACAGAGAATCCCAAAACAAGCTATCAAGTGGAACGCAATAGGCCAAAGAAAAAAAGAGGTCAGCCATGTGAAACTCTAAAGAGGACGTTAAAAGAGGCCAAATTAATAGGCATAAAATCCCTTGATGAGGTTGAAAAACTCGCTGAAAACAGAAAAATTTGGCAAACTACAATAAGAGCCAAATGTGAAATTTAATGGCACAGGAAGGTTGTAAGATGTAAGATAGTAGAAATGTAGGCTCTAATACAGAACAGAAGAAAATGATGAACAGCTGAATATAGTAGAAGACAGATCCATTTAAGAACTTTAATTATAACATACCTATATTTGCCTCCTTACTAAAGAAAATTCTAACAAGCATTTTACCCTTCAGTCCACAGCTTTCAGCTGGATATGCTCCAAACGGAGGTGTTGCCATTCGAGGGCATCATGTAGCTGCAGCATATCCTTCTACTTTTGGTGCCCACAACAGTGGTGAGCTGGACAGTGGAGAGAAGTCGAGCACAGCACAGCTCTCTGCAAATTTACGATTGGATGGGAGCCATGATAGTGGATTCAGTTCAGCCAATAACATGTATAATGTTAGTTCCCAGCGTACATCACATTATGAAAGTACAGATCGGCTTCGATCACCTGCAACATCTGAACCGGGTGTTATCACCCCATTGCTATCCCAAGTCACTTATGAGACTGGACCATATTTTGGGCCATTCAAACGTGGGCCTGGGGATGAACCGTTTCAGCGGAAAGCTGCAGGTCCTAGCTCATCGAATCTTCATTATGGAAGTCTCGATAGGAAACGCAGAGACTACAGACAAGAAATATACAGGGATGTTTCACCAGTGAGATACAAACTCAGGCAGGGTCAGGATGGTGATTCCAAAGTGGGCAGGAGTGAGTCAGTAAATGAGGGCAGGTACAGAGACGTAGTAAACCCAACAGGAGTTCTGGTGGAAGTTCCAGTGCTCCATGAGAGAGGACAGTCTGTGCCACCATCATCGTCTGTCAGACAGGCTTGGGGTGATCACACAGGTGGAGGTTCTTTACTGCATCAGAGTTCAGATCCTGAGAGACTTAAACAAGGAGCAGTTGGTCAGAGCACATCATTTAGCTCCGAACGCTGCTACAGTCCTCGCATGTATGAGGGCAGTTCTTACAGACCTTATCAAGATATTGATGTGTCTCATGTTCATCTTAAAGGACACCAAGACCATAATCTTCATCACACCACATCCCAGCCCATGTTTCACAGAACAGAGAGAAGTATCTCTCCTCTTAGAAGTCAACATGGCTTTCCCTCACATTACTCACAGCAGCATCAGAGACCATTACCACCCTCAGGGTTTGATAGACAGCAAGGAGTTCCACAGTCACAGCAGTCATATCATTATCAGCAACCAGTTACATCACCATCCCATTCTCAGCAGTCACCAGCAGGTTACTACCCCAGTCCTGCCCGCACAATACCCATACAACGAATAGATACTCAACCAGCATCATCTTCGTTACCTCAGTATCATCATCAGGCTTCGTATCATGGAGGGTCTCCAGCCTCATCTGGCCCTTCCTCTCCTAGAGGCCCAGCTAGCCATGCTACCAGCACCCTGGTAACTGTTACTCGTCTCCAGCCTCATACAGAGATCTCCAAACCATATGAAATGTCAGACTTTTACCGTTACAGTGAGAAACTGCGACGGCAACGTATTATTGATCATTACCAGCGACAGCTTATTGGGGCTGACTGGATGTCAAGGTCATCATCACCAATGTCCGTTGAAAGTGAGGGACTTTCCTCACATTCAGGTTCAGCATCCTCAAGCCATACCATCCAGTCTCCGACTCACCAGCCATTTTCATTTGCAAACACCTCATCCAGCCTTAAACATTCATCTCGTGGACCACCTCTGCCATACAACAGATCTGTCTCAGCCCCAGTGACAACCATGCAACCTTCTTTTTACTCACATCAGATGTCCTCTTCATCTTCTTCTCATCACAACCAGCCACTGTCAGCATCATCCCACTACAGCCCTACGTCTCCATTCCCCGAAGGACAGGTGAGCTCTTCCTCTTCAACATTCACTGTGAAAACTCATGGACCAAACATGCAGTATGCCATGCAGTCTTCCACATACAAAATCCAGCAGGTTCACTCATCCACTAAGCACTCCATGTACCAGCCACCTCAGCCCATGACCTGCAAACCAGTCATAACATCTCCTAGTAACCAGCCAGACAGCCAGCGGAGATGATAATTTGACCATCTCAGTCAAGATGGCTTAAATATGATGTGATGATAAATGTATGATTAAATGATGAGAAAATAATTGACTCATAAATCAGAGTCATGAAGGTTGAAGTCATTTTTATCCATAAGTTACGGAAGCTGCTAGAACCAGAGAAGGGTATGAAAATTCCAAACTGACCACGAGTTCAGTTATGTGTTCTCCACAAAAGGATATTACCTTTGTACTAAGAATACATCTGCATTTCTGTACAGGATTCATGAATTCTTACTTTCAAGTAGTGGGCACTTTAGTGAGCCGGCCTTTCTCAGAGATTTCCAGGTTTGTTATTGTCCTGTAGTGCAAAGTTATCCATGCAGATTGTTGTACTTTATTTAGGGCACAATCTGTTGTAGTTAAATCTTGTCACCTCAGTCATTAAAATCTCACAGCATAATGAAGAAAGACAAAACCTCAGAATCTTTTTATTGCAAGAATGTGTTGTTATATGAACATGTATATTTGGAGATCAAAATTTTTTTTTTCTTTAAACAATTCACTGTGCAATCTTTTTTAAAATCTGTTTCCTTCATTTTGGGAACACTAGAAGCCAGCTGTGCTGATGAATTAATTTAAATCTAGAGTTAGTTTATGTATTTTTATTTTGATGAAAATAATACATTTTGAAAACACAAATTTTGTTGACTTCAGTGATGACACAGAAATGAAGTATTTAATTTACTGAAGCAGAAAATCAAAATATTTGTTTTGTTGTTTCAAATGCTGTACAGAATTTGATCAGAGATATGTCATTCAAAAATCATTGCAGGGTGAATATTTTTTACGATATATGTCCTGTCTGAAAGTTATGAATGTTGCAAGAGTTGATATATATACATGCAGTTTTGGAATAGGCAGATTTTCTTCTGGAGGTGTGATTGCAACCCCTGCAGTTGGTTATGCAGTGTTGGAACGTGAAAGTGCATTAAATATGTTGTCCTGCATGACACCGAGCTGCATGATTGCTTTGTATGTACTGCATGCTCACACTTTTGTTCATGTCTGTAGCAGTCAAATCAGAAGTTGGTTTGTCAGTATTTTGCAAGTGAAGACAAAAGAACAGAGCTACAAATGAAGGTACTAGTACTAGATGTGCTATAGGCTCTTTGACATTCCACCTTCAGCGCCCTGTTCTTTCACCAAGATGTAAGGTCTGTAAATGAGCCAGTATATTAGCAATGAAGGAGATACAGTTGATAAGTAAATCTTGATCATTTTCTTACAGGGAAAGCCTTTGCCATTCTTCAAGTGTGTCCTGCTTTTCATGTCACAGGATGTGGATTCCAGTCAGTCACCTCACATCCATCCTTCCTCACTTTCTGTACCCCAATCTGAGGCATAGACCATCATCAGGGACTTTCCATTTATTTCTTCCCTGGGCTGTTTCTTCTGTCTCCAGGTATAGTTGATCTTTTTTTTTTATTTCTGCTTCAAGACTGCTTTGCCAGATGTCTCCTCACTCCCTGGAGATTCCAGTTGTCTCCTCACTCCCTGGGGATTCCAGATGTCTCCTCATTCCCTGGGGACTCCAGGTGTCTCCTCATTCCCCAAGGATTCCATATGTTGCCTCACTCCCTTGGGACTCCAGGTGTCTCCACATAAACAGTAGTGACAGATCCTTAGGCACTTATTTGAGGTGTTCAGAATCTTCAGACTTTGTGACTCGACACAAAAAAAAAAGAAGGCACAGAACGTCACTCTAAAATGATTCACAATGTAGGTGGGTGTATATGCCATAGTCTTGTCAGCTTGTGGCTTCTTACAGTACAATATTAATAGTTTAGATCCAGTTTTGTGTGTGCCCATATATCTGGCTTCCATTTTGACAAATGTTGCCAGAAGGTACACCATGGAAAGCACTCACAAATAGGAAACATACTGAAAGGTCACTCATGCAGGAGGTGGATGGAGGAAATAAAAGAAAAAGTAAATATCCCATTATACAGGACAAACCACTGAGCTTTATGAAGAAGTCTGTTCAACTCGTCAATGCTGAAAGTTGCATGATAAGCAAAACAAATTTCAGTTTACAGTTTTAAGAATGGGAGCAATGAATATGAAGTTACAACTAGTGAGCTTTTTTAACTAGATTTTTTTTTAATTGCAAACAAAACAAAAAAAAAAAAGATCTGAAAGAACCATAAATAAACCCAATTTGACCTCCTTTTGTCGCAGAAATCCTTATTTTGGTCAAACACCTTATGGCAGAAATGCAGACAAAGCCGCTGACATTGAGGAAAGATGATGGCGATGATTGGGACATGTGCTCCAGCAGATGACTGACGACTCACTGCTCAGCGCTGAGATGGGCACCACAGGGGAACAGGAGTAAGGGTAGACCAAAGGAGACATAAAGAAGAACAACAGAGAGGATGCTGAGCTTCAAGGGCTCACGTGGGCAGGGGGGGAGGCAAAGGACAGGTGTTTGTGGAAGATCCTTGTGGAAGCTCCATGGGCCTTGGGCACTTAAAGTTCAGAGAGAGAGAGAAAGAGAGAGACTCTCATAGAAAAAAAAGGGGGGAAATGGGTATTTCCTTCTGCTACAAGCCCAGTCTGACAGTATTGATTTATACGAGCTTGGCATTCTTGGAAGCAGAGTGTACAAGTAAGGTATGATCTGATGGCACATGGTGACTTTTCTTTTTAGCAAGCAGCTAATACTTGTGGCCATTTCTTGTTTCAGTTAGTTAATAAAAGACTTGTAAATTTTTAATATAACTTTCATATGTAAGATGGTATTTCAGATGAGTCAGTTTATGTATGCGGTGGAATCAAGTTTGTGTAGGCGGTGAAATCAAGTTTATGTAGGCGGTGAAATCAAGTTTATGTAAGTGGTGAAATCAAGTTTATGTAAGCAGTGGAATCAAGTTTATGTAGTCGGTGGAATCAAGTTTATGTAGTCGGTGGAATCAAGTTTGTGTAGGTGATGGAGAGAATGAAATAAATTTTACTTGCTCACTTTTGTCATACGACAGAAACAAATTCACTTCCAGATCTTCACATCCAACATCCAGGCACCGTCACTAATTGTGAATTTATTTTATCAGTTAAAAAATGCACCCACGTTATTAAGATTGTTTTTGTATTGCCCTGTGCTGCTGAACTGTGAACTGATGCTGCAGTGAAAATCTTTTAGCACAGTCAACATTGGTTGGTGAGTGGGCTCTTTAATCCCAAGAACAGGCCTAGGAGGCAAACCTCTTGACTGGCTCCACCATCATAGAATTTATTGACCCTGTATCCCTCTGGTTAGGTTGTGGTGTCACTGCAGTATATTTGAGTGACCTTGACATTCCTGTAACACAACAGTTCACAATGTGGCTTTCCAGAAAGGTCATTTATATAGCAGGTCAAAATTATTCTCCAGAATGTTACATAATTTATGGACATTTTAAATTGGGGGGGGGGGGGGGTTCTAACAAATTATTGTTGGCACAGGAGTCTGGGACTCAGAAAGGTTTGAGAACCATGATCTGTCTTCACTGTTCCCGTGTTCTGTGTTCAGAAAATATATGTTGGTGAATTTACCTGCACAGAATTTTACTTTTATCAGTTACCTCCTCTGACTATTCTAGTATAACCCCATGCAGACCATAACAAAAAGAAAAATATCATCACATTCTTTTATGTTTGGAATACTTCACCTAAGACTGACCGCTACATTCTTCAGGAGTATCACACTTGATCAGTGAAAATTGTTTCAAGAATACTTCATAATGACAATTGATCTGGGTTTGCATGCTATTAGATCAAGTTCTTTGGTACCTAGTTATGATGATGATGATGATGATGATAGGAAGGTTTCGTAGATTTTTGTCATTCCTAAGGAATAGATATGAAGATGGGTTAATGGCCTCCAGGCAAGCTGCTCCACTATGCTTCTCTCACCAGCAGAGGGACCACATATAGTAGACATTTGTGGGATATTTCATGAACTATTTGATTGTTTTGATGAAGTTATAAAATTACTGGTTTATGTTATAGATGAAGTTAAACTGTTGAGATTTTTTTGTTTATTTTTATACTTTTACTTTGAGAAATGTCATTTTGGTAGAGCCTGGCAAGCAACAGAAGAAATAAGTTTTAGATCTCTGGGAGTTCTGTTTGAATGGATGTTTTAATTATCAGATTTAAGTGATAAGGAGTTAGAGTATCATTCCCTACACAAAGATCAGTATTGGTTAAAATAATGATAATATAATCTTGTATTAATGCTATTTTCATCCAAAAATGTATATACATAACAACTGATTCATAGCTTTTTTTTTTTTTAATGATCTTCGATATACTTCAGCTTTGCTGTATGCAGCCAGAGGTTGAAACTTGTATTGTGCTTGTGTTTTTGTGTTTTTATGAATTATTTTATGCACTGGTCTGATAATCATGTGCAATATCCAACATTGCAAACGGATAAAAATACTTCTGGAGGGATTATGAGTTATGTTTTACTTTGTTGTTGTGTTTGTTTATTTATTTGTTTGTCATCTAGGTTTTGAGTGGTGGTAAGTGGTACTAGACTGATGACAGTAGCTTTGGCAAGTGCCATTTTTGTGAGACTAATTATCTCTTATCCATATTTTGAAGTGAATTTTTTTTTAGTAATTTGTATGTCTTTACTAGAGTAACAGTGACATCATGGCCCGTGGTCTATGTTAATAAATAAAGGCAGATGGAGGTGTATGGTTCGGTTTTATAAAATGGCACAGTGAGGAAGTGAGAGAAAATACACGATGGTAGAAAGTATGAAAGTAAGATGAGGATATATAAATGAAAAACATACAACATCCAATATGTCGGCGCCATTCTTTTTCATGAATTACATACAAGAACAACACAATAGGTAAATATGAAAAAAATGTAATTAAAAAAGTTTATTTCTTTTATCACTCTGAATGTGGTAAAGAATATCAAGAAGTGTGAAGGAACAGAAGGATGAACTGTGAGCTAGTGCCTAGTCAGTCACATGGTGATGTTTTATTGTGTGCATAATGATCTGCCTTCGCCTACCTTACAACCCCAGCCCCATCATCATGACTCTCGAACCAGCCGTGTATTATGGGAGGAACCTGGCGTGACCCAAGCTTTCGAAGCCAACAAGGCTCTAGTTGAGTCTCCGAGGGTCTTCAATCATCGTGTGTTTAACACAGCTATGGGTTATAAGCAGTAGCAAACCAGGTTTTCCTAAGGAAGATCGGGCATTTACTATGTACACTTGCTTATATATGGCACTTTTTGCTTGTGTTTTGTGTTCATGGTGGAAGTGCACAGAATATATCCAAATATTAATATTGCTAAAACATGTTCATATTTAGAAAATTTATTTCAAAGTTAGTGGTCAATAACAATAACTCTTAAACAAATGAATGAGCAATAATCTATAAAGGTATGCAAATTAGTATACAAAGTTTAATGTAATATATATATATATCAGAACTCTTCAACGGGGTAATTAATAACTATAACAAATGAAACCATTACTCTTATAATTCTGTGAATGCTTCAGTTTTGTGTTCATGAAAATATGTCAGATTTCTTTGCTGTTTATATATTTGTCTGTGTTACTTTATGTTCATGTATAAGTCTAATTTTGCGAACTGTCGCATATTTCTGCCCAATATATATGACAGGAAAAAAGTAAGAATTAAAACATAAAATTCAACCTGACATTAAGACGCCTTGATTTTTTTTCAATATTTATACCCTTTCAATATCAGCAGCAAACTGGACACACTGTATCAGTCCTAACTTCTAGACTCAGTCCTTTACGTTAAAGTAGTGCCATTATCAACAAACATGAGCAAAGTGGAAACTTCACAAAATATAAAAAACTAAATTAGGAAAATGCTTCTGTTTAACCAAAAACTAAAAACCTCTAGTTTCGGTATGCCAAAAGTGTGCCGGTACCAACAATTTGTCCACAGAATTTTTATGAAAGGAAAATCAGCAATATTAAAATATAGTATCTGTAGCCAATAACAATTTTAATTTGTACCTTAAAAGAAACAAAAATATGATGAAAAAGTTAGATGCAACTGTCGATACTTCTATAATCATGTGGTCAATATAATCCTGTAAATGTCAAAGGTATACTTTTAATATCACATTTGCAACATGTGGTCTCTCGCTTTTGCCAACATAACACAGCTGCATATCATCACCTAGTTTAAGACCTCTGCGGCTACCTAATCTAAGATCTATGACCACATGCATCTGTATGATACATCTGTCTGATATCACCCAGCATGTTTTTAAAATAGTTCCAAGTCATTTTACCGGCCCCAACCACAAAGGCAAATCTGATTTTCTGGTTATTCTCATAACACATTGTCACCCTGATGACACAAGCCGCCTAGCACTTGAGAACATTCAGGACGTTAGAACCCCATAGGTTTAAACTAAAAATTCTGCTATTTTTAATATTCCCTTTCTCCGCAATCATATTCCTTCTGCACTAAGTTCTACTCCTCTCTCACCTGCAACACATATTTGAGAACCTCCTCCCTGTATTAGATTACTAACCCTCTGCCACATTCACGTATTCCACCAACCTTTTCCCCAGACAGGTTATCACTGTATCACTCTCTTTCTTTCCCTGATCCCCACCCCCTTGTTACTACGAACTTATCACGCATCTCAAGTCACCTTTTAAACATTCTCAACACACTACCCCACACACTCCTGGGCACAGCTTCTTACAAGTCACAGCTAAGTGCTCCAGTTAATTTTTTTGTGACATTACTATTTGTTATATAGCATTCGTGTGAATTTATAGTTTATCTTCTTTCCCTATTTCTTCGTCATGTATGATTAAGGTGCAGATCGAAAGGTCACAACTGTGTGCTTGTTAATTATCAAAACTGTTCCTATATTTTTTTTTCTGAAATAGTTTTAACATTATGTGAAAGTAACAAGTGTTTAATAAGGCCCTCCCCAGCAGATTGTCAGTTTAGTGTGTTATTACTTTGATGTGCAACATGATATATAAGTAATGGATTTACAACTTGTTCATGTCTGTGGCAGTATGAATGCACGAGTGATAGATATAAACATACATATGTAACAACGCCGGTGTTGAAATAAGAATGATTAGCAATAACATTAAGTGTTATTCATCAATAAGAAATCAAGAACGATTTCATCATTTCAACGTTACCTGACTCCATCACTAAGGAAACCATGGCCAGTCATATCCGGCCAATCAAGATTAAAGGAGCTCATCAACCCGTGACTAGGAGTACCCAAAAGAGACTGGATATGGACTTGGACAGTTCTGGGTCATCGGCCAAAGCACTACCAACCTTGCTCACAACAAATTTGTTCCGCTCTGAGTATATTCAGGCGTTCTGCCCCTCTGTTCTGACAATTTGAAGACCTTTGGCTTATGATGTCATCTTTTTATATTGCTCGTGACAGAACAGAAAAACAACATAAAAAATAAAATGCCTATCCTAAATGGTGTGGGCAAAAATAAGTTGTTTTCTGCTGTTCAAAGAACATATATTGCATTGAGGGATTACTAGAAAGCAACAGATGTTGTTTTTCAGTCTGATGACGTTGCTGTCGAGAAGTAGAGAGATAGAGCAGAGCACCTCAACCCGATAAAGATTATGAACAATGAAATATGCTCTAGTACGCGAACCAGGGCTTGTACTAGAGAGACTGAAGCAATTTTTTGACAAGCTACTCAGTTTACCATGTGGGGCTCGTTAACACGAGATAACAACACAGCAGACCCCATTTAATCCGAACTAGATATACTATTTGTTGAAATCAGACAAGCCACCAGAAAGGCCACAACGAAGAAAGCTCCAGAATGTGGTGGAATACCCAACAAGTTAATCAAATGTGCAAAAGAAGTTGCAGAATCTTGGCTTTACTTCCTCTTTCTCGTGCAGTTTCTTTCGACTAGTTGTTGGACATCTTTTTTTTTTTAATTGCTGGAATGACTGAAGAGACGGAATCGACCAGCAGCCTACTCCTCTCTTCTTCAGAAATCATCTATTTACTTATTTATTCCCCCCCCCCTTGTTTATTGTGGAGTTTTGTTGATTTTTATTTCGACCTAAATCCTGCGGCTGGGGACCACTAAAAGAACTGAATGTATAAAATTGGAAAAAAGTAGGAGCAGCTTTATTACTTAACGATTACAAAGTTGTGACGTTTCGGCGTGAGCCTTAATCATACAAAAACATACAGGACGAAGAAATAGGGAGAGGAGATAAAGTATAGATTTACATGAATACTGTAAAAAAAAAAAAGTACTTAGCTGTAAATTGCAAGGTGTGGCTTGTCTGGCGGTGTGTGTCAGGAATGGATCTGGTAGGACGTGGAAATTGTTTAAATAGAGACCTGTGACATGTGGTCGGTGGGTTGTAACTGGGAGTGGTGGATGGGGAACCGGGGAGGGGAGAGAGAGTGACGCACTACTGGCCTAGCTAGGAGAATTTGAAACAGGTGATTGGGGAAGAGGTGTTGCAGAGAAGAGGGGTTGCTGAGAAAATAGCGGGGTTGCAGAGTGATGCTGTGAGGAAGTTTGAAAAGTAAAAAGGGGTGGATTTAGTGGAGAGGTACTATAATGATTGAAGAAGATGATGTTACGTGTAACTAAACAGCGAGTTTAACCCATGTGGTTCCAGCGTCCCATAATTTTGAATGCAGCGGTTCTCAAGTGCCAGGCGGCTTGTGTCATCTGCGTGACATTGTTTAATGGCTGTTACCAGAAAATCAGATTTGCCTCTGTGGTTGGGGCCATTGAAATGATTTGGGACTGGTTTCGAAGCATGCTGGGTGATGTCGTATAGATGTTTTTGCATGCGGTCCCCTAATCTGAGGCCAGTCTCACCGATATATGTTATCCTGCATCTTTTGCACACGATGACATATATCACATTGCGGGACTCGCATGTGAATCCCCCACCGACCACATGTCACAGGTCTCAATTTCCACGTCCTACCAGATCCATTCCTGACACACACCGCCAGACAAGCCACACCTTGCAATTTACAGCCAAGTACTTTTTTTTTTTTTACAGTACTCATGTAAATCTATACTTTATCTCCTCTCCCTATTTCTTCGTCCTGTATGTTTTTGTATGATTAAGGCTCACGCCGAAACGTCACAACTTTGTAATCGTTAAGTAATAAAGCTGCTCCTACTTTTTTCCAATTTTATACATTCTAGTATCACAGCTTTACTGCAGTGTTTAGTGTATAGTTGTATACTTATACACCAATTATTGTGTTACTGAATTATGCTCTGAAACTGGAAACAACACAACCTTATAGTAAAATTGTTCATTGTATGAAAAATCATGCAACATAAACTTCACTCGTTACACTATCAGTGATAGCATACTGTGTTGTTGTATTACACTGGAACTGCAGCGTGGACAGAGGTGGACTAATATGAGGTCTGCCTCGGTCTATCCGCCAATCCAGAAGCTGCTATAAGGGCAAGCCATATATGACACAGTGGCCAGTCTTTGTTTTGAAATGAAGTTCTTCATAAGATATGGCATTTAAACTTAAGAAATAAAGAACCAGTGAAGAACTGACAATTAATCTTCGCTGTTGATTATTCAGCCATGGACAAATAATATTACATTTCCTGGAGGTTTGTCATTAAATGAAATCACACTTCACACCAGGGCAGAGGTCAATAATCTCAGTCATTGAGACCTGGTCAATACTTGTTGCTTGTAATAATTTTGAAAGGATCGTATCACATCTGTTGCCATGTGTCTATATTCTCATCCCAGGTTCCCCATAAAAGCCGTTATTTCTATTCACTGGGTTTGCTGACCTTCAAGTGCTTATAACGTCGAGTTACACACATTATAGTTATCAATGCGCTCCGAGATGTATTTTCTTGTCTGTGTCCAAGCCTGTGCTATGCTGGCCATGAGCAGCCATGCGTTTCCTGGACAAGATGCATCTACTGGGACGCCACCACCTGAGTACACATCTCCTGTGTACACGTCTTCTATCCCGCCCCAGTGCGAAAACAATGTAGGTCTTTAATGTTTCCGTCTCACTTGTAATCGTTTAATTCACAGTTTGCCAGTCCATCCATGTTGTTGCATGGTCTGGGCATTATTTCAAAACATACACTGTATTTTTAAAATCTTCTTATATATATATATATATATATATATATATATATATATATATACACATTTGTATATTGTATCTCGAAACTATATATATATACATACATATTGTACATATAAAGTAAAGGTAATCCTGTCATTAGAGGCACATAGGGATATGGTGTTAGTGCCCATATTTTCCTTGACCTGTCAGCACACTAGAGGGTGATATGGTCAGTATCACGCCTGGCCGCCTTTCTTCCCCCAACTCAAGAAGAAGTTGGGTACCCATTTCTACAGCTGGGTGACTGGGGTGCCTCCGACTGGATTCGAACCCCCGACCTTCGCCATGAGAGACCAGTGCACTAACCACTTCGCCACTCAGACACTCATATTGTATATATATATATATATTACGTATTATATATATATATATATATACATATTGTGGCAACCTTAGTGACTGTAACAATTGGAGAGGAGTAACCTTAATATCAGGTGTGTCAAATGTATTCTGCAACATCATTAGGGAATTCTACAACGGATATGTTTATGCAGTCAAAATAGAAGAAGGGACGAGTGAATGGTTCCAGATTGAAACAGGCGTGAAACAAGATGTATACTGTCTCCTTTGCCTTTCGGGGATTACAATAGACTTCATGATGAAAAAATGCTGCACAGGTAACACATGTACTGACTGGGTACATGGGACCCAACTAGAAGATCTTACTGATGACATAACTCTTATCAGTAACAATGTAAATTCCATGCAAGAAAAAACAGATAGCCTGTCTTCACTGGGTATCAAAATAGGACTTGAAATTAATAAGGACAAAACAAAAATAATGAAAAATGACCAATTAATCAAAATGGAAAAAATACACGTAGAAGGGACAGATGTTGAACGTGTCAATCAATTTGCATACCTTGGCATCTACACAGATCAGGATGGTGACACCAGAAAGTAAGTTAGAATTAGAATTGCAAAAGCAGCATTAATCTTCAAGAATCTTGAGAACATATGGCATTCAAAAGTTATAAGCACAAAAACCAAGTTAAGACTATTCAATTCAAATGTAATATCCACTCTCATTTATACATGTGAAAGCAGGAAAACAACTTAAGAAATAGACATACTAGGAATACAAGAAGCAAGATGGACAGGACAAGGCAGAAGGAAATTAACAACACAGCACACGGAAGATACAATAATATGGTCAGGTAAAGAAGATCATCATGAAGGAGGAGTAGCATTGATTATAACAAAAGAAGCATCAAGAGCATTGCTGAAATGGACCCCTATAAATGAGAGATTATCATATGCACGCTTCAACTCAAGATTCACGAAGCTGTCTATTATAGTTTATGCACCAATAGAAACAGTTGAAGAGGAATTAAAAGAATATTTTTACAACATCCTCCAAGCCACAGTAGAAACAATACCCAAGCATGATATGCTACTCATCTTGGGCGACTTCAATGCAAAAGTAGCCGAGGGAAATGAAGATAGAAGAAGAATCATGGGAAGAGAAGGAATCGGAGAAATAAATGAAAATGGAGAAAGACTGTGCAGTTTCTGTGACGAAAACATGATGACCATCGGAGGAACAATTTTCCAACATAAAAACATCCATAAAGTGAATTGGAGGTCCCCAGATAAAACCACAGAAAACCAAATCGATCACATACTAATAAACAACAAGTGGAAACGGTCACTACAAGATGTGCGAGAAAGGAAAGGAGCAGATGTAGAAAACGATCACAACCTTCTGGTAGCAAAAATAAAACTAAAATTAAGGAAAGCCAAAATCGGAGAACGCAGAGAGATACGTTTTGATACAAGAAAACTGAAAGACCAGCAAACAAGAAATGACTTCTCAATAGTACTTAAGAACCGCTTCAGTGTCCTACAAGATGAAGCAGAAATGTCCATTCATGAGTTTAATAAAACACTACAGGAAACAGCAAAAGAGGTGCTGGGATATCGGAAAATGAGAAAAGAGGAATGGATAAGCAAGACCACATGGGAAAAGATAGAGCAAAGAAAAGAAATCAAGAAAAAAATACTGAACACCAAATCACAATGGCTAAAAGAACAACTTTTAAGTAATTATGCACAAAAAGACAAAGAAGTGAAGGAATCATGCCGTCAAGATAAACGTCAATACTATGACAACTTAGCAGAAACAGCAGAGAAAGCAGCATATACAAATGACATGAAAACCATATACAAAATCACAAAGCAGATGACAGGTAACTTCAACACAAGATGTGAGAGTGCAGTAAGGACATATAATGGACAAGTGGTCAGTGGAGAAAGAGAAAAAATGAAAGATGGAGGGAACACTTTAACACCCTACTAAACAGAACACAAGCAGCACAAACAATAGACATACCTGAAGCAAAAACGTAACTAAACATCAATACAGGACCAATAACAATAAGTGAAGTAAAGGAGAGGCGATAAAGAAGCTAAAATTAGTCAGGGCACCAGGTGAAGATGAAGTGACTGCTGAGATACTGAAAGCAGAAGAAACAGAAACACCAAAACAACTTTGCCGGATACTACAACAAATTTGGGATCTATAAAAAAGCTCCAGAGGAGTGGAAAACTGGCCTTATAATAAAACTACCAAAGAAGGGTGACCTCATAGATTGCGGGAACTGGAGAGGCATTACCCTACTGCCACCCACCAATAAAGTATTTTGCAGAATAATCATCAACAGAATTGTACCAGCACTTGAGGGAAAACTTCGGAAAGAGCAGGCAGGATTTAGGAAAGGAAGATCATGCACAGACCACATATTTGTACTTAGACAAATATTGGAACAGGCAAATGAGTGGCATAGCACAACATATTCATTGTTTATAGATTTTGAGAAAGCCTTTGACAGTGTCAGCAGAGATGCACTGTGGAAAATCCCAAGATGGCATGGCTTCCCCCCATAAGATAGTTAATGTAATCAAAGCCCTATACGAGGGTTTTCAGTGCAAAGTTATCTGTGGAGAACATACCTCCAGCAGCTTTAGGGTACAAACAGGAGTGAAGCAGGGAGGTGTACTATCACCAACATTATTTTATCTTGGCAGTAGACTGGTTAATGAAGGAGACAACATCAGATAAACGCTGAGGATTACAATGGACCCCTGACACAGTGCTGGAGGACCTTGACTTTGCGGACGACATTTGTCTACTTCAAGCAGCCACAAAGATATGCAAGATAAAATAAACAAGCTAACTCAGAATGCAAACAACATAGGACTAAAGATCAACATAGGAAAGACAAAGTTAATGAAGCAAAATGTGAACAACAGAAATGTACTCACAGTAGATAGCAAGTTAGTGGAGGAGGTCAATGAATTTGCATACCTTGGCAGTAGAGTAGTAGAAAAAAGGAGACAGCACAGAGGACATCAACAGCAGATTTACTAGAGCAAACTAGGCTTTTGCAGTGCTGCAGACTATATGGAAATCTAAAAAAAACTAAGTATAAATACCAAAATCAGGATATTTAAGAGTAATGTTCTAAGTGTACTACTCAATGGAAGTGAATGCTGGAAAATCACCAGAACCATAGAAAACAAGTTGAATTCTTTCCAGACTAAATGTTTACGAAGAATTAGAAAAATATTTCGGCCAAACACCATAAGAAATAACATCTTGTTTGCAGAAATGCAGATGAAGCCACTGACAATAATTACCGAGGAAAGACGCTGGCGATGGTTGGGACATGTGCTCTGAATGACTGACAACTCACTACCAAAAATAGCACTAAGATGGACACCACAGGGAAACAGAAGTAAGGGTACACCAAAAGAGACATGGAAAAGAACAACAGAAAGGATGTTGAGCAACAGAAGGCTCACCTGGGCAAGAGCAGAAAAAAAGGCGAAGGACAGGGCATTGTGGAAAACCCTTGCGGAAGCCCCATGTGCCCTGGGCACTTAAGGTTCAGAGAGAGATCCTCGGTACATGAGACCGTAACAGAGTGGAATATTCTCCACTGATAGTAAGAACTATAGAAGAAGTTATTGGAACTCTAGCTTGCTTGATATGATATCATTTATGTTGTTGTCTGCCCGACTGATTTTCATTTATCTGCTACTTGTTAATCAATAGGCAAGATTTGTTACTTCGGTATTCCCATAGCAACACAACAGCAGTTTCCAGACTCGCCACCAGTACAACATCAGTGTCACAAGATCAAGAACTGGACTTCCATTCGTTCAACTAGACTAACAGAAAAAGTTCCACAACTCAAGAACCCCAGCTAAATTTTAAACCTCGACAAGATTTATTGATGGAGAAAATGAGCGTTGAACTGGTGAGTGATGTGATGAATCTCAATGGCTTGAAAACTGCTGCCACACGCAGGGACCGGAAAAACATACAAGAAAACTTCCGGGGCACGAAGTCAATGCCATAGGGAAGTGAATCTAACTACCGAGCAGTATGAACTATTACAATACTACTTACAACATTACCGAATTTCCAGTCACAGGTGCACAACAACACATCTTCCATAAGATGAACTATTATGTCACATCTTCTGTCCTAACCAGGACAATACTACAAAACTAACCACACTCTATGTGGAAACAGAAATCAACAGTGTGAATTATTATTGGAGGAGAAAGAACCTGAACCAACAATAGGAGAGGTTTTATGGGCAATAAAGAATCTGAAAAATGGTAAATCACCAGGATGTGATGAGATAACGGCTGAATTTATTAAAGCAGGAGGAAAAGAGTGTGCAACAATCTATCATGCACTATGTAAAAAGATATGGCATTCAGGTATTTGGCCAAAAGAATGGAAAAGAACTGTATTCATACCACTGCCAAAAAAGGGTAACCTGAAATTATGCACAAACTACAGAACTGTTGCCCTGATTAGTCATGCCAGTAAAATTCTGTTAAAAATCATAATAGGTAGACTTCGAAAGAAAATAGAAGAAGAAGTCAATATGGTCCAAGCTGGTTTCAGGCAAGGAAGAGGATCAAGAGATCATATATTCAATCTAAGATTAATAACAGAGAAATGCAGAGAGTTTAATGTGAATCTATATTTATCCTTTATAGACTACTCAAAGGCATTTGATTGTGTACAACACTAGAAACTTTGGGAAATAATGGAAAAAATGGGATTTCCACCACATTTGACACAACTAACATCACTGCTGTATCTAGACCAACAAGCAGCAGTAAGAATAAATGGTGAAACAACTTGGTTTGACATAAAACAAGGGATCCGTCAGGGGTGCATATTGTCACCCTACTTATTTAACTTGTATACTAAAAATATAATGAGGAATGTTAGAGAAGATGTAGACAAAGAATATTACGATGCCATAACAATTGGAGATTATGAAATACCAGAGATTAGACATGCTGATGACACAGTGTTACTGTCCACAACACAAAGAGGAATGGAAAAACTAATTATGTTAGTCCGTAAGAACAGCGAAGAGCAAAACCTCTATCTTAATGCAAAGAAAACTAAATTGATGACAACTGACAAAACAAAAAAGGCAGCTAAAATATATATCAATGAGGAAAAATTGGAAGAAGTGGAGAGTTTTGAATATCTTGAATCACTACTAACTAATAATGGAGATAAAATGAGGGAAATTAAAAGGAGGACATCTATTGCTCTTCAGAAAGTAAAACAAATAAAGAATCTGTGGAGAGGAGCAGACAGAACCACAAAAATAAGATTTTTAAGGGCATGCATCTTTCCCATCGCAACATATGCCTGTGAAATCTGGACACTTAACAGAAACACATAAATGCCTTTGAATGTAAATGCTACAGAAGAGTTCTCCAAATATCATGGACACAAAAAAGAACAAATATATCTATACTACAAGAGCTTAATATTGAAGAAGGCTGGCTAGTAAAGAGGATTAAAGAGAGAAAACTGAAATATTTTGGACACATTAAACGTCATGATAATTTAGAGAAGACCGTATTGGAAGGATACATAATGGGAAAAAGAAAAAGAGGAGGACCAAAACGAAGATGGCTGCAAGACATCGTTGACGATCTGCAAATGGATGCCGCAGCAGCAGGCCATCTTGCTCACAACCGAGAGGCCTACAGGAGTGCTGTTACGGAGGCAAAGTTCCGCAAGGGACATGCAAATGAATGAATGAATGAATATAAAGGACAATTGTTACTGCAACAAAACTAAGGCATGTCTAAAACTCACTAACAACTTCTACTCTAAAATGGCTTCTTGATCTAATCTCATCTTTCTCTTTTTATTGTCTAATCTTATCTGTGTCTGCTGAAAAAAACACCTGCTTAAATATCAGCTACAAATTTTACATTGAACTTTCTTGAAATTTATTTCACGAGACAGCCGACCCTCGTGAAATTGTCTGTCTACTGATCGTGGGTAACAAAGTGTCAAAACATCTCCAGATTTAACTGTCTTTTACTTAACATAACTAGTCTGGACAAACAACTCACAAAAATCCACCACAAGTCCCTTGAAGCTAACATATCAAAACTAACCTTGAGTAAAAACATTCCAAAGTTTATATTTTCTGTTACTAAATTTAGCTCGTCTAGACAAACAATTCACCAAAAATATTAATACTGTAATTCTCGTGAAGTCAACATGATATAACTAACCTCTCCCTGACATATCTTATATCCTTCCCGTGCCGTTAAACGTCATAAATAAGGGCTTTAAAAACTTCGCCTTAGTACTAAATTATCTTAGATTGTTTCCCTTTGATAGTAAAAGATCTATACTACAAGTGCAGTATTCAAAAATACTGTCACATCCTCAGAAGACTTAATTTGGGAATTAAATAGGGTCTTCTGTGTAGAAATATAGAAATACAAAGATATAGAAATACAAAGCAATAATAGAAAACTAAGAAACGTTTTTTAAAAGGACTAAATAAAAATGGATGTGCTTATTTCTAGAAACATATTTATCAAGAGTCGTTTGAACAGTTATGGCCTTCTTTTACTTTTCATAAAATTTATGAAAGTGGCTAATTCAACTTTCTAGTTTTCGGTGAACTAATGTGTTTCTTTCCACACTTGGATCTAAATCCATAATTTATTTGTTTGACTTTCCAAATTTCGAAATCTCAAAATGTAAAACATAACACGCCTCGCGAATAATCTTGATTTTGCTTTTCTGAAATATTTACTGTTCAGAAATAAGAAAGGGCTCAGTGCAGAGAAGGTCATGAAAGGTGCTGGTCTGCCAAGACGGACACGCTTCTTGCTAATGTGGCGTTGGTGATGTCGGTGGTTGAGTATGGGCTCGACCTTCTGACTTTATCAACGACTCAGATTTTAAGCTTGAAAGAATCCAAAATGAGGTGATGAGAGCAGTTCTTGGATTCACCGGGGATACTCCAACCATAGTTATTCGATTACTTTCTGGATATGCCCAGCACGAAAGTAAGATTCAAGTATGCACATGTGAAGACGTACCTCAGGACTGCCTGCAAAGCAAACCACCAACTTCTACTAGACCTGAACTCAGCAAATGGCAAGGGCATCGAGTGAGGGAGATCATGGATGGCATATGCAGAAGAAACATTATCAGTAGTTTACGACCCACAACAGATCTCCCCTAGAACCAGAATGGACTAAGTTTCAAAAATGCATAATCTAATGATGATTGTGATCCAGCTTCTCTGCGAATGGCGAGGCCGGGCTCGTGGTAAAACAGAAGTCCAACTGCAGGAACATCACTTCAAACAACATGGCTCCGTGATCTTCACAGACGGGTCTGTGACACGAGGCCTAAAAAGTGAATGTTGTCTACCGTAACGGCAAACCTGTTGCGAGTAAATCAGGAGTCTATGCAACCAACACTTCGCGCATGAGAATGGAGGTGCAAGCAGCATCAGAAGCAATTTCCTGTTTGGTGGAACAAGACGACTCGCATGGGGTATTGTAACATACTCCCAAAGCACGTTACAGAGAATTGAGAAACATGTTTCCCGCACGGAGTGGACCCAGATTCTAGAGGACTCTCGGCTATCTACTGCCCGGGTCATGCGGGGGTAAAAGGCAACGAGAAAACGGACAAGCTGGCAGGTACGGCATCAATTCAGGGCCCCCCTAAGAATGGGCAAAGAGATTGCAAGGGCCACCTCGAACAGGCTGCGTATAGAGGACGACATAGGACTGAACAACAATAATCACAACAGGAGGATGATCAAAACGGAGGAGGAGAGAGGAAGTGGGCATTTTTTTCCGAACGAAGTGGTTTAGCCCTCGTTACCCACAACCAGTGCGTGACTGGCACCATCAGCAGGAGCACGGTTCAGTGTGTGTTGGAACGGAAGGCTGAGAACATATTGGAATGCCTGGATTGAGGGTATGTCAGCCTCTGATTAAAAATCTGAAATATTTGACGTATTTCATGATGATTTGCAAATAAAGTTAGATTACTTCTTCTTCTTCTTAAAAAAAACGTCAACAGCTAGTTACATAAGCAGGAGCAACGTCAGTTTAGAGACTCAACTGCCTAGGAGAAATCAGTTGGTGGGGGGGGGGGGGGGGGGGAGAAGACCGATTTAAAAATGTTTTTATGTGCTATTTTGTTTCATGGATAATTTCGTAACGCATTTTCTACATATTATTTATCAACAAATAAATTTTTTTCACTCTTTTTAACTGGTCGGCGAAAGATACGTCGCCGAATCAGGCTAAATGATCGATATAAATGTTTTCGTTATAGGCCCTGTTGTAGCAAGAACGCAGCTGCAACGTAAATCGAAGAGCCCTGCGTATCTCTGTTATATGCACACACCCGATCACACCATACAGTAAGCTGAAATGCACAGGAAAGCGCACACATTTGAGTACTTCTGTGTATTTTCCCTCCCTCTAGCCAGGTGGTTACTACCAGGCGGACAAGTGCACCACGTGTGTTTGTCGATCTGATGGCGGATGGCCAGATTGCTATTCCATCATGTGCACGCCTCCTCCATGTATAGATTATATCTTCGTTGATTACAGCTGCTGTCCCGTATGTCCCAAAGGTCCGGTAAGTAAAGCATTGTTCTACTAGCACATTATGACAGCAGTGTCTTAACACAAAAAATAACTTCTACTGTTACCCAATAGAATGCGCCATAAAACTCGTCTTTGTAGCTAACGCTGGCAATGTTAGCTAAAAAATAACCTTTAAGATGAAAGAAAACAGTCGAAGGAGTATGTTTTACGCATGATAATAAGATCTAATATAACTTTTCGTTGTGCACCATGTCTACTGAGAAGGAGGGGCTCAGCTAATGCATTGATCCAGGGCTAAGAGGGCCTCCCTGTTTTTGGGAGAAGCCCTAGTTGAAAAAAAACAACAACAACAAACTGGGGGAGGGGGGATAGTTTGTACAGGTTTACAGAATCCCTCACCGAAGACTTGCACCATCTCCTCACAATAAAAGCAAAGGCACAGAGAACAGATACCGCAAGTGAAAAACGGATAATGTTAACACTTAAAAGCAAGAAAATAACAAATAATTCGCTGTCACTGGGTTTGTTAGTGTAAAAAGTGTTACATTCTTTTGTCATTATTGTTGAACTAATCACATGATTTTGCGATTTAGGCAGATTTTGTCAGGAATCATAAGCTAGAGACAGCAGCTGTTCTGTTCTCAGCAGCAAAGCAAAATTTGCTAGTGATTTTGTCTCGGTAAAAGAAGCGAAACAAAAAAAAAAACACTTCTGAGTGTTTTTTATCTGTTCATGTCGTTAAAGTGAACAGGATGAATTAAGGATGAAGTGGCAAACTTAGAAACTGAGAGAAGACTAAGCCTGCTTGTGGCATGACTGAGATGTTACACAAGAAAAAAAAAAGATAAGAGCAGCTGCAAGAGTGGCTCGTGTTGGTCATGGAAGAAAGCTGATGAGCACTTGTAACATCTACACATCTTTAAATAGCTGTCAGTGTTATATCCAATATAACAATATATATATATATATATATATATATATATATATATATATATATTAGTGATATATATTCTATATATATAACTATATAACAATCTGATAACAATCCAATATATCACCCTAGTCATAAGATTGCTAAAAAATCCATTAAAAAAAATGAAACTATTCATTTCTTTTGAAATAATTTATTCTGAATATATTATTTGTTTGTTTTCATTCCACACAATCAGGGATGTCAGTACGGTGACACCAGATACCAGGTAGGCAGTATCTTTTGCTGGTCTGTCATTCAAACTTGTCATCTTAGACACAAAAATGACATTGTTTTTTTTGCTCAGTAATGTCTGCAGAATGTAATCTCACGCCAGGCTTTGAGTTCAGCAACATGTGCCAGATAGAGATAATCCCTTCTATGCTAAATGAGCATCTGCTAGTATATTCTCGCTGGTTTCAACTTAGAGACTGTGTAATCACTTCAAATTTGCAACAGTTTAAATGTTAATGTTTATTTATTTATTTATTTTTTTGCTTTAATTATCCTGTTTATTTCTTCTTCAAGAAAGATCAAATGTCACAGATGGATATTATCATAAACAATGAAAGAGTTATAACTACCTAGGGCATAGACCTATATTAACTGAGGATGGGAGATGTGAGATGGAGATGAACAGGAATGGCAAGACACATATTCAACACCGTGAAGACAATGTTGTTATCCAAGAATCTATCCATGACAACACCGTGAAGACAATGCTATTATCCAAGAGTCTATCCATAACAAGAAAAATGAGATTTATAAAATGCTATATCTATTTGTACTACTGTTTGGAGCAAAAACCTGAAATCTTAAGTAAAAAAGTCATAAATGCAACAGAAATGTGGATCTACAGAAAAGTAGGTCATATGTCATGGAAAATGAAAAGAACAAATGTATACGTATTAGAACAAGCACAAGTGCAAGGCAAACTTCTCAAACAAATAAGGAACAAGAAAACAGAATAATTTGGCCACATAAAAAAAAAACAATAATATTTTGGAGACCATGCTAGAAAGCATTATCATATAAACAAAAACCAAATTTTAAGGACATCCTCATCCATAGCCACTAGAAGCAGAACATTGCATATGTTGGCACTAGAAGATGTAACCCCCCTTGCTGTGTTACCTGCCCTGTAGTCTGGGAAATGAAAACAATCACCTTTCCCAAAACTATCCTCACTCTCCATGAGGAAATCACGTGAAAGTCCCGCAATTTGATATATGTCATTGTATGCAAAAGATGCAGGATAACATATTGGTGAAACTGGCCTCAGATTAGGTGACCGCATGGAGAAAACCTGTATGATATCACCAAGCATGCTTGGAAACCAGTCCTTAATCATTTCAATGGCCACAACCAGAGAGGCAATCTGACTTTCTGGTAACAGCCATCAAACAATGTCACGCAGATGACATAAGCTGCCTAGCACTTAAGAACTGCTACAATCAGGAATATGGGACACTGGAGCCACATGGTTTGAACTCATTATTCAGCTACACCTAAGTTCTCCTCTTCCACAATCCTTCCCCACTAAGTTCCACTCCCTTTTCACTTGTTACACATAGTTCAGAACCTCCTCACAGCAACACATTACAACCCCTCTACTCTAACTATAATCACCCATTTCACTTTCTCCCAGCTAGATTATCATTGTATCATTCTCTCTCTCCTCCACGGTTTGCCAACCCACCACCCTCAGTTGCGATCCACCTATCACACATCCCAAGTCTCCATTTAAATACTCTCTACACTCCACCATGCGCATTTCTGACACACAGCGTCAGACAAGCCACAGCTTCTTACAAGTTATAACTAAGTGCACTATTCATTTTTTAAAAAATATAGCATTCATGTGAATTTATATATCATCTCTCTATTTCTTTATCCTATGTGTTTTTGTATGATTAAGGTTCACGCCAAAATGTCACAACTGTGTAAAGTAATAAAGCTGTTCCTAGTTTTTTCCTACTTTATACATTATGATAAAAAGAAAGGTAGAAGAGTGAGAGGTAGACAGATATAGATGAGAATATAATATACAAGAATTGACATGATACACCATGAGGGCACCATCAAGATAAGGGAGCAAGGAAATTGGAGATTCATTACATTATTCATTATCAAGAAGATGCTTCATCTAAGATCACTGGTTTACAAATGTAACATATTATGTAACATTTTCTGAATGTTCTGATTTAACTGCTCCTTATCATTTTCCAACATTTTTCTTCCTGTCTGTCTCTTGTTTTCTGTTATTTCATTTTTCTACATATTTTTTGTATCTTACATTGTATTGTCTGTCAGTTCTTTTTCTTATTGCTTGTAGTTTCTTCTTCTTCTTTCTTTCTTTCTTTCTTTCTTATTCTTTCTTTCTTTTTCCTATTCTCATTCTTCTTCTTTTTCTTGGTATTCCTCAAGGCTCCATTCTTGGTCCTCTTCTCTTTGCTATCTACATTAACGACTTACCACTACATTTAAAGCACTCTTCATGTGATCTTTTTGCTGATGACTTGTGTAATGTTTACAATAGTGACTATGACATCAATAACCTACAGACAGTGCTCCAAAATGATATAAACAGTTTGATTAAATGGAGTAATAAAAATGGTATGTTGATAAACACCAACAAAACAAAATCCATGCTCATCACTACAAGACAGAAACTGCAGAATGCAACAAAAACTTCACTACAGCTTTGTGCTGGGACCAAGGCAATATAAAATGTTCATGAACATAAAACTCTAGGACTCATCATTGATCAGCATTTAACTTGGAATTCTCATGTACATAACCTAACAAACTTGATTGCATAGAAAGTTTACCAACTAGCCAAAATTAAACACTTTATTGACAAAGACACAAGAAAGATATACTACATATCACACATACAAACACACTTAGACTGCTGTTCCACAATCTGGGATGGATGCTCAGTCTCAAACACAAAAAGGCCCCACTCACTTCACAAACAAGCATTAAATCTGATTTGTGACAAACACCCAGTACAGACTGTAGATCAGCACAAACAACTCAAAATTCTACCCCTCAAAAATAGAATCATTTTTAACAAAGTTAAGTTTGTTCACAGAATTCTGTCGCACAATGCTTCGCCTTACTTGTGGTCACTGTTTACATATAACACTAAACATAGCCAGCATTTAAAAAATTGTCTTCTTCCTAAACCCAGGATTGATCTGTACAAGAAAAGCCTTGCATACTCTCCAGTACAGCTCTGGAACACCCTCCCCTATCATTTAAAATCCACTAGTAATACTTTATCCTTTAACTCAAACCTGTTTCATTATTGACTTGGTTGTAATTATATGCCCCCATAGGCACTCTCTCAACACATGACTCGCCAGCCATCAAGTACTAAAATGATATAGTTCGAAAAGTAACTTGTTAGATATTGTTAGAAATTATTTTAATGTTTGTTAAAAAACATATGTTAGACGATCTGTACTGACAATGTATTTTGATTATGTATATGTCTGTGTGTGCATGTGTATGCGTGTGTGAGTGCTATTTCATTAGGTTAATTACTTCTTCTCTTTTACTTTGAATGCAATAGTTTAATCTTACACTCTTTTGATGGTTTATTCTTCCTAATGTAATTTGTATCTTATATCTTATATCTTATATCCTTCCCGTGCCGTTAGACGTCACATAGGGCTCGCAAAGTAGTTCGCCAATTTTTCCTGTCTTCGGTGAGTCTTTCAACCTCATCAAAGGATTTTATGCCTGTTAACTTGGCCTCTCTTAATAATGTTCTCTTCAGAGTTTCACGCGGTCTGCCCCTTTTTCTTCGGCCTGTTGTGTTCCACTTGATAGCTTGTTTTGGGATTCTCTGCTCATTTCTTCTCATCAAGTGGCCAACATATGTCCATCTCCTTTTCCTGATCACCCGTGAGACTGGTTGTTGTTCAGTCATCTGTCTTATCTCTGCATTGTTCTTGAATTCATTCCACTTGATGCCGAGTATTTTCCTTAGGCATTTGTTTTCAAAAGAGTCTAATTTCTTTTCTATTTCTTTAGTTGTTTTCCAGCTTTCGCATACATAAATGAGGGTGGATATTACATTTGAATTGAATAGTCTTAACTTGGTTTTTGTGCTTATAACTTTTGAATTCCATATGTTCTCAAGATTCTTGAAGATTGATGCTGCTTTTGCAATTCTGATCCTAACTTCCTTTCTAGTGTCACCATCCTGGTCTATGTAGCTGCCAAGGTATGCAAATTGATTGACTTCTTCAATATCTGTCCCTTCTATGTGTATTTTTCCATTTTGATTAATGGGAATTTTCATTATTTTTGTTTTGTCCTTGTTAATTTCAAGTCCTATTTTGCTAGCCAGTGAAGATAGGCTATCTGTTTTTTCTTGCATGGAATTCACATTATTACTGATAAGAGTTATGTCATCAGCAAAATCAAGATCTTCTAGTTGGGTCCCATGTACCCAGTCAATACCTGTGTTAATTTGTATACTTGTATTAAATTGAGTGTGTGGGAAGAATGAAAGATGGAGTGATGAAGGGCAGAATGTAAGATGGGCCTGCATTCCTAGTTCTTTATCCTTTAAAAATAAAGATTATTCATTCATTCGTTCATTCTTTCTTCTTATTCTTTTATTTTCTTCTTCTTCCCCTTCCCCTTCTTCTTTCTTTCATTTTATACTTTCTCCTAATATCAGTCTGAAAAAAAAAAATCCAGTCTACTCCTATTCTATTTTCCTGCATATTATTCTTCATTTCAGTTTGGCTCCAGCTTCAAGCCTGATCCATGCACGAACTGTACCTGTACTGCCCCTGGATATGTCAACTGTGAACCTGAAAGCTGTCCTGATGTACAATGTGAAAATCCACAAACAGTGGCAGACCAGTGCTGTGCAGTCTGCCCAGAATAGGTGGGTGTAAGAGAAATGGATCATTCAAGCTGCAGTACTTACATGGAATGATTTCAGGAACAAACTTTTTATATAAAGAGGTGTGAGCGTGGATTTTGAGAAGAGAGAAATGGTATTACTATGCCGAATCATTTTATTTTCCAACAAGTAGCTTCTTGAAAAAGAACAAATATATCTATACTACAAGAGCTAACTAGTAAAGAGGATTAAAGAGAGAAAACTTAAATATTTTGGCCACATTAAACGTCATGATAATTTAGAGAAGACCGTATTGGAAGGATACATAATGGGAAAAAGAAAAAGAGGAAGACCGAAACGAAGATGGCTGCAAGACATCGTTGATGATCTGGAAATGGATGCAGCAGCAGCAGGCCATCTTGCTCACAACCGAGAGGCCTACAGGAGTGCTGTTTGGGAGGCAAAGTTCCGCAAGGGACATGCAAAGGAATGAGCTTCTTACATCATGAACTGCAAAAGCGAAGTTAATTCTGAACATTTTGCTGTATACTCATATTTTCATGGGGTTTTTGTTGTTGTTGTTGTTGTCCTTTGTATTGCAGATATCGCTTATCTATTAAAAACCCATCATAAAATTAATGTAATTAAGTTTGTGATCCTGATCTGATACTCTACAGAGTATATCAAGAGACATCAAAGTAAATTTTATGTATACAATTTTATTTTTTGATTCTTGCATCTTCTTTGTATCTACAACAGGAAAGCAACATTATGATCATTGCCAAAAAGCTGAAGAGGCATAATGTGCTATCTTTGACATAACTCACCAAAAAATCAGAGAAAAGCGCAAGAACGTTCTCATATTCATTAATAATTGTCTGTGAATAAATGTACTAAAACAATGGTTTTGCTTCAGTGTGTTATTTTTATCTTTCTTTTGATATACCAGGCAACATGTTCAAAATGGAAGCAAGAAATCCTCATATCTTCACTCTCTGACATTTAAGAATGAATTTCTTGACATAAAAATGAGTCAGTGTGTCGCCGTCACCGTCGTTGTGTGCCATGAGGCTTTGACAACCATGTCCCTCCACAGTTTATGATCTTTCATGTATTCATCAGTTCTGTTGTGATTTTCCCATGCCATTTTGTCAAGCCATCTGAGATTTTCTCTCTTGGTCTACCTCTCCTTTCCTACCCTCAGTTTTCCCTGATGTCATTGTGTTTTCTATCCCTCTTCTTCTCACTGCATGGCCAATAAACCTTGACTGTCTCCCTGTAGTGTGTTTATTAATGTTTGTTTCTCACTGGCTTTCCTCGGGCATTCTTCATTTGTTATTTTGGCTGCCATGGCATTCTTAACATTCTTTATTTGTTATTTTGGCTGCCATGGCATTCTTAACATTCTTCATTTGTTATTTTGGCTGCCATGGCATTCTTAACATTCTTTATTTGTTATTTTGGCTGCCATGGCATTCTTAACATTCATTATTTGTTATTTTGGCTGCCATGGCATTCTTAACATTCTTTATTTGTTATTTTGGCTGCCATGGCATTCTTAACATTCTTCACAGGAACCACATTTCAGCTGCCTCTAATGCTCTTCTTCTTATTTTGTTAGTGATCATGATTCGCTTTCATACAATACTGGCTCGGTATAGCACTTCAAGACTCTTTTCCAAGTATCTATTGACAAAGATGATGACATAAGTCTTACAATAATATAATTCTTATGACATAAATCTGATGACATAATTCTTATCAGTGAAAATGTGAATTCAATGCAAGAATAAAACAGATACCCTGTCTTCACTGGCTAGCAAAATAGGACTTGAAATTAACAAGGAAAAAAACAAAAATAATGAAACTTCCTATTAATCAAGTAGAGAAATATATGTAGAAGGGACAGCTTTTGAAGAAGTCAGCCAACTTGCATACCTTGGCAGCTACATAGACCAGGATTGTGACACCAGAAAGGAAGTTAGAATTAGAATTGCAAAAGCAGCATTGTCCTTCAAGAATCTTGAGAACATATGGCACTCAAAAGTTATAAGCACAAAAACCAAGTTAAGACTATTCAATTCAGCCCTCATTTATGCACGTGAAAGCTGGAAAACAACTAAAGAAATAGACAAGACATTAGATTCTTTTGAAAACAAATAGCTAAGGAAAATACTTCACATAAAGTGGGAGGAATTCAAGAACAATGCAGAGATAAGGCAGATGACTGAACAACTAGTCTTATGGGCAATCAGGAAAAGGAGATGGACATATAAGGTCCGACAATTAAGTAATGAGACTGATTTTATTATGGCCAAGACAAAAATGCCATCTATGAAGCAAAGCATGGAGTCAAAAGAGGCAACCTTCATCTATGATCTGGCAACTTTTCATCGCTGCCTGATAAGCAGACGACAAACAAACCACCATTTTATTGACATAGTCAGAGGTGCATTGTTACATAATCAGCATGGAGCAAAAAGCCAACATTAAACTGTTTAAAACTCAGAAAAAGTGCCACTGAGACAGTTGAATTGATATGACAAGTTTATGGGGATAATTGTTTATCTTGTGTACAGATATTCAGGTGGTATTCATGATTCAAAAGTGGTGTGGAAATGATTACAAATGCAACTAGACATGGATGCTCAAGTTCTGTTCATAATGAGAAGCTCATTGCAAAAGTCAGAGAATGGATACAAGAAGATCATCGTTTAACTGTGAGGATGATGGCAGATGAATTTGGTGTTAACTGAAAGACCATTCATAAAATTTTAGTGAAAGATTTGGGCTATAAAAAAGTTGCTTGCCGGTTTCTACCACATTCGTTGTCTGATGACAAAAAACATCAGCATGTTTAGTATGCAAAAGACATCATCAAAACGTGTTGCAGAAGTAAACATTTCTTAAATTTGATTGTTGCAGAGGATGAAACATGGATTTTCCGCTATGATCCCACAACTAAACACTAAAGTGCTCAGTGGAAATTATCATCATTATCACCAAAAGGCACAAAATTTCATCTTCAAAAGTTGAAAGTGAAGACAATGTTGGTATGCTTCTACGACAGCAAAGGAGTTATTCACAAAGAATTTATTCCAGAGGGACAAACTGTCACTGACAAAGTTTATTTAAGTATTTTGAAATGCCTATTGAAAAGGATCCTCAAGTTCGACCCGAGTATTCAACACCTGGCAGTTTTTTCCTTCCTCATGATAATGCACTGACTCACCGAGCGGTAGTTGTACAGTAATTTTTGGCCCAAAAACAAGTGTGTGTTTTCAATCATCCACCCTATTCCCCAGATTTGTTTCCCTGTGATTATTTTCTGTTCCCAAAATTAAAGTTACCATTGAAAGGATGCTTCTTTGATGATACTGATGACATCCAAACGGCTGTAACATCAAGTTTAAGGGCCATACTAACAGAAGAACTGCAGAGGTCGTTCCAGTGTTTGTTAGATCATGGCACTCGCTGTATCAATGCACAAGGGGCATTTAATAAAATACAGGATATATTTTCATCTGTTTTTTATTTTATTTTTTATGTAATTAGTTTCATTATTTAATTGTCAAACCTTGTATGTTGGTCACGTGATGAGAAGAAATAGTCAGAGAATCTCAAAACAAGCTATCAAGTAGAACACAACAGGCTGAAGAAAAAGAGGTCAGCCATGTGAAATTCTATAAAGAGGACACTGTTATGAGAGCCAAAATCAATAGGCAAAAAATCCCTTGATGAAGTTGAAAAGCTAGCAGAAAACAGGAAAACTTGGTGAACTACCAAGGGAGCACTATATGACGTTTAACGGCAGGTGAAGGATGTAAGATGTAAGTAAGATTGACAAAGATGGATTGCATAAAATATATTTCATTTTCTGAAATGCTACCTTTGCCTGGCATATTCTATTTTTGACCTCTGTGGTATACATACAATCTGATGTTATCATTCTACCAAGTTACTTGAATTTGTGCACTTGTTTTAATATTCTTCCTTTGATTTTTACATTGCATTCTGGAACCATTTTCTTTCTGGACACAACCATTGTTTTTGTTTTCTTACTGTATTCTGTCTCATTTTCTGCTCATAATTTATACTATGAGGATCTGTGACAACTAGATTGTAATGTCTTGCCTTATTTATTATCATTTCTGCCATCACTGGAAAGGTATTTTGCTGATATATTGCATTCTTATCATTTGTTCTTCATTTCTCTATGCTCATTTTACTAATTAATCATGCTCTTTCTGCTCCATTCCTTCCTTCTTGTAAAACTGAGCCACACTCCCACATCTGTTTCTAAACTGTTACCATTTAATAGAGTTTTCCTTAGACTTAACATCAGAGATTTTCTGGTATTCATAAAACATTATAGCAAAGGGTGCACACTATTTGTAAAATTTTCATAGATTTGGTATTGTATCTGTGTACACAAATGTTTTTGCTGTACTATTATTACAAACTGAATGACATCTATCAACCAATCAAACTGTTCTATATATTAAAGAAAATCAGACATTTTTGACTGAAATAAGTCACAATTGACTAAAATCCAGGGTTCTGTTCTGTCAGCACCGTGTACATTTTTTTTTCTTCATAACAGTGTGACATGCTTACACATTTTCACAGAACAGAGTTGGGTGTAAGGTGCAGTTAGGAAAGAAAGAGAAAATAAGAACAGAGAAGTGGTTGTGAAAACCAGTAACGACCCAATATTTCAGCATAAATGCATTTATTGAGGCCAGCAGAGAAGATAAACACAAAGAAAAAAAAAACCAACAACATGAACTGAATAAACAAAATGCATCACTTTATGAGTATCTTCGCTTGTGAAACGTGATTATGATCATCATCAAGTAGTGTGATGCTAATCACAAAAGTTCTGTGGCACGTGAAGATCACCGAAGAAGTCAATGCCGTGATAGCACATAAACATTTATTGCATGACACACGATGATGATGAAAATTACAGACATGATGAAAATATGGGAAGTGACATGTCAAATTACATAGCAAGACATGAAGAACAAGGGCAGCTAACTTGTTAAAACTAATGCTACCATAAGAAACAAAACTAATTTGCATAACTACATATTCTTACATTTACAGCTGCAGTTCTAACGACCAATGACTGAAGTTCACATTCCCGCATAAACTCTCGCTCGATCAAATCTCTCGACAAATCTACCAGTCTCTCTGCTTATCTGAAAAGTCCAAGCCAGGTTTTTATGCTCACAAGCCCCAAAACGTCCCATAATTTTCACATGCAAGATATTTTGAACTCCATAACTCAGGGGCGAGTACAATGAGAATTACTTCCAACATACATGAAAAAGGGAATTAAATAAAAAAAAACCTTTAAATAAAGTTATCTACCCTGTGGCATGTTCTGCTACAACGTATCGTACAATCCTATTTTAACTATCACATTTATATATGAGGAAAAATTTATACCAAAAGACCAGTCAAAACTGGAGATCAAGGGATAAAATTAATAAGGGCCATTAACCCTTTTGCTGCTAAAGACATGTTTTGATATTCTGCCCTATCACTGCAAAGGATATCTTAACATGTCTCAAGATTTCCATTTCCCCGGTCTTATACCATGGCCCGAAAATGAATTTGTATAGACACTATTAGAATTTCTTACAAAGGGCAATAGTGAAAATGAAACTGAAATAACTACTGTAGTTCTGACAGCGAACAAGATAATCACAGTGCTTATATGCAGCTATGATTATTGACTGGACGATTGGCAAGAACAACAAAGTTGAAAATAAATTGTTACCTATCAAAAAATTCTCTGCTTCAATCAGCTGTGTTTAGTGGAATTATGTCCCAGGACAACTTTTTTATTACATTCAAGAACGTAGCATTTCTCAGATAACTTTTTTATTACTTTAGAGAACGTAGCATTTCTCAGACAACAGCACTGATGCCTATGGTGATTGACTTTTCAGAGACTCTTCCTATCAATTGTCAACACCAAAAGAAAAGGGCCCATTGTGAAAGTGTGTTGTGTGTGAAAAAAAAAACATGACAGGCAACAAGATATATATCCAAAAACTGATGCCACATTGCGTGTTATGCCATGTTTAGGAACATGGCACACACACACAAAAAAAAAAGAACACTGAAAAAAAAAAGAATTTGAGGCAGCATTTTATGTAAAAATCCATCCACTGAAGTTTTAGTTATCAAGAAGATAAATAGTAATATGTGATATGAATGGGGAAAAAAATAATCACAAAGAGTTGGGATAAGTCTTAGATTTTCAAATGACAAAAATTATTCAGCACTGTCGGAAAGTGTGCAAGCATAAGTATGCTATCACAGCTGGTCACAGCATGTGAGGTGAACACGGCTGAGAAAAGGTTCATGTTTTGATACAAATGTTGCAAGTGACAAAGTGTGCTTTGATTGCAGAATTGCACAGAACTAAAAGGGTTTCAGATCCCAAAGTATTAAATCTTGTTGTATATTTGAAATATATTTGACATTATGTTCCATATACTGTTTCATTTTGATATTGTTCTCTATAAACAATTCACATTTCACAAAAGGTAGCAGGATCAAGCCAAAATCATACCCTGATTTTCATCTATGGATGACTGTATTAGACCATACAGACATGAACTTGAAGAACGGCAATGCTCTGCTGCTGGCGTAGAGACGGACCTCCTTGCACTCAGGACACGCCCATATGTGCTCGGCCTTTAACCTCAGTGTATGCTGGGTAAAGGTGCCAATGGCGTACTGGCTGTATGCAGCGCGATCTTTCCTGCAAAGTTCTGATTGTCTGCTGCTGCTCTTCATTATATCTCTTTCGCACACTCTTCATTATACCTCTTTCGCACACTCTTCATTATACCTCTTTCGCACACTCTTCATTATACCTCTTTCGCACACTCTTCATTATACCTCTTTCGCACACTCTTCATTATACCTCTTTCGCACACTCTTCATTATACCTCTTTCGCACACTCTTCATTATACCTCTTTCGCACACTCTTCATTATACCTCTTTCGCACAGTCTTTGGTGACAAGTGCTGCATTCAAACATTTGTTTGCTTCTCTCCCTCTAATTCTGATAGGGTGGCTGTTGTGAGGTCTGCTTTGTTCATTTATAGGGACAAAGATATTGATATAGACTCTGCTACTGCATAATGGTCATTAAGCAATAGAAAAATATTGCTATAACTTTCCATTATTAAATATTAAAGTGTATATTATCATTTCCCCTAGAAACTAAAACAGTTTAGTTAGAATATTTGAAAACTGACATGAATGAGAAAGGTGACTAATAATTATATGCATGCAAACATCTAAGCAACACTAAGCAAAAGGCCATCAGACTTGTACAGCAAACAGTGACATAAATGTGATACTTGCATTCATAATGCACATAGCATTAGTCTATAAATAATATTAGACAAACTGCTTAGATTCATAATACATTATATTATGCGTTAGTATTTATATCACAATATCTAATTCACAAAACACAAACCTAAAAACTGAAAACATGTACTAATTACATATCATTCACATCTGGTACATTATATTTCAAATAACATTCAGGAATGAGTTTTCTGCTGGAATGATATAAGTAGAAAAGTTTAAGATGCACATTTGATTTCAACAATTTACTGATAAAAAAGGTAAAGAAAATATATCCCATTAAAAGTTCAATAAAGTAGCTGGCAGAAGAAGAGGAAAAGTTTATTAATTATTAGAAAAATAGATCCATACCCTACTATACAATCACTTTAATCCTGGACCATAAGGGAAGTATTCATGTGATAAGCTAATCTTACTTTTTTTTTTTAAAATGAGTGAATTTAATTGCTGAGATTGAGAAGCTTGCCGAGAACAGAGACTCATGTCAAGACACACTGAGAGCAAAAAGCTTGCCGAGAACAGAGACTCATGTCAAGACACACTGAGAGCAAAAAGCTTGATGAGAACAGAGACTCATGTCAAGACACACTGAGAGCAAGAAGCTTGATGAGAACAGAGACCCATATCAAGACACACTGAGAGCAAGAAGCTTGATGAGAACAGAGATTCATGTCAAGACACACTGAGAGCAAGAAGCTTGATGAGAACAGAGATTCATGTCAAGACACACTGAGAGCAAGAAGCTTGATGAGAACAGAGATTCATGTCAAGACACACTGAGAGTAAGAAGCTTGATGAGAACAGAGACCCATATCAAGACACACTGAGAGCAAAAAGCTTGATGAGAACAGAGACTCATGTCAAGACACACTGAGAGTAAGAAGCTTGATGAGAACAGAGACTCATATCAAGACACACTGAGAGCAAGAAGCTTGATGAGAACAGAGACCCATATCAAGACACACTGAGAGCAAGAAGCTTGATGAGAACAGAGACTCATATCAAGACACACTGAGAGCAAGAAGCTTGATGAGAACAGAGACCCATATCAAGACACACTGAGAGCAAGAAGCTTGATGAGAACAGAGATTCATGTCAAGACACTGAGAGCAAGAAGCTTGCTGAGAACAGAGACTCATGTCAAGACACACTGAGAGCAAGAAGCTTGATGAGAACAGAGACCCATGTCAAGACACACTGAGAGCAAGAAGCTTGATGAGAACAGAGACTCATATCAAGACACACTGAGAGCAAGAAGCTTGATGAGAACAGAGACCCATATCAAGACACACTGAGAGCAAGAAGCTTGATGAGAACAGAGACCCATATCAAGACACACTGAGAGCAAGAAGCTTGCTGAGAACAGAGACCCATATCAAGACACACTGAGAGCAAGAAGCTTGATGAGAACAGAGACCCATATCAAGACACACTGAGAGCAAGAAGCTTGATGAGAACAGAGACCCATATCAAGACACACTGAGAGCAAGAAGCTTGATGAGAACAGAGACCCATATCAAGACACACTGAGAGCAAGAAGCTTGATGAGAACAGAGACTCATGTCAAGACACACTGAGAGCAAGAAGCTTGATGAGAACAGAGACCCATATCAAGACACACTGAGAGCAAGAAGCTTGATGAGAACAGAGATTCATGTCAAGACACTGAGAGCAAGAAGCTTGCTGAGAACAGAGACCCATGTCAAGACACACTGAGAGCAAGAAGCTTGCTGAGAACAGAGACCCATGTCAAGACACACTGAGAGCAAGAAGCTTGATGAGAACAGAGACCCATGTCAAGACACACTGAGAGTAAGAAGCTTGATGAGAACAGAGACTCATGTCAAGACACACTGAGAGCAAGAAGCTTGATGAGAACAGAGACCCATGTCAAGACACACTGAGAGCAAGAAGCTTGATGAGAACAGAGACCCATGTCAAGACACACTGAGAGCAAGAAGCTTGCTGAGAACAGAGACTCATGTCAAGACACACTGAGAGCAAGAAGCTTGATGAGAACAGAGACCCATGTCAAGACACACTGAGAGCCCTGCATGATGCATGATGGCACTGGGAGGATGTAAGATTTGAAATACATTCCAGACATAAAAAAGATTATTATTTAATCCTGCAAAACTAGAATATTTCTCTCACGTTTCACAGGTTAGGCACCTGGTCTACTACTCCAGTGGTACCGGGTTTAAGTCCCAGCAGTGGGTATTTTTGTCTGGTACACACCAAAAAGGCCCCAGGTTTCAGCCAGCCTCTAAAAATGGGTATCAGGGAAATCTGGGAACGTAAATGATGCCAGGCATGATACTGACCATATCACACTTTTATGTGATGAAGGTCTTGGAAATACGGGTCTAAAACCGTATCCCCAATATGTCTTAATGGCCTGGAAACTGGGAGTTTATCTTTTTTTTTTACTTTTCACAAATACATACATGACAGAAAGAATTTACTGAAGTGAAATAAACAAAGATTATATATGAAAATTATGTAAATTATATCAAGAATTTTAAGGAAAATAGGACACAAAATGATTCTTTAAAGCCTTATGTATATGCACATACCAGTTCATTTAGAGAGAGAGAGAAAAAGAAAAAAAAATCACTTTCTCTAAATGATGAGAAAAAACAGCAGTACACCCTGCTAATGTATCAGCTGTTCACAGAAGCTGTAGTGTTTTGCTCACTTTTCGAATGTTCCTTGTCTCAAACCACTGAAGTATATAGGGCACAAAGTGTGAGCACTATCATTTCTTTAAGTCGGAGCCACATGTGATCAGTTCTCATCTGGCTGTTCTTCCTTTCCAAACTCCAAGAGGAGTCAGGTATTCACTTCTACGGGCAAGTTAACTGAAATTCTTTGTACCCTTGACCAACCAACATGAGATGTGAATTCACCATCCACTTTGCTACTCAGCTCAACCTCACTGCTACAGATGTAAATTTTTCATTTTGCACATTTTCAGCAATTTCTTCCATTTCTTTAAACAAAAGTCACATTACAATGTTAAAGAATGTGCTTGCAGAATTACCCTCTGTCATAAACATATCCTGTGTGGACCGTGGCAAGATTTGCTTGCTATTTTTTTCTATCATTTTTTTATATATTCACTTATTTAAATTCTAAGTATTACTGCATGCTTGAAAAATTCTTTGTTATTCAAGTCTTCAAAAAATGCAACAAAACAAGCTAAGAAATGTTACACTTTCAAATCAAATTTAGAAATTTAGTAAACTATTATGAAACATCAACATGGGAGAGAAGGTTGTTTTAGTGAAGATAATATCGGCTGAGAGCATGAATTAATTTTAAGCAAGACGTTACAACTAGCATTTTATTTCTGCAAGTTTGAGATTAGAAAATAAAAATATGGTTATTGCAAATCTAAAACACAAAAAAAAAATTAAACAGAAACAAGCAAAATCAGATGGTCAATTTGACATTCAGTGTAAAACTATTCCAATGGGAGAATGTGCAATATCTGTTCAGCAGTGTAACAGAATGGTGCAAAGAAAGACTGAATTTATGGCAAACAACAGTAATGATTTATAAAACTGAACAAAGAAAACAAAAGATAAAAGACTACAGAAGTCTCAAGGGAGTGCTCATGCCTCATGTTTCCATTAACTGAATTTATGGCAAACAACAGTAATGATTTATAAAACTGAACAAAGAAAACAAAAGATAAAAGACTGCAGAAGTCTCAAGGGAGTGCTCATGCCTCATGTTTCCATTAACTGAATTTAAAAAGAAAAATGAAATATTCAAACAGAAAATGTGTTTTTAAAACTGAATATACAGTTGGAGTTCAAAAACATAATTTAAATGTTACATAATATTGTTAATAATACCCTCAAGACAAGTAATGCATAAAAGCAGAACAGTCAGATTTTAACACATAACTTTTGGCAGCCGAGAAATTCATAACTTTCATTTTATTATTCATATGCATTTTCACAACTGCACTTAATTAAGTATTCAAAAGTTGACAGTTGAAAGGTCAAATTCTGTCTTTGTGTTGGTGTTGTAAAGTGCCATCTTTTCAATCAGATCTATGTCATAAGAGATTGGCCGAGACTGTGTCATACCTGTAGAGAGAGAGAGAGAGAGAAGGAGAGGAATTTATGTGAAAAATAGCTGGGGACAGAGAAAATGAAAAAAAAAAAAACTTTAGCAATATGACATCTGTAGATACAACTCTTGGCATCAAAGTCAACTCTTTTCTTTCAAAACAGTTCAACTGTCATTTCATGTCAGAGTTCAGTAAAACAAAAAACTTGCACTTGATTAACTACAAGGTCCAAAAGAAAAAAGTTGAAAGTAATGTTTTACGGACAAAATAATTCAGTGGTTCTACGGACTGTTATTGCCAGAGGTGGGATGGAGAATTCAATCTCCACTCTAACGGCGTGCGTCTCAAACAGCCTCTGGCAGTCAAGTCCAGCTCCTGGCCTTCCGTGGCAGAACTGTTTTAAACTAACAGGAGAAGGGGCAAAGGCGAATATCTGGCGCCTGAAAACCAGACACTTAGGGTAGATGAGTGGCACGTTTGGTAGCTCATCTACCGCTGCTGCCATGCATGGAGCGGTGTTCCTCCTGGCCAATGAAGAAAGGTGCAAATGGGGTTACCGCGCGGCACCACTACGGAAAAGGTGGTAGAAAGGATAAAGCGAAGCAAACAGTCAAATCACGGCACCTCTGGTCTGGAGGTCGGCCACGTCCTGAGTGCAGTCATGTCGGGTGAAATGCATGAACCGGCTTAACCCAGAGGTTAAGACACTGCTGGCGAGACTCTTCGAATGCCATGCGTGGAGTGAAGCTCCTCCCGGTCAAGGAAGAAAATGCGGAAAAGAAATAAAGGTTGCTGTGTGGTGCCGATGTGAAAAGGTGGTGGAAAGGATAAAGTGAAATTTAATCGGTATGTCCAGTAGTATTGCTGCGAGAGCTACACATACCATGCCGCCTCTGCTCTAGAGGCCGGCCACGTCTGAAATACACCTACGCTGGTGAAATATGCCTAAACCAGCACACACCAGGGGTGAAACTTGATGGCCAGGCATGTCACACCATCTCCACTCTAGAGGTCGGTCACGCCCGATATACACCCATACTGGTGAAATATGCCTAAACTGGCTTATACCAGGGGTGAAACTTGAAGGCTACGCATGCCGCGGTACCTCCGCTCTAGAGGTTGGTCACGTCCCAAACACGCCCATACTGGGATAATATGCCTAAATCCAGCTCAACCCAGGGGTGGAAGTCACTAGTGGCAAGGATTCGTCCTCCTGGACAAAAGCTCCATCCTGGTCACAACTAGGAAAGGTAGCGGCCACGACCACAAAATGCTGAAGTCGGAGACACTAGACCAGGGCAGTCTAGATAGGCAACCACCTCTTACCTGGTGGGGATGTAAGCGTATCCTAATCACGCTGAGGTTTTCCAGTGAGAAAGTCCAACACTGGACTGGATGGGCAACCACCTCTTACCCGGCGGTGATACACGGGTATCTCAAAACACGTCGAGGTTTTCCAGTGAGAAAGTCCAACTCTGGCCTGGGTGGGCTACCACCTCTCATCCAGCGGGGATATACTGATTTTCCAAACATGTCGAGGTCTTCCGGTGAGAAAGTCCAACTAGACTAAACTGGTGCAATGAAAACCACAGTGTCACGCAATCCCGCTTCTGAGACCCACCAAGAATACAGGCTCAAGCTCTGAGATACTCTGAACCTCCTGTGGTCCTCTCGGGGATCTTGTGTGGTCTTACGGGGATCACACAGGGGACTACGGGACTTAACGAGGACCACAGGGGTAAATTCAGTAGGATCACAGAGTGGTCTTGGTGGTAGAAGCGAATGAAGAAGAAGAAGAATTCAGTCCACACCTCATTTATTCATTCATTGGCATGTCCCTTGTGGAACTTTACCTCCCTAACAACCCTACTGAAGGCTTTTCAGCTGTAAGCAAGATGCCCTGTTGGTGATGCATCCATTCACAAATAATCAACATCTTGGTCTTCCTCTCTTTCTTTTCTCTGTTATGTATAGTTCCAGGACTGTCTTCTCCATACTCTCATGATGTTCAATACATCCAAAATACTTAAGTTTTCTCTGTTTAATCTCCTTTGCTAACCAACCTTCCTGAATATTAAATTTAGTTGTGGCAAAAATGTATGAAATAAACAATTATAAAGAAATGATTAACACAGTGTAAGAGAGCAATGATGGCCACGATTTGATGCTGCCACCACAGCATAGCTGATCAATGCTTTATCCTTTCAAGACAGATGCTCCCAGTAAACAGGCTGTTGTTACACACTTTCCAGGCCTGAAGAATCATAGAAGTTAACAGTTTGTCCATGGTAACAGAGCTCAGTGAGCAGTTATTTTCTTCTTGGATCTGTTGTATGTCACAGAAAGTTGCTATACCCCATCCCTTTCCTCCAAACTTAATGGTGATACAAGATCACCACAGCATCTGCAAACTTGCAATATTACTATTTAAATGATTATATGGAAAATCTGATATTTTAAGAACAATGATTACACCCCAGTCCTTATCTGCCAGATTATGGTTATACAGCTTTCTTTGTCAGTGTACTTGAAGGTAGTGAAATATCACATTATTCGGCTGTAGGTCACCTCTCCCAGCTTCTAAGTAGAGTCTCCAAGACAGTTCAGACGGTTTGGGCACAGGAGACAGTTTGGACAGCAATTCAACTGTATATACGCTGTACAACATATTCCGACACTTTACCTGACACCACAGCCTCTAGATGTTTCATTAAAGTGTCAAGGGGAGGGAACGTTGTGCTTTCATCTGCAGATATTGTTGCACTGTACCGTCCACTATTTTCTCTTGACCTGCGACCTGCAAATTTTAAACTCTGAGATAAAATTACAGCAGATGCTGAGTACAATGCACGGTGCAGATCTGCATGAGGTAAAAGACTGAAATGAAAATGGAAATGATGATGGGGGAAAATGTAATGATCAGCATCTTGTAAGCAAAATGTGTTCTTCATTGATAACTGTAGGACAGAAACTGCCATCTATAAAGATAACTGATTCTGACTCTAAGCACAGAATGTAGTTTGTTTTAAGAGCTCAATTCTTAGAGCTGGCACTAAACAATGAAAACAGCAATAGGATAACATCCCATTCATGTTTTATTATCAACTTTTAATGTGTTCCTTGAAAATAAGTTTGTAAGGCAAATTTTTAAATGCTGAATATTTCTTAATATGAAAATTATAAATCTCCAGAATAACAACAGATTCACTCATGTATCACGTAGGACACTGTCAGTTATGAACTTTATATTAAAAGGTATAAAGTTTGTTCTTATAAACTTAAGTTTGATATGAATAATGAAATGATTCATTATAAGGTTATGAAGTAAATTTTAATCTAATTTTGTTATGAGAGAAGCTCTACTTGGGAATTACAGAGACACGTAAGAGAAAACCTGAGACAGGTGAATGTGAGTGGGAGGAGCCTATCTGCCCTCCTCCAAGTTGGCAACATTTTAAAAATTATTTTTGGAATGAACCTTACCTAAACAACAAAAGACAAAAGATTAAGCAACAAATTAAGATGCATTATATGCTGTGCCAACTAGCGTCGGTGACTATGATTTTTTCATTTTGTGTGGTCCATTGTGTTTACAAAATCAATTTGCCTGACTTTCTTTTCCAACACCACTTGAACAACTTGTCCAAATGTTGCTCTCTTGATTTTTCTCTCTTTCTTTTTCCTTTGAATTTCCCTGTGGCAGTCAGCTTCTTCTATAACTTCTATCTTCTCATGATGGGTGAAAAGAATTGTATTATTTTTTTATGGTTTTCCACGTTCTGCAACTTCTTGGAGAATTCTTCATTTCTTTTTTCAGGTTATCTGGGAGCAAGTGTGCCGAGAAATAAAAGTTTAATTCCAGGACGTGCCCTGACACCTGATCTCAGCCTCTCTAAACTGTGAAAACGCCTGACAATATACAACTGACAGGAATGAAAACAGAACACAACATCGATAATCTCAGATAGGTGGATGAGTGAAAACGGTCTATAAATAGTACATTGTAAAGTCCCCAAGAAAAGTAGTGAAAAGAGTATTAGAGCTAACGTGACCAAAAAGTGGTTAAAACAAAAATTAAGATTAAAAATACTAAAATAAGCAGAAATTAGCAATCAAATTAATTTATTAGTTCTTGTTGAGAGAGTTTATAAAAACATACAATGTAAAGTTAAAAAAAAAAAGGCAAAATTCCCGTTTCCACGCCATTACGGCATATTGAGGAATACGGTGTTGGGCCCGTATTTTCCATGACCTTCGGCACATAAAAGTGTGATGTGGTCAGTATCACGCCTGGCCGCTTTACCTTCCTAGATTTCTCTGGTACCCATTTTTAGAGGCTGGGTGAACCCAGCAGAAAAAAAAATCCCACTGCTGGGACTGAACCCGGTACCACCTGATTAGTAAACTGAGCGCCTAGCCACTCAGCTAACCAGGCTTTACCAATGTAAGGTGTTTCAAGTGTAATTTGACTTCATGCTTAGTGTTTATATAATGATCAAGAAATGCATGCTGTTAAACAGATGCATGTGAGACAACAAATTGTGAGTGCAGTAAATAAATAACTGAGCTCCACGTGGGCTGCCACGCTAAATTCTTTATTTTCTGAAAATGAAGTTTCTTTTTCTCTCTCTCCACCCCTCGTTCTTTGAAAAGTGCAAATGCTCTGGCATACATTCTTGAGATAAATTTCATAATCTTCATCCAAAGCTGTCTAACATGAAAGTAGCAGCATTTCTGTTTGCATTTGTTTACTACAAATTCAGATGCACTCTGAGGATTGATTTTTTTTTTCTACGTAAAATATATAGATAGCCATGCCTTTCATGCAGATTTTTATCTTATCTCCATATGCAGATGTCTGATCTTATATAAGGAGAGAATTTTATGGAAAAATATCAATATTCACAGTCCTTTGCTAAAAGGAAAATAGCTAAAATAGCTAAAATAACTAAAATAGCTACTGAGCTATCAAGTTCCCCAGTGATAGCATTATAAATGAGCTTTATTTAAAGTCTATATTAGCAACAAAAATAAACCATCTTCAGCAACAAAAATAAACCATCTTCAGCAACAAAAATAAACCATCTTCAGCAACAAAAATAAACCATCTTCAGCAACAAAAATAAACCATCTTCAGCAAAAATAAAAACCAACAGAGAGGAAGCTTTTGAAAATATTCAATTATTTATCAAAACTCTCAGTAACAAAATGCTCTAACCTTTCTCTTGGGCTGCAGGAAGCTGAACTGCTTTAGTCTGATGGCCTATATTTTCATCAGTAAATATTAATGAAGTCAGTAAACAATGTTATGTGGGAAAAAGGCAAACAAGCTCAAATCTTGGAAGAATGCAGCAAGTAATCAGCAAGATCACATAACTGTGAGAAAAGTTAGCTCATAATAGTACTAGCAATTTATTTTCTATGAAGCAGAAGCTAAATATTTTTGTGAATGACACAAGCAATGCTAAAAAGATGCCAAATATATAAATATGCATTTAATGAAGCAAAACTAACGCTGCATAAAACATCTCCAGCCAATAACTGGTTGTTTTAAAATGAAATTGGTCTAAAGATGAATATGTCTGCAAGTTATTTTTAAAATGAAGGCATTACTGCACTAACAGTCAGTCCGGTAATCAGTCATTTGCATGTCCCTTGCGGAACTTTGCCTCCCTAACAGCAAGATGCCCTGCTGCTGATGCGTCCATTCACAGATCATCAACAATGTCTTGCATCCATCTTCGCCTTGGTCTTCCTCTCTTTCTTTTTCCCATTATGTATACCCTTCCAAGACTGTCTTATCTAAATTCTCATGACATTTAATATGTCTAAAATATTTAAGTTTTCTCTGTTTAATCTTCCTTACTAGCCAGCCTTCTTCAATATTAAGTTCTTGTAGTATGGATATATTTGTTCTTTTTTGTGTCCATGATATTTGAAGTACTCTTCTGTAGAATTTATTGATACAGCAAATTAAGGAAAAAGAGAAACTGTCAGAAAAACAGAATAATCCCTTTTAAAGAAGGGAGATAAAGCCTGCTGTGAAAAATACAAAAACATATCACAGGTCCCAAGATGGCTAAAACCCGAGAATGTATGAAAGCATATGACAGTGCACAAAGAAACAATCTTGATGTGTTTTTTGAAAATTTATAATTACGAGCAGATACTGGACTGTTCACACAATGAACTTTGTTTTATGAAAGCTGTTAGATATTAAATGTCGCCATTTCTACTCAATTGTCATTTTCATAGACACTCATGACATACTTGAATTTACTGACATCTTCTAGTTTTGTTGTTTTTATTGTTGCCTGGAAATTTATACTCATCATTTTTCTTCTGTTGATATTAGCTGTACTTCATTAAAGTAGAACAGAATCACGAAATTATGTGAACATTAATGAATATCATTAACCCTTTCACTGCTAAAGATGTAAAGACGCTATATGATGTGACTTAAATGAGACAAGAGTTGGAAGAATCCAAGAGTTACAACATGTTTATATTTTCTGGTAATAAAAAAAATTCTCAGTATCGCCGATGCATTTTAGATTTTGAGATGACAAAAAATAATTCACCACTGGGTGAAAATAGGCCAGCAAAGTATTCAGCACAGCAGGGACATGCTCTTGAGAAGTATGTAGCAGCAAAAGTGTTAAATACCAAAGACTCTGAACAGTGATAGAAAACAAAACAAGATGTGTGACAAATAATTTTAAAAAAGCACCACATATTATCATCAACAATAATAATCATATATAAAATGATATAATGTCAGACTGATTTAAGCAAGGCATTGACATTTTTCTTCAGCTGAAAGATCAAAATGCAAGGAAAAAAAAACAGGTAAAAAAATTTGCAAACTATTAAGGAAAAGTGATAAATGGATACACTATATAAAGAAGAGATCAGCTCAAAAACCAGAAAAAGTGACCCACTAGGAAAGCTGAAAAAAAAGAATTGCGTAGAGCTAAATAAAACAACCTCAAGCAGATAAAAAATACTGACAAAAATTTGGAAAAAAATCATGATCCAAACAGCACAGCATTCTTTCAAATATGTGGTTTGTATGTGTGCATGTGCGTATGTAAACACAGCACAGTTCCTCAGATCAAGATACAGAATACCTTTAGTTTAAAAAAAAAAAAAGTTTACCTTGCAGAAGAATTTGGGTGACTTGTTCCCTTGCCTTTTGGTGCTGGATTAATGGATGGTTCCAGCGTTCAAAGCATTCTTGAGCAATTGACTTGGGAATTTAATATGCACTATGGATCAGTCTACACCTCAGTACAAACTTACATGTTCAATATAATTAAAAATTAATACCTCAGCATTATTCTTTAAATGTTGCTGGAAAATCAAAAGATTACATGACAAAATATCTAGTGCCCCTAGAAAATCCGGCATGATGTTGCTGATTGTGTATATTTGGTAGTAAAGATTTTAAAATTATTTTAACAGAAAGTGTTCCTAATTAGATACTGATGGCCTCAATAAATTTAAATAATATGATGTAAATGGCGAGGACATGTAAAAAAATATTCTGAATTATGAAGAATAAGCAAAATCAAACAGAAATAATTAAAACAATATTTATATTCATCGTGTCCATGACGCCTTTTGTTTCCCAGCTCCCGAAGGAGCTTCGTACCCATTTCATAGCTGGATGACCTCTAACAAGGTTCAAAACCACTGACTTCGTCATGTGAGGTGAGTGCATTAACCACTTCACTACTCAGGTGTCTAGAAACTGACTGGGATTTTGTTACTGATTTCTGAACAATATACCATCACTGGTTCTACTTGATGATTGCAGCCAAACCATAATGACTTGTATTGTCCAAGTATGCTGTATAAATACAAATATAAAGATATATATATATATATATATATATATATATATATATGCAAAAGTAGATCTTGTAGACATCCACCAAGCTTGCAGACTTCAGAGGGCACAGTGCTCACAATCAGAACTTCCTAGCGTGCAAAATTTCTTGGTTCCTATCTGTAATACCTTAAAGAAAAGCATCTCTTTCACTTTTTTCACACAAGCACATTAAGAAATGCACCTAAATATCTTCAGCAGGGTTAGCTGTAATATTTTACTGATACTGATCATCAACATCATGAAAAAAAAACCACAAGAAACTATATAATATAATAAGACTTATAACAAAAATAGCAATTTCAATGTTTACCTTGGGCAATCTGGAAATAATCTGAAATTTAATTTTCACAACTTCCTCATCAGCATCATCAGGGAGGTCTGCACAAAATAAATGAATACAAATTTGAAATTACATAATACTCATCTATAAAAATATTTTTAAAATAATCAATTTGAGGAAGAAAAAATACTAAAATAATCAATAAATGTGTTATGTTTGTTCATGACCCCCATGTAAACTCAAGTTCTTTGCAGCCGTTGTCCATCAAGAGCTTTAAAACTGTAGTCAAGCTAAAGGGAGTAGGGCACGATTGGTTTTCTAAACTTCATAAGACTTAGGATTCTCAGCAAGCTCCACCACCTTGGGAAACATTTTCAAAATAATAATATTAATAATGCAATAGTGCATTTCCAGGAACAAGATGGGAATGTAGGAAAGGGTCTTGGCTAGCTCTAGATCAGTGGTTTCCAAACTGTTTTGGGTCACATACCCTTGACGATAATTATAATTCACCATGCTCCTGCCATCCTACACCCCCCACTACAAGGTATTCAGCCAAAAAATCTTTACAGATTTCTAGTCTTCTCAGTCAGTCAGTCATGTGCATGTCCCTTGTGGAACTCTGCCTCCCTGACAGCTCTTCTGTAGGCCTCTCAGTTGTAAGCAAGATGCCCTGCTGCTGATGCATCCATTTCCAGATTATCAATGATGTCTTGCAGCCATCTTTGCCTTTGTCTTCCTCTCTTTCTTTTTCTCATTATATGCCCTTCAAAGTCTGTCTTCTCTAAATTTTCATGATGTTTAATGTCCAAAATATTTCAGTTATCTCTGTTTAATCCTCTTTACTACCCAGCCTTCTTCAGTATTAAGTTCTTGTAGTATAGATATATTATCACCGGATATATTATCATATATTATCAATGGATAAATTATCAGTGACAATGTGAAAATGATGCAGGGAAAAACAGATTCCTTGTCTTCCTTGGCTAGCAAAATAGGTTTTGAAATTAACAAAGACAAAACAAAAATTATGAAATTTCTCATTAATCAAGAAGGAAAAATATATGTAGAAGGAACAGCTGTTGATGAAGTAAACTAATTTGCATACCTCGGCAGCTACATAGACCAGATTGGTGACACCAGGAAGGAAGTTAGAATTAGAATTGCAAAAGCAGCACTGTCCTTCAGAAATCTTGAGAACATACAGAATTCAAAAGTTATAAGTACAAAAACCAAGTTAAGATTATTCAATACAAATGTGACATCCACCCTCATTTATGCATGCGAAAGCTGGAAATCAAGAAACAGACAAGAAATTAAACTCTTTTCAAAACAATTGCCTCAGGAAAATACATGGTATAAAGTGGAATGAATTTAAGAACAACACAGAGATAAGACAGATGAGCAAACAACAACCTGTCTCATGGGTGATCAGAAAAAGAAGATGGATATATGCAGGCCGTGTGATGAGAAAAAACAATCAGAGAATACCAAAACAACCTATCAAGTGGAGCACAACAGGCCGAAGAAAAAGAAGTTGACCACATGAAACTCTAAAGAGGACATTGTTAAGAGAAGCCAGTTTAGTGGGCATAACATCACTTGATGAAGTTGAAAGACTCGCCGAAAACAGGACAACTTGGCAAACAACTATGCAAGCCCCATGTGACATTTAAAGGCTTTGGAAGGATGTAAGTAAGTATGGATATATTTGTTCTTTTCTATGTCCATGATATTTGAAGAACTCTTCTGTAAGAATTACATACAAAGCCATTTATGTGTGTGTTTTGTTAAGTTTCCATGTCTCACAGGCATATGTTGCAATGGGAAAGATGCATGCCCTTAAAAATCTTATTTTTGTACTTCTGTCTGTTCCTCTCCACAGCTTCTTTAGTTGTTTTACTTTCTGAAGAGCATTTCTAGTCTTCTGCATAATCTAAATTTACTATGTGGACTGCTATATGACCTTTCTTTGACCCTAAGAGGTCTAGGGACCCCAGCCTGAAAACCACTGCTTTAGATCAATCACTGAACCTCCATTAAATAGAACAAAATAAGAAAAAAACTGTCTAGTACAAAGCATCTTAGTGAACTTAGATAAGGATTATCATTCTTACACACAAATTCATAGTTGTTCCAGTCTGTTTCATTATATGCAGTGATGATACACAGCAATTGATGATACACATTCTATACAAATCATTATAATGACTGCATCTAGCATCATCATCATATTTTACTCCTGGCTGTTTCATCCTATATCACATTGTGATACCTTATCACAACACTATGCCAAAATCTTCTGTCTTCTATGAGGATTTTCAAAATGTCTGCCTAAACTATTATTATCTGAGAGGGTTTTTTTTTCAATAACAATCCCACAAAGTCTTATGATAAGTGACGGTGTTTTATTATTCTAATATTCAGTGTTATTGTGTCAATGTTTGGAATAACAGGTGCACCAAAGTTGTGGCACCAATCAGCTCTGTGGTCCATTTCTTTTTATAACAATCTGTCCTCTGTCAAATAACAAAATATTAATTGTGAATGGCAAAATTTGCACTGAGCTTTAGTGTAATGTTGAATTATAATATTGTTGTTCTGTACTGCTTTTACAATGTGTAGCTGAAGAGGGCAAATTATATGATCTGTGTAACAAATAATGCATGCTCAAAGTGACCTTGTGAACCAAGAACAGAAATTATTTATTTAAATATGAAATAAAAGTACAAGGATTACCTTCCAACATCCGCAGAATAAAATCTGGTGTCAGGGTTAGAATGTACCTGTCAACATACTGAAGAAACAGGCTGAAAGAAAGAAGAAGAGATGCATGCTAGTCACGGTGTCCTTAAAATAAATAAGAATAATGAAGGAAACAAAATATTTCATGAATCATTTCATATTATGATTCTTTGTTTTTCACACAATAAATGATCAACAAGAAAGCCAATAAACTTTCATAGGTTTAGTAAAATTCATTATCAAAGAAACATCTCATCATGTTTCACCAACAAATTAGGTCACCATCTTTGGGTGCTATACTTTGGCAGTTATGCAGCTCAACAAAACTTGATTTTCTGACACTTTCATCAGCTCAGCTTGGGGATCTTCTCGGGGATACAAAAAAACTGCCTCAGACTTGCATTATATTCTCTGTCAACTTTATTCTGCCTCTCTTCACATATACATTGTACCCGAATTCTACTGGAATTGGGGAAGGAAAGGCGGCCAGGTGTGATACTGACCATATCACCCTTTAGTGTGCTGACAGGTGAAGGAAAATATGGTCACTAACATCATATCCCTATGTGCCTCTAAGGCATGACAGGATTACCTTTACCTTTATGATGCGTGTAAGTTATTAAAACTGACTAGTTCGATCAAAGTAAGGTAAAAAAAAAATGAGTCAATGGTCAAAGATAGTGATCTATGACAATTAGCTCTGACAAAAGGTCACATGAAAACATTTGAACACTTCATCCTTCAACAGACAGATGTAGGCAACTTTTAGCCTTGCTTCATACCACTGAGCCACACAAAAAAATATGGTACCTGTGATCTTATTTTCCTATCAGAAAAGGTTGCGTGGTCAGTGTCACATTTCATCATTGTCTCCTTCCCTAGCTCCAGGAGCCAGGTACTGGTTTCTACAGCTGGGTTGACTGGGATACCTCTGCTCTGGCTAAAACCATTGACATTCACTATGACAAGTGAACTAACCACTAACCACTTAAATACTCAGCTGCCTATCTGGGTGATCAGAAAAAAGAAGATGGACATTTATAGGCCATGTGATGAGAAGAAACAATCAGAGAATACCAAAACAAGCTATCAAGTGGAGCACAACAGGCTAAAGAAAAAGAGGTTGACCACGTGAAACTTTAAAGAGGACATTGTTAAGAGAAGCCATTTTAGTGGGCATAACATCACTTAATGAAGTTGAAAAACTTGCAGAAAACAGGAAAACTTGGCAAACAACTATGTGAGCCCTATGTGATGTTTAATGGCACAGGAAGGATGTGAGATGTAAGAAGTTCTCCTTCAGCCTTAGACATAAAATCTTTTGTTATGACACAATGATAAAAAACAAAAAAAGACAGAAGCAAGCTGTACCGCTATGATGTTGCATACCTTTATAAATACATAAATACACTAGTTATTTCCTTATAAGAAGGACAGCATTAATTAAACTAATTGAGAGGTACAGTTATCAGACATCTGTACTCACTGAAAGTCAAGGCACCTAAATCCTAAACAGGTAAAGAAACTGGTGAAACCTGCAAGAAAGAGACAATTTTAAAACACTCTGCTACCTCCGAGCATCAAAGTTACAAAATCTGCGTCTTTTCATCATGATGCATAATTTAGAGGTCACACTGCCTAAATGTCACTTCTAATTCAAAATTCTTCAATGAATCAGTCCATGTTAAAAAAAAAAAGTTCACCCATCTCAACAAACTGCAGTAAAATGATAGCACACAGTGTGGATAACCTAAAAATATAGTAAATTAAGCACTTTAGATGCAAGAGAAAGAAAAATAGTTAAGTGAATGACCATGACCCCAAAAACTGTAGATAAAGAACTAATTTATTTGTGGTATAGATGTGTCAGTATCAGAAATGCGTAACAGGAAAGACTGTGCTGTTTTTATTTAGTGCATGGAAGAAAGTAGAATCTTATAAAAGGAAGAAAACAAAGATAAACTGTGCCATTTTTATATAACAAATATTTTTTAAAAAAAAAGTACAAATGGAAATGCTGTGGTTTTGTTCTACAATTCTGTTACTTACACAAAGAAATGAGAAGGAAAGAATGCACTACTTTACAAAAAAAAAGAACAAAAGGCTATCAAATATAAAACTGTAATGTGATGTAATCATTTTACTCTGAAAGCTATAAACTACAATGCACAGTGGTTCTAACACTTTGAAATAATGTGGTGCAGCAACAGACATGGTCAGAGGGAGTTGTAGAAAGATGAGATAACACCATGTGGTTACCCCCTACAATGTTGTGTCAGTAACAAGAAAAATAAGTAGTGCACATAACAATACAGTGAAAGTGGAGAAAAGAATCTGATGAAGGCACAAGCAATTAAAAAAAAAAATGAAGAAAATCCAGAAGCTGATATACCCCACCTGGTGGCAAGGGGAAACCTAAATCTCCAACAATCAGAAAGAATCTCTCATAGAGCTGGAAAAGCTCATATTCCTTGTCTGTCCCTGGCATCTGTCTGTGGAACAAATACATTTATGAAATTTAAGATTTATACTTCAAATGAAATTTATTTCAAATGAATCTTTATATATTTTTGGAAAAAAAAATTTACAAAACAATATATCATCATCATCATCAGGTGCCGTGCCGACTGGCGTTGGCTATTATGCTTCTCCAGAGTACCCGATCCTTCATGCAGGCCATCAGTTCAGTTGGTGATCTCCTCTCACACCATCCCGTCAGACTGTCCAGTATCATTTCTCTTGGTATTCCTCTTGATCTTCTTCCTTCTATTTTTCCTGTTGTTATAATATTTTCAATGCCCCCTCTTCTCATTGCATGTCCTATGAAAGTACATTGTCTCTCTCTTATCTTTCTGACAAGGTTTTTTGTCTCTCCAGCTCTTCTCATACATTCTTCATTAGTTATTTTTGCTGTCCAGGGGATTCGCAACATTCTTCTAATAAACCACATTTCTGCTGCTTCCAATGATTTTTGTGCAGACTTGCCTATTGTCCATGATTCACTTCCATATAACAAGACAGGTTCAATATAGCATTTTAGGACTCGTTTTCTAACATTCATTGATAAAGATGTGTTAGCTAATATGTTTCTCATTCTCTGAAATGCAGTCTTTGCTTGGCCTATTCTGTTACTAACTTCTGTTTTGCATTTCCCATCTGAAGTTATTACTGCTCCAAGGTATTTGAATTTCTGCACCTGCTTTAGAATGGTTCCGTTTAATTTTATACTGCATGCTGGTGGATTCTGTTTCTTAGATATAACCATAGTCTCTGTCTTTTTGATGTTCAAAGTAAGGCCTTTCTGTTCACTTTCTTTGGCGACTTTATCCAAGAGATTTTGCAGGTCTTGTTGGTTCTCAGCTATCAGTACTGTGTCGTTAGCATACCGAAGGTTGTTAATATTGTATCCTCCAATTTTTATGCCTAGTTCTGTGATGATTGTTCTTAGAATATTCTCGCTGTACAGAGAAAAAAGGTCTGGAGATAGTACACATCCTTGTCGCACCCCTTGTTTTATAGGTTGGTATTTTCCAATTCTGTTTTCAACTTGAACTGCTGCTTCTTGCTGCCAGTATAGATGTTTTACAATCCTCAGGTCTTTGCCGTCTATATTGATGTCTTCAAGCATTTTAATAATTTCACTATGTTTCACCTTGTCAAATGCCTTGGTGTAATCAATGAAGCATAAGTAGAGATCTTTCTGTACTTCTAAAGCTCTTTCTGTTAGTGTTCGTAAAGCATAAATGGCATTGTGTGTTCCCTTTCCTTCAACAAATCCAAACTGTTCATCTGCTATTTCCATTTTTATCTTTTTCCTTGTTCTTCTCATAATGATTCTCAGAAGTAGCTTCGTTATGTGACATGAGAGGCTGATAGTCCGGTGGTCGTCACATTCCTTTGCACCTGGTTTCTTTGTCAAAACAATATATAGATCATTTTCATATCTAAAATGCTAACAAATGTGGAGCAGAGTTAGAAGTCTATGGTACAGTTTAAAAAAAAAAACAAGTAGGGAGAGGAAGGAATTGTTTTAGCAAAACTGCACCATACATCTCTATCCAGAATCAGCTTTACAGCAGTCACTCTATCACAGTTACCACAGCCAGAGTGCTGCCGACATGACTTGTAACTATCATTTCAGTGTTGGGAAAAGTAGGAGATGCGTGATGTGGATTTCAGAGAACTTGCCAACAAAGCTCAAGCAAATAAAACCAGAATGCTACATTAGACTTCTATTTTATGCTTTCATGAATTCCAGAAATGTTTTGAAGGCTAGGTCATGCTGTACCGAGATAAAAAAACTGTAACCACTGGAGAGCTCAACCTGGACACAGCTCTCAAAAGACTTCAAGAACCCTACATGAAAGGATGGATAACCCCACAGAGCTTTGAAATTGTTCAGAAAAAAACAATATTATGATTATGCTGACCAGTCAGGCTAAAGCTGCTGATACACAGCAGTCTAAATTATAACCATATGCCAAATTACTAAACAAACTTTAGATTCTTCAGCACATGTATGTTGTATAATACCAGTAAATCAATAAAAGTGACTATACTAAATTTTTCATTTACAAATCAACAATGGTGGAAAACAAAAGACTAATCTTCTTATTGAAACTACTGTTTTTTTACATAAGCTTCAAATATTACCACGATGTAAAGAAATTCTCCGGCATGAACTTGTAGAGTTGTAGACTTAAGTCACTTTTAAATTTTAACTTACATCAACTCAAGTGATAAACAGTAGTGACTTTCACTTGACTTGAGACTTGAATGCTGAGACTTGCCATGCAAGACTAGAATACAAAACTAGTGAGTATTCAAATCACTACAAAAAAAATGTTATCATGTGGGAGGGATAGCTGAGGACATGAAACTTTACTTCTGTCAAGAAAGGAAACTAGAAGCTTATTTATATGTTGCAGTTCACTAGGTAAAACTCTCTGAAACAAATACCCACAGATTTGGAAGAAAACTTCCATGACTGGTTAAGTACTGTCCATGTAAGCTCCAAATCAGATGACACAACTGACGTGCGACTTTAGCCTTCACAAATTGAAAAAAAAAAGGAAATAAATTAACACAAAACTAATAATGAGTTACATAACACTGACCTGCCTGAACTTGAAATTCTACTGAATATCAGACAAACTCCTGTACAATGACAGCATGTAACAAGAGATGATCAGTAAAACATCATGGTGGGAATCACGTAACTGTTCTGGAGGATAACATGACTGTTTGGGCCAGTGAAACATCTTACATCCTTCCCATGCCATTAAAGGTCATATAGGGCTTGCATGGTAATTTGCCAGGTTTTCCTGTTTTCCATGAGCTTTTCAGCCTCATCAAGGGATTTTATGCCTGCTAATTTGGCCTCTCTTAACAATGTCCTCTTTAGAGTTTCACGTGGTTGACCTCTTTTTCTTTGGCCTGTTGTGTTCCACTTGATAGCTTGTTTTGTGATTCTCTGATTGCTTCTTCTCATCACGTGATTGATATATGTCCATCTCCTTTTTCTAATCACCAATGAGACAGGTTGTTGTTCACTCATCTGCCTTATCTCTGCTATGTTCTTGAATTCGTTCAGCTTTATATCGAGTATTTTCCTGAGGTATTTGTTTTCAAAAGAGTCTAATTTGTTGTGTGAAACAGAACTGGTTAAAACCCTATTCTACCCCATCCTTTTGATTCCAAAAGCAGGTTGTTGTGCTACTTCTGCTGGGTTAATGGTACAGGGATTGACATGTCTTCCCAGGGTGTGGGAGCCACAATAGCACAGTGGATTAGTCATCTGCTCACTGACCAGGTGACCTGGTTTTGATTTCCACTCACCTCAGTGGTGCTCAAACTGTGGCTCACAAAAACTCCAAGGGTTCACCCAGCTTCAAGAAAAAAATGGTTACCAGGGTCAACATTCTGGGAATGAAAAGGAATGACACCATCAGAAAAGGAGTTCATGATGACAGCAACAGACAGCAGTTTCTGGTCAACTGTTGACTAGTCAGTAGAGCACTTAAGGATTGACTTTCATAACTCACACCTTTTACCTTTTTTTTTTTTTTTATGGAGTTTGCCAAGAAGTCAAACACTGAAGTTCTCACAAGACACTGATAAAAGTCTGATTGCCCATGTTTCAAGACCTCTGCCATGAAATGGCTATAAATAACTCAAAATCAAGTCTGTAGTTTGAGGGAGCTTATCATCCAAGTAATGAAACAAACATAAACTTACTCTTTGATTTATTGTTATTGAAATTAAAATGATGATATAAGTAGCTATTTTTGACTTAGTAACTCTTATATTCTTGTAATTCTAATATTTTTGACTTGTAATTAATACAACTTTCACTGACTTACTGCAGTACATTGACTTCTGATTTCTAGAGAAGCTAGAATAATTAACAAAAATCACAGCTAACTTGTAAATCATAAGCAGATGGGACAAATCTGTCCTACCTGGCAATATAGATATTCTGAAGCCACATTTTTTGCTTTGGACTGCGACTCTTTACTCAGGAACTTGGTAAAATGTTTTGTGAGCAATTCTTTGGTCTGAAAAAATGTATAAAAGATGATAGTTTTCTTGTATTTGTTAGTCTCTTCACATCATCCTTCTCTAAAAATTCACTGATTAGTAAAAGAGTTTTGACTCAGATTATTCAAATATCGTCACTGATAAAGGGTAATGATTAAAAAAAAAATAGATAAAAAAAAAAAATTAACTCTTTCCATTACAAGGTCAAGATTTTTTGAGGCATCCAACTTATTACAAATAAGAATGTTTTGACAAATAAGAATGTTTTGACAAATAAGAATGTTTTGATAATTATAAACATGTTAAAATAAAAAACAAAACAGAATTCTGCATGCTTGCAGTCAGCTCATATTTGAAAACTATTTTTTTTTTTTCATAAATATTACTGAGCAACAAAGATGGCAGTAGGTTTAATGTTTTTTTTTTTTTTTGGTGGTTATCTGATGTATATTTTTAGTATATAAGAGTGGGTTGGAAAGGATTAAATGATGTCCTAATATGAAACTTACAAGCACAGATAGACGACGTTTAAAAATCTTTGAGTTCTGTGCTGTGGTTGGCTGAAGAAACAACGGGGTTGGACCTAGAACAGAGTCAAATTTGCTGCGGCCCCCAACAGCTCCTTCCTCCGTGCCTAGGTCTTTATATGATGATTGTTGCTGTTTAGGCTTTTCAGCTAGTTTCATGACATATACACTGTCAAAAAATGAGTCATCGACATGCATTGGATTCCACATGGGCTGAAAAAAAAAAGAGAAAAATGGTAGAACTAAATTCTTTAATGCTCTTGGTGTTGGACTTTTTGCAGAGATACATTTCCTTGTGTGCATGTATGCATTAAAAAAAAAAAAATTTAAATTAAGAGCTCAAGATGGATGCTCAACCAACAAAGAACAGATGTTATCAGTTACTGTATGTTGAAGGAGATATTAAAACGGAGATTAGAGCACCTATGGATGCTTCTTGCCTGTGTGGATGATGGTCCTTCATAACTAATTAAAAAATTTATATTTGAATTCCTACATGATCTGAGGCTGCATTTTCAAAACTATGAAACTCAAGATACTGCTTGTTGCAACATATTCTTATGAAAGTTCATCTACAAAACAAATAATGTAACAATAACTCTAACAGATTAGTGATATGGGGCATAATATCTCTCTCTCTCTGAACCTTAAGTGCCCAGGGCACATGGGGCTTCCGCAAGGGTTTTCCACAAATGCCTGTCCTTCGCCTTTTTTTCTGCTCTTGCCCAGGTGAGCCCTCTATTGCTCAACATCCTTTCTGTTGTTCTTCTCCATGTCTCTTTTGGTCTACCCTTACTTCTGCTCCCCTGTGGTGTCCATCTTAGTGCTATTTTTGGTAGTGAGTTGTCAGTCATTCAGAGCACATGTCCTAACCATCGCCAGTGTCTTTCCTCAATAATTGTTGTCAGTAGTTTCATCTGCCTTTTACGATCATGCGTGGTAGGGTACAGTGGTCCTATTCTTTGCAGATCCCGGGTACCACACGGGGGGGGCGGCATAATATGCTGTTCAAAAAAAGAAATGCATAGCTTATATAAGCTTCATTTTTTATATGTTATGACAAACATTTTTTTCCTGGGTATCTCAAACCAAACCAAAAATTGTCACCAAGATATCAGGTCCATGATTTAGTGTGAATTTTGCTATTCTCATGTATAGTCAGAATGCAGTAGCTGCCCTTACTAATCACACATTTTTTTTTTACCATAACTCACGTTGCATTTATGGAAAAGTCATACTTTTTGTGGTGAGCACAGCTCACTTCCCATGCAAATGAAACCCTATAAAAGGATGAGGTTACACAAACAAATTCAGTTAATTTTCAAGCAGACAGTTATGGCGCATCTATTGCAAAATTTATGAAAAATTGCTATTGGTCGCCTGCAAGCAGGCAAAAGTCAAAGTCAGGTTGCCAGGCATTTAAATCTGCAGCAGAGTTCCATCAGTTGACTTTGGCATCATTTCCAAGCCAGTGGCTCAGCTGAAGACCGGCACAGCAGTGGACGACCCAGGGTGACAACAGCAGCTGATGATCATTTTATTTTGATTCATCACCTAAGAAACAGGTTTACAACAGCTTCCTCAAGTGTCCAGTCATTGCTTGCAGGACGTCATGTGTCTGATCAAACTGTCCGGAATAGACTGCATGAAGCTGCACAACGACCTCACCAAGGTCCTGTCTTAATGAGACACCATCGCCAAAATCAACTTGTTTGGGCTAACCAGCATTGGCCCTGTACAACTGACAATCAATGGAGATGTGTCTGGTTAGTGATGAACCTTCCTTTTTGTTGCACCGCCATGATATGCGATGATGGGTCTACCGTAGGCCAAATGAATGTTTTGCCAAAAATTCCAATGATGTAGCTCCGTCACATGGTGGTGGAGGTGTAATGGTACAGGGAATGATCAATTTCAATGGAAGGAGTCCACTGGTGCAGACTGAAGGAGGCTTGAATGCGCAACGATATGTCAAAGAAATTCTTCAACCCCATGTCCTTCCATTTTTGGCTGCACAAAGGTCTGTGTTTCAACAAGATAACACCAGACCCCATTCTGCATGGTTCACCACAACGTTCCTGACTGCCAACAACATTCTCACCCTTCCCTGGCTATCCCTGTCTCCAGACATGAATCCGATTGAGTACCAATGGGATGAGCTGCAAAGACGTGTTTGTCGCCGAAACATTTCTCCAGTGAATCATCGTGATCTGTGGCAGGCACTCCAGGAAGAGTGGGCAGCCATCCCACAGGTGCACATCAGACATCTGATCGCATCTATGCCCAGGAGATGCCAGTCGCTGATTGATGCAAGCGGAGGCCACACACCATACTAAATTGAGAACCCCTGGGACTAACAAATTCTCCTCACACAGATGCAAGAAACTGTCAAGTGAGCGCTTAAATCCTTAGGTATTATTGTGTGCAATTTGAACATTTTATTCATTCAATTTAAAAAGCTACAGAATATCAAAGTTATAGCTAACATTGGGTCATCAGTAGTTATGCATTTCTTTTTTTGGACAGTATATATACAAGTTTGAAACAGAAATAAAAACTACATATAATGAACCAAATAAAGATCTTAACACACATAAAAAACCAGTGAATAATTAAGGGAGAATTTTACCAATGACCTTCTCTGTCAAGCTGATTCAAGCTGTTCATACTTAGTGAGTGAATGCAGTGAGCAAAGATTAAAAGCAAAAAAAAAAAAATTAAATTCCAGATAAACTGAACTAGAGGCATCGTGCCAAAACTGTGTCAAACAGCTGGAGAATAGGCTAATGCATCTAAAAAAACAAGAGGTAGGAAAATCACAGAGTGATCATGAAGATTTGAGAGGAATAGGTGACTACTGATTTCTTTCTTTCATCTTACAGTTTACATAATTTTGTGTCCCAATGAGATTCTATTAACACCCAGTTTTGTGCATGTTGTGAAGCACAGCAAAAAGTAATGTTGTGTTTCACCACCAGTTCAAACTATATTAGTAAAATCTGCCATTTTTAAAATTCTCATTCTTACAATTATGCTGTCATATTCCTAGGCTGATGTCTGAAACAATTCCTTTTCACATGTTAAAACTAGTTAATTCCATTAATTCATGTGATCTGTCCTTTCCAGAACATAGTCCTTCTCATTCCCTGAATGCAATACAGTCTTGCAGTGACACATTTGGACTTTCCGCGGTGTCCTAAGTCCATCTGCGGCAAGGTCATCCCTTTTCTCTTTTGCTGGGCACTATGTCTTCTACTGTCAACCTCTCCAAGCTACTGTGTCTCTTGATGTGACCAAAGTATCTCAGCTTTCTAATTTTGATGGTGTTAAAGAGCCAGTTTTCTGCAACACCTAATCCCATCAATATCTCTTTATTCGATTTTCGTTCTATCCATGATATTCTAAGTGCCCTTCTGTAACATTTCATTTCAAATGCTGTTATTCTCTTTTCTTGTGATCTGTTAAGTGTCCATGTTTCACACCCGTACGCTGCCACTGGGAATGTGTAAGCTCTTAGTAAACATAACTTTGTTTTCTTGTTGGTACCTTGCCACATACTCTTCATTTGTGCTAGTTTCTGTGATGCAACTGCAATTTTTTTTTTGAAGAAAGATTCTTCTTTTGCGCAGTCGCCATTGGTGGTGATTCAGGATTAAAGAAATGTATAATTAATTTCATGTCTAATATATATTTCTTTAATTCTGAATCTAATCTTATTGGATATCTAATTGCCTTTATTATTAAACAAAAATTAAAGACAACAATAAAATAAATTAACAGACCTTTCCTTCTTGTATTTCTGCTTGTCTATATGCAGCCATGACTGAATCATGGGAAAATCTTGGTGGGACTTGAGAGTGCTTGAGTCTCAATCGTCGATACAGTATGTCCCAGAAGTTCTCATTTCCTCTGGACTTACTATCCTTGACTGATCGTTTGCTCAGATCAATCACCTCCAAGGAGTTGTAGGAAATATGAGCCAGTCTTTGCCCCGACTGATTCTGAAAACAATTGATCACTGCTGAGACCGAACAAAAAATACACTATATTTTGTACGGTAAACAAGACAGTACTAACCTCTTTTCCATTGTGAAAGTAAAAGGCTGAATAAATTACACTCTAGAAAAAAATATTTAAAAAAGAAACGTTAATTATGATAAATATGCAGATGAAGCCACTGACAACAATTATTGAGGAAAGACGCTCTTGGGACATGTGCTCCGAATGACTGACAACTCACTACCAAAAATACACTAAGATGGACACCACAGGGGAACAGAAGTAAGGGTAGACCAAAAGAGACATGGAGAAGAACAACAGAAAGGATGCTGAGCAATAGAGGGCTCACCTGGGCAAGAGCTGAAAAAAAGGCGAAGGACAGGCATTTGTGGAAAACCCTTGCGGAAGCCCCATGTGCCCTGGGCACTTAAGGTTCAGAGAGAGAGACAGAATTATGATAAATATGAAAAAAAAACAAGATTATTCTTTCTACGATGAATGATGAGAAAATATATGAATAACGTGTTTCCGAAATGAAACTGAAGTACTGTGTTCATTTAAGAGTAAATACGAAAAACTAGTCTTTGAAATTAGTAACAAATTTATCAACTCTTAAATAAAGAAAACAAGAATTTTAAGTTATGCACTTTTCTTTGCCATTAAAAACACTTAATAGTTGGTTAGACATTTTAAAAAATCTGTCCCATGGCATTTGCTAGATATAAGGGAGGTGAGTTGTCAGTCATCGTTCATTTGCATGTCCCTTGCAGAACTTTGCCTCCCTAACAGCTCTCCTGTAGGCCTCTCATCTATCTGACCTTCCATATTGCTATTAAGTTTCTTGGTACGTTTACAGAAGGTAGTTTGCCATTGCTTTCCTTCTGGGCAGTGACTGTACTAGTCAGTGATCATAGCCATTGTCCCTACATTGAGATCATCTGCCTATCATCATAGAATGGTGACCCTAACCAACATTATCTGTTGGCTGCTCTCCCATTCCATCCACCATATAAGAAGAAAAAAAAGGGGGGGGGGTGTCAAAATTTTGGAGGAGTTGAGATGAGGCACAATTCAAAAAAAAAGTTTGAGAAACACTGATTTATTGTAATTTCAATAAAATTTACAAATACACTACACATAAGGCACAAAACATTAGCAGCAAATAATAAATGTATATTTTCTATGATGAAATCATAAAAGGTAATGAAAAGACTTTAAAGCCAACAAAAAAAAAAACACCAAACTATTGTTAAGAAACAGTTAAAGTTAATGTTACCTTCTCAACCTGCCCACGCAAGGTCTGGCTAAAAGTGAAAGAAAGTAAGTTCAGAATCTCTCTGTCAACTTGTTTCTTCATCTCAGCAAATGTTGAAGCTGCAAGATAACTTATGTTTGTAACATAACATCTCATTATTAAAGAAGCTAATACAAATAATTTTTCATTTAATATTCTACATTTTTTCCAAGCAAATTTTCGAAACCAAAGTCATTGTAATTATCATTACATAATAACTTGGCATATGATTAATTTTTCCATTATTCTTTATCCAGATTTTAAAAAAAAAGATTTTAAATGAAAGACTATGTGAACCAGGAACAATGATTACCGTGTTAAAAGGGCCTGCAGACCAAAGCTGGCCAAGACCATCTCATATCCCTATGGTTCACCTACCAGCAGGTTGATGCACTCCTTCAGCCTGACTAGGCTCAATATGTGTCTTGGCTGTTGTGTGTCTGCTTGGTCCACTCTGTATGCTCAAGCAAACCATCATAATTCACTTTCCATCCACTCATTATGCCCATATTTCAACTTTATAAGATGATAAGAATATCAGTAGAAATAGACACAACATAATTTCCTGATAAAACAACTCAACATTTTTTAAAATTACAAAATGTGCTCATGTGTCATGGGTGTTGTTTGGCAGATTTAGAGGTAAAGTTATTCTCTAAATGTTTTAGCTTTTGAACATGAGGATTAGATTTCAGTTAAACCATAAATTACAAACATTTTCTTATATCTTATATCCTTCCCATGCCGTTAAACGTCAAATAGGGCTCGCAAAGTAGTTTGCAAATTTTCCCTGTCTTCGGTGAGTCTTTCAACCCCATCAAGGGATTTTATGCCTGTTAATTTGGCCTCTCTTAACAATGACCTCTTCAGAGTTTCACGTGGTCTGCCTCTTTTTCTTTGGCCTGTTGTGTTCCACTTGATAGCTTGTTTTGGGATTCTCTGATCATTTCTTCTCATCAAGTGACCAACATATGTCCATCTCCTTTTCCTGATCACCCATGAGATTGGTTGTTGTTCAGTCATCTGTCTTATCTCTGCATTATTCTTAAATTTGTTCCACTTGATGCCGAGTATTTTCCTTAGACATTTGTTTCCAAAAGAGTCTAATTTCTTTTCTATTTCTTTAGTTGTTTTCCAGCTTTCGCATGCATAAATGAGGGTGGATATTACATTGAATAATCTTAACTTGGTTTTTGTGCTCATAACTTTTGAATTCCATATGTTCTCAATGTTCTTGAAGATCGATGCTGCTTTTGCAATTCTGATTCTAACTTCCTTTCTAGTGTCACCATCCTGGTCTATGTAGCTGCCAAGGTATGCAAATTGATTGACTTCTTCAATATCTGTCCCTTTAATGTGTATTTTTCCATTCTGATTAAGGGGAATTTTCATTATTTTTGTTTTGTCCTTGTTAATTTCAAGTCCTGTTTTGCTAGCCAGTGAAGACAGGATATCTGTTTTTTCTTGCATGGAATTCACATTGCTACTGATAAGAGTTATGTCATCAGCAAAATCAAGATCTTCTAGTTGGGTCCCATGTACCCAGTCAATACCTGTGTTGCCTGTCAGCATTTTTTCATTATGAAGTCTATTGTAATCCCAAAAAGTAAAGGAGACAGTATACATCCTTGTTTCACACCTGTTTCAATCTGGAACCATTCACTCATCCCTTCTTCTGTCTTGACTGCACAAACATATCCATTGTAAAAGTCCTTAATGATGTTGACAACTTTAGATGGTATTCCATTTAGACTTAAAATTCTCCATAATGAATCTCTGTGTATGCTATCAAATGCCTTTTTAAAGTCTATGAAGTTCAGTATTAATGGTTTCTGCTTTTCAATATGTTCTTCAAGTATTATTCTTAGAGTAAAGATCTGGTTGAGACGGCTTCTCCCTTTTCGAAAACCTGCTTGTTCTTCTCTCATTGCAGTATCCACTATATCCTCAAGTCTATTCAAAATGACCTTGCAAAATACTTTTGACACAACTGATATTAAGGTTACTCCTCTCCAATTACAAGCATTTTGGGAAATGGATACTGAAGGGAGGAAATGCACAAGCACTGTTAGTGCAAAACCTTCAAGGTCCTAAATTCCTGATCAAATGTCATGTTGTTTTAAGTAAAGCTCACATTGCTGATACAATAAAGCACAATGTTTATATAACTGGAGTTTTTAAAAAAAAAAAAGCAGCCACATTTTATTTTTTTTTCCCTGTGAGAATCTGGGTAGAATGAATTCATCAAAATATTTCTACTTCCTTTCACCAGGAAAATCTCATGTAAATCTATGTGCAGAAGGATCTTTGTGCACAGATATGTTTACAGTTAATTTCAGTCTCTGATTACTGAAAGAATCTTACCAATGAGATACTCGGAGAACATGCTGTTGACTTCTGAGCTGCTTGGATCTTCAGTTATTACCTCAAAAAGCTGGTAGGACAAATTAAAAAAAAAAACTGTCTCTAAAGTTAATCATTTAAAAAAGATCTACTTGCTGAAATGGTTGTTCTTTGAGCCATTAATTTTATTTTTAAAAAAAATAATAAGAATGGTGACATCAACAAAAGTTATAGACTTGACGTCAACAGAGGAAGGATTAATTTCAGCCATTGTCTTCTAAGAAAAAAAAATTGATGACTGTAACAAAGATAAGATTAAATATCTTATACTTGTTACAATCATCAATTTTTTTTTTCTTATTTCATCTTCACAGAAAAACAACATACTAATAAATGCCTTATCTTTCTCAGATCTTCCTAGATAATGAATTTAACCGCAGAGGAATATCAAAATAAGTTAAGTATGCAAATACAGACAAAACAGATTATGCAAATACAGACAAAACAGATTAAGTGTTCAAATACAGTATTACCGAGGAACCAAGCAAGTCAGTGAAGGAAGGGAATATATTTTATTCTGCTTTGTGTGTGTACATTAATTCAGCACACTGTTGTGAGAGTGAGTTGGTCCAATGAAAGCCATGGGAGCAGGTGGTGGATGGAATGGGAGAGTAGCTGACAGATAATGCTGGTTATGGTCACCATTCTATGATGGTAGGCCGGTGATCTCAATGTAGGGACAATGGCTATGATCACTGACTAGTACAGTCACTGCCTAGAAGGAAAGCCATGGCAAACTACCTTCTGGAAATATACCAAGAAACCCAAACAGCAACATAATTGTTGATAATCTGCAAATGGATGCATCAGTAGCAGGGCATCTAGCTTACAACCGAGAGGCCTACAGGAGAGCTGTTAGGGAAGCAAAGTTCCACAAGGGACATGATGACTGACTGAAAGGTATATGGAACATTCTTCTAGAATTGTGAACTTGTGTTCTTTGCAGCTGATAGCAAGCTCAAACATTGTGTCAGTAAGTGGGTTGCTGTAGTTTTCTAGTAGTCTGGGTGTAATCTGCAGGATTCTCAGCCAACTCCACCAATATGGGGTCAATGTCAGACCTTGCTTCACAAGAGCACTGACAAGGTGCAGCAGTCTGTTACTGGGAAAGCCATACTGGTACTGCGGATAGTGCACCTGCCTGGCCATCAGAAGGTTCCTGGTTTGAGTTGTGCTCAGGCAGAATTTTTTTGGCTCAACCAGCACCAGGGTCAACTCAGCCTAAAAAAAAGGGAAACCTGGGATTTCCTTAGGAAAACAAAGGCAGCCTACATGCTGCCATCCCTACTTCATATCCTGTAATGGCGTAGAAATATGAAGGCACTAACATTTAACTCCCCTACGCATGCAAATTCCATAGGACATAAATTTTTTTTTTTTTTATGAAAATACAGAACAGGATCTTGACCTGCAGTGTCTCCCAGACCCTGATAACTGTTTCATCCTATCAGGACAGTCATCTTTTCTTCCAGTCAGTGCATACTTACCATGCAGACCTGAGGCATGAGACATGGCCAGAGGACACAAGCTTTGGGGCTCCTATCAAGATTTGGAGAGGACTGCGGGCTTTGCCATGTCGACAGTGTGTAACAGAATGTTATTCTGTACAGATTGTTTTGTGAGAAACCCTGTTGTTGTGGTCTAATCTGTTTATGCTAAGCATGGAGAAAGTATCTCGTGTTCAGAGGGAGAACTGAGTCACATGGATTCTGATAGGTGAGATGTATGAACGAGTTGAGAGAACAGTTTGGGGTCAGAATGTTGTAGTGACAGGTTGTGGTGTTTTAATTCTAGAAAGGGATGCAGAGATTTTTTTAGTTCATTATGTAAGTTAGATGGACTGTTCTTTTTAGGACAAATTGTTGTAGTTGATGGATTGTTCTTTTTAGGACAAATGTTGTAGTAGTCATATAGATTGTGTGTTTGATTTGTCCCTGTTTTGGACAAGGTAGTAATGTCAGATTGAAAGTCATGTGTAATTTTGAAGTTGGCATGTTTTGTCAAGGTTGAATGTCCGTTTTGGTCCCATGGCGATATTAGTCGCCCGGACATTTTTTTTTTATGATCATTTGTAATTCTTCTCATCAAGTTTACAGTCCACATCATTGCAACACACATCGAACAAATTGGATTCATCATTAAACATTTACGGATTTGTGTCTGCTGAATCCTGTGGTTAAGTGTCAACTGTGGTGTTGAGTTAGTTGATTACATGTAACTGGTCATGTCGTGTATTAATGTGTAGTTGAGGTTATTGTTATCTGGGTTGTCTTGTTACACGGAGTATACCAATGTAACATCTGTTGTGTCACTGGACCTAATGCTCATATTAAAACGAATAGGCACAGTACAGTACACAGTACACGAAGAAAGAAATCTGTTTTAAGGGATCAGGATCTGAAGTGACCAACAACCTCGAACGCAGAAGAAGAAGAATGCATACCACATTCATATGCAGAGAACAAGTCTTAAATCTGTTCCCATCTTGTCCTATCTTATCCATTCAAGTTAAAATCCATCATAGTTCTAAGACAAGCAAAATATTCACCATCAGCAGAAGCTGAGCACTGAAAAACACATTTTTTAAAATGCTTATTTTGTTATGTATTTAAAGAAGTCTTGTGGCAATATAATTTAGTTTGTTGCTTTTTTCTTTTTTTGGTATGTTTTTTAATTTCTTTTTTTGTGTTGAACTTCCTTTTTCTGAAAACTGCATGAGGGCCCTATATAAACCTTTACTTCAATATATATTTTATCAAAAGTCACAGTAGTACCCATTTCAAATTTGTAGTACTCAAGCTTCAATGAATTTCAATTCTTTTTGTCTGCATATTCAAATTTCATGAAGTTTTTTTTTCCCAATATTTTGCTTTCAATGGTAGTTAACAACTCAAATTATGAAAACCCCTTACTTTATGTATATTTCACTCTAGGATGAATTACTCTATATTTCACTCTATGGATGAATTACTCTATATTTCACTCTATGGATGAATTACCCTATACTTCACTCTATGGATGAATTACTCTATACTTCACTCTATGGATGAATTGTGGTATTTCACTACCATATATTTCACTCTGTGGATGAATTGTGGTATTTCACTACCCTATATTTCACTCTATGGATGAATTATAGTATTTCACTACCCTATATTTCACTCTGTGGATGAATCCTGGTATTTCACTACCCTATATTTCACTTTGTGGATGAACTGTGGTATTATACTACCCTATGTTTCATTTTTTATGGGTAAACTCTCAATCATTGAGTCAATACTGAGAACAAGCTTCATGAGGCATCCGCTTCTGTAGTCGTATAGATGCTGGGCTGGTGAATAAAAAGTAAGTGCAAAAATTGTAACAACAAGATAAATGTATGTCTAATACAGAAACTTCATAAATATTACAGCTCTAATTTAAATACAATACACATAACAGCAAGGGAGCCGTGCAGTTCAAAGGGAACTGGCTATTAAGACATAAACTGTGAAGGAGCCGTGCAGTTCAAAGGGAACTGGCTATTAAGACATAAACTGTGAGTGGGCTTTAGTTCAGTTCTGTCACATTTCAGTCAACCCAGCAGCAGTAAAAAAATTACTAAGTGACATTTGTGTTAATGAAAAAGGTATTTGGAAATGAGGAAATTATGCTTGTACGGAAAGGATGCTACAGTCCACACGTCTGTCAGTGTTTAAAGGGTAAAAGTTGAACTTCACATAGAATTAGTCTCATTTATCGTGTACATTTATAGCACAAAAACCAAGCTAAGATTATTCAAATCAAATGTAATATTCACTCTCATTTATGCATGCAAAAACTGGAAAACAACTAAAGAAATAGACAACAAATTAGACACTTTTGAAAACAAATGCCTATGGAAAATACTCAGCATAAAGTGGAACGGATTCAAGAACAACACAGAGATAAGGCAGATGAGTGAACAACAACCTGTCTCATGGGCGATCAGAGAAAGAATATGGATATATATCAGTCATGGGATGAGAAGAAACAATCAGAGAATCCCAAAACAAGCTATCAAGTGGAACACGACAGGCCAAAGAAAAAGAGGTCAACCACATGAAACTCTAAAGAGGACATTGTTAAGAGAGGTCAAATTAGTAGGCATAAAATTCCTTGATGAGGTTGAAAAGCTCATGGAAAACAGGAAAACTTTGCAAACTACCATGCCAGCCCAATGTGACATTTAACAGCACAGGAAGGATGTAAGATAGTGCACAAGTTGAAAGTGGATGAATTAGAGAAAAGAAACACACAACTAAATTTTTAAAAAGTTTTCAGGAATACACAAAAATAAGACAAACTGGAAATACTTAGCCTATTTATAGACCAAGATTAAACATTCATTAACTGAAAACCAAGATAAACATTCATTAATTAAAAACCAAGATTAAATATTCATTAACTGAAAACCAAAATTAAACATTCATTAACTGAAAACCAAGATAAACATTCATTAATTAAAAACCAAGATTAAACAGTCATTAACTGAAAACCAAGATTAAACATTCATTAACTAAAAACCAAGATTAAACATTCATTAACTGAAAACACCAACAAGACAGTCTAGTTTATCTTCATTCATTCATTCATTTGCATGACCCTTGCGGAACTATGCCTCCCAAACAGCACTCCTGTAGGCCTCTCAGTTGTGAGCAAGATGGCCTGCTGCTGCTGCATCCATTTGCAGATCGTCAACAATGTCTTGCAGCCATCTTCATTTTGGTCTTCCTCTCTTTCTTTTTCCCATTATGTATCCTTCCAATACGGTCTTCTCTAAATTATCATGACGTTTAATGTGTCCAAAATATTTAAGTTTTCTCTCTTTAATCCTCTTTACTAGCCAGCCTTCTTCAATATTAAGCTCTTGTAGTATGGATATATTTGTTCATTTTTGTGTCCACGATATTTGGAGATCTCTTCTGTAGCATTTACATTCAAAGGCATTTATGTGTTTCTCAGCTGTTTTGTTAAGTGTCCAGGTCTCACAGGCATATTTTGCGATGGGAAAGATGCATGTCCTTAAAAATCTTATTTTTGTGGTTCTGTCTGCTCCTCTCCACAGATTCTTTATTTGTTTTACTTTCTGAAGAGCGATAGATGTCCTCCTTTTAATTTCCCTCATTGTATCTCCATTATTAGTTGGTAGTGATCTAAGATATTCAAAACTCTCCACTTCTTCCAGTTTTTCCTCATTGATACATATTTCAACTGCCTTGTTTGTTTTGTCAGTTGTCATCAATTTAGTTTTCTTTGCATTAAGATAGGGGTTCTGCTCTTCGCTGTTCTTACGGACTGACATAATTAGTTTTTCCATTCTTTTTTGTGTTGTGGACAGTAACACTGTGTCATCAGCATATCTAATCTCTGGTATTTCATAACCTCCAATTGTTATGGCATCATAATATTCTTTGTCTACATCTTCTCTAACATTCCTCATTATATTTTCAGTATACAAGTTAAATAAGTAGGGTGACAATATGCACCCCTGACGGACTCCTTGTTTTATGTCAAACCAAGTTGTTGTTTCACTATTTATTCTTACTGCTGCTTGTTGGTCTAGATACAGCAGTGATGTTAATTGTATCAAATGTGGTGGAAATCCCATTTTTTCCATTATTTCCCAAAGTTTCTGGTGTTTATCTTATTCAACCTAAAACAACTATCTATTGATCTAAGACTCTCTCATCCAATCTAAAACAACTATCTGTTGATACAAGACTTTCTCATCCAATCTAAAACAACTATCTATTGATCCAAGACTCTCTCATCCAATCTAAAACAACTATCTATTGATCCAAGACTCTCTCATCCAATCTAAAACAACTATATGTTATCCAGGCTCTCTCATCCAGCCTAAAATAATTACCTGAAAACCACTCTCTCATCCAACTGAAAACAACTATATGTTTATCCACGCTCTTATCCAACCTAAAACAATTGTTTGCTATCCAGACTCTCTCATCCAAACTATAACAATTGTTTATCTAGGCTCCTTCATCCAACCTTCACTATCTGCTATCCAGACTGCCATCTTACATCCTTCCTGTGCCGTTAAACGTCACATAGAGCTCGCATGGTAGTTCACCAAGTGTTCCTGTTTTCCATGAGTTTTTCAACCTCATCAAGGGAATTTGTCCTTTTTAGAGTTTCACATGGTTAACCTCTTTTTCTTTGGCCTGTTGCGTTCCACTTGCAAGCTTGTTTTGGGATTATCTGTTTCTTCTCATCACGTGACCGATATATGTCCATCTCCTTCTTCTGATCACCCATGAGACTCCTATCACTCAGTTCTAAACTACCTTTTTATCTAGGCTCTCTCATCCAGCCTAAAACAACTACCTGTTTATCTAACCTCTCTCATCCAACCTAAAACATCTACCTGTTTATCTAGGCTCTCTCATCCAGCCTAAAACAACTACCTGTTTATCTAACCTCTCTCATCCAACCTAAAACATCTACCTGTTTATCTAGGCTCTCTCATCCAGCCTAAAACAACTACCTGTTTATCTAGGCTCTCTCATCCAGCCTAAAACAACTACCTGTTTATCTAGGCTCTCTCATCCAGCCTAAAACAACTACCTGTTTATATGGACTCTCTCATCCAACCTAAAACAACTACCTGTTTATCTAGGCTCTCTCATCCAACCTAAAACAACTACCTGTTTATCTGGACTCTCTCATCCAGCCTAAAACAACTACCTGTTTATCTAGGCTCTCTCATCCAGCCTAAAACAACTACCTGTTTATATGGACTCTCTCATCCAACCTAAAACAACTACCTGTTTATCTAGGCTCTCTCATCCAACCTAAAACAACTACCTGTTTATCTGGACTCTCTGATCCAACCTAAAACAACTACCTGTTTATCTAGGCTCTCTCATCCAGCCTAAAACAACTACCTGTTTATATGGACTCTCTCATCCAACCTAAAACAACTACATGTTTATCTAGGCTCTCTCATCCAACCTAAAACAACTACCTGTTTATCTGGACTCTCTCATCCAACCTAAAACAACTACCTGTTTATCTGGGCTCTCTCATCCAACCTAAAACAACTACCTGTTTATCTAGGCTCTCTCATCCAACCTAAAACAACTACATGTTTATCTAGGCTCTCTTATCCAGCCTAAATCAACTACCTGTTTATCTAGGCTCTCTTATCCAGCCTAAATCAACTACCTGTTTATCTAGGCTCTCTCATCCAGCCTAAAACAACTACCTGTTGCTCCAGACTCTCGGATAAAACTCTGGCATGGTAGCAGGGTTTTCATGACCAAACAGTGGTCAGAGAAAATGTGGATCACATTTGCTGGTGCTGGAATAGTCTGAGATGTATCACTGTATGAACTAGTGGAGGAAATGGCAGAGAATGACCTTATAAATGGGAGTGTCTGCAGCCCTTCTTTCTCCTCTAGGGTAAACCTGTACAGTGTAAAAAAAACAAGAGAGTAACAGACGCTATTAGTAGCTTGAAGAGAAAAGAGTGTTGGACAGTATTACTTTACTGTGGTTGCTTCAAGGGAAAACAGTACTGGACTATTAGTTTGCTATGAGAGAAGAAAGTGTGATACACACAATGGTTTCAAGAGAAAACAGTGTTGGACACTGTAGCTTTAGTTAACATATCAGAAGAATGATAGATAAGGGCTATAAAAATTATTTCTGCAACAGAAGACTGATACACTGTTAGCACACAGATAAATGGATTTTTTCTGCAATAGAAAACTCATATGCTGTTAGCACACAGATAAATGGATTTTTTCTGCAATAGAAAACTCATATGCTGTTAGCACACAGATAAATGGATTTTTTCTGTAACAGAAGACTGTTAGCACACAAATAAATGGATTTTTTTCTGCAATAGAAGACTGATATACTATTAGCACACAGATAAATGGATTTTTTTTTCTGCAACAGAAGACTGAGATATTGTAACACACAGATAAATGGATTTTTTTCTGCAATAGAAGACTGGGATACAAAACTGTCAACAGCATTTAAAAATCTCTACAATGGATATGTTTGTGTAGTCAAGACAGAAGAAGAAATGAGTGAATGGTTCCTGATTGAAACAGGCATGAAACAAGGATGTATACTATCCCTCTTGCTTTTTGGAATTGCCATAGATTTCATAATGAAAAAATGTTGCACAGGTAAAACTACATGGGTACATGGGACCAAACTAGAAATCTTGATTTTGCAGATGACATAACTCTTATCAGTGACAATGTGAATTCGATACAAGAAAAAACAGATACCTTGTCTTCACTGGCTAGTAAAATTTGAGACACCTAAAAAATTAATCAATTTGACCAGAATATGCATGGAGGATGCACAAAATATAGTAATATATAAAGGAAGAAAGTCAGAACCCTTCCATATAAGAACTGGTTTAAAACAAGGTGATACATTATCTCCATTACTATTCAGCCTAATACTAGAAAAGGTAATCAGAAAAGTGAAAGAAGAAAGCAGTACAGAAGAACAAGCTGAAATACTAGGATATGCTCTTGACATTGTCCTAGCTGGGGGGAAACTATGCAGGAAGTCACCAATACTTGCATACACCTGAGAGATGTAGCACTAAAAGTGGGCTTCACCATTAACCAAGATGAGTATATGAAGATATCAAGAGACCAGAGGCAGAATGATCCAGATTATATAAATGTTGGAGATATGATCATTAGGAAAGCAGAAACATACAACCTTAAGCAGAAGCAACACAGTAAGCGAGGAAATTAAAATCAGAGTACAGGTAGGGAATAAAATATCACCTTGCAACACCTATTACAATTCAAAATCCTGTCCCAAAACATCCAAATAACAATATACAAAACTATAATAAGACCAGCCATCATGTATGGATCAGAAACATGGAATAAAACAAAGAAAGACAAACAACAATTGCAGATCTTTGAGAACAAGATCCTAAGAAGAATCTTTGGGTCCATAAAGGATACCAACAGTGGAGAATGGAGAGCTAGAAAAAACACACTGAACAGCTTATTTAAATCCCAGTGAGTTATACATTTCTTGAAACTGAACAGGCTACAATGGCTGGGCCATGTAGAAAGAATGGAAGAGAACAGACAAATGAAAATGATGTATGCACAAGAGATGAGGGAAACAAGACAAAGGGGTAGACCAAGACAGAGATGGAAAGACAACATAGAAGAGGATATAAACGAAATTGGTGTCACCAACTGGAGAGAGATTAGGAATTAGGAGGAATGGAGGCAAACTTTATCTGCAGCACTGAGCCATTAATGGCTCGGAAAGCTGAAGAAGAAGAAGAGTGTCTATGAATGATCGCACAGACTACAGCAGATCACAACTCTTCTTAATGAGCATTGGTAACCAAAGAAAAGAAGAAGAAGAAGAAGGAGAAGAAGAAGAAGAAGGGTGTCTATGAATGATCACACTGATTACAGCAGACTACAACTCCTTTTTAATGAACATTGGTAACCAAATAAAAGAAGAAGAAGGGTGTCTATGAATGATTACACTGACTACAGCAGATCACAACTCTTTTTAATGAACATTGGTAACCAAACAAAAGAAGAAGAAGGGTGTCTATGAATGATCACACTGATTACAGCAGATCACAACTCTTTTTAATGAACATTGGTAACCAAACAAAAGAAGAAGAAGGGTGTCTATGAATGATCACACTGATTACAGCAGATCACAACTCTTTTTAATGAACATTGGTAACCAAACAAAAGAAGAAGAAGGGTGTCTATGAATGATTACACTGACTACAGCAGATCACAACTCTTTTTAATGAACACTGGTAACCAAACACAAATTTACACATCAGTATATAAACACTGAACATTTTTAGCAGAACATAAAGATCTTAGTACACTTCAACAAGTCATCCTTTGTAGAAAGCAAATATCCAAGAGACACTCAATCTCACACCCCACAAATTCCAACATTTTATGGTGCAATATAAAAAGCAGCATCAATGCTCCTAGTAGTGGAAGCAGTTGCAAAAACGTAAAGTACTAGAACACAGCATTGTATTGTTAGACCTTGAAAAAAATCAAATCATAAGCAAAGCATTTTTTGATGTGAGAGAAAGAAAAATGACAACAGAATTGCTTAGGACTTGAACCAGGGACTCCAGCAGAATGAGCAACCAACTAGCTATTGTTCTATAGTGGCAGTTTCTTTGTCTAATAATGCATTATCCATGATTTTTTTTTTTTTTCAAAGTGTGACCATACAACAGTGTGTTTTATTACTTTACTGTGTGAAAACCTCATTGTTTCCTATCCGTAAAAATTTGTATCTTTAAAAAATAAACACACACCAGCACAGAAACTTTATGAATGTACAAGTTTACTTATAAAAGTAAAACAGAAGTAAATTTCATCATTACAATATGATAGCCTGATAAATTTTTCATTACTGCAGCATCCGTTTGTGATAGCTGATGTGGTTTTCATCCTGATAAACATTATACTTTAATAGATAAAAGGGCTATCAAGCTATCAACTTAAACACAACAGATTTCGCTGAAATATTGGATGCTGTATGTTTTTCATTTATACATTCTCATCTTACTCTCATACTTTCTATTCATTTTTTTCTCACTTACTCACTCCCTCTGCCACTTTGTAAAATGCACCATTCACCTCTATCTACCTTTATTATATTTTAATAACTCACTTTACTGAAGACTGATGAACAATACTGCTATCTGGAACACTCAGCTGGCTTGTCTTGGAGTCTGCGGAGAACATATAAACAAAAACTAAACAATTCAGAGAATTTTTTAATATGAAACTTCAACAGAATTACAGGTGTTAATTGTGATGTTTAAAATGTATTCTTCTTTCAGGTATTCTTCTTTCAGGTAAGCATGCTTCACTCTTTGAATGCTCATAGCTGAGCCTTCTGAGAAATCTTAGTTCCACTCTGATAAGCAAGAAAAGCCACTATATTCATATGGCTTGTCCTTTGCAGAATGTTGCCCTCTTGGTAACAATCTAAATATGTCCTGCGGTCTAGCCACCCTACCTGCTTCATTGAGTGTGGTGTTTTGAGTGTCAGTTATTTCTGGGCCTAGTGACTACTTGATTGCTCGTTTTCTCATTTCCCAGGAATCTTGATCCAACTATATCTCACTCACAGTTCTGTTTCATGCATTTATTCCAAAATCTTCATGAATGTATCGGACGTCAAGAACTTATGGTTTGTGTTTCCAAGGTGATATAAAAACAACAACCAGAAATTATGCTACCGTGATTTATACACATTAAATTTAAAAAAAAAAAAAATGTTCCTTACCATGAAGCAGTATGTGATGGCACGGTTCAAAGTTGGGACCAACATTTAACAAGTGTACAAAATAGCCAGGAAGCATGACAACCAGGTAACTACCTATATTTAACAGAAAGATACAAAAACATACATGTAAGCCATTCACTTACACATCTTGTTCTTTACAAAAATACATGCAACAATACTAATTTTATATTCTATTATTTCAAAAGATCCTAGGACATATAAAATTCAAACCCACAATATGTTTTGTGTGATCTTATTCAAAGATTGTACCAAATGGGGCTATAATCGTGTGATCACTTCCTGTTTTTTTTTATCTGTTTCAACTTTCTTCTGTACAAAGCTGAATGGGTTGTTCTATAATTTATTTTTCCTGGCTTCCTTATCTTTCTTGTAGGTAATTTTACAGACAGTAAAATTTTGCTCCAGTTTTCCATACTCTGGGGTGTTTTCAACAAATATAGTTTAGATTCCAACAAGTAATTTAAATTAAGATGGGCAGTCTGCTTTTTGACTTTTCAATTTATTTTTTCTCACAGCAACATAATAACGTTTTAAAGACTTCATGAAATCTTGAAATGTAATTAAAATTTTAAATCCTCTTTATATTTTTATAATAATGCAGTATCAGTGCCATTGTTATCAGCAAAGCTAGTATCTTTATTTATTCTTATATATTGCATTCCATTTTGGAGGTTATTCTCGATTTTAAATAGAAGTACTGATATTATAAAACTTTTTTTTTTAACCTCTTGCCTATCTGTTAATTGAAGTCATTAGAGTTTAAGTAAAAGCCAGTGCAAGACTGGCTGTTTATATTTGTGAAAACTCTCTTAAAACCCATAAAATCATCCCCAAGGTGTGAATTCTTTACTTAATCCAATACAATGCCTTCAGAGATATGAATGGAGTTATAGATAAGAAACGTCTTCACTTTTTCCCCCCCTTTAACAAAGAATGGCTTGTGTTATATCAAGTTTACTTCATGTTAACTTTTATGTTGAAAAGTGGCTTTTTTTTTTGGAAAAAAGTAATATATGAACAGATGTGTGCATTAACATAGAGTTAAAAAAAAAATAGATCACAAAGTAAGAAAAATTTCTTATCTTATATCTTATATTCTTCCCGTGCTGTTAAACGTTACATAGGGCTCGCAAAGTAGTTCGCCAATTTTTCCTGTCTTCGGTGAGTCTTTCAACCTCATCAAAGGATTTTATGCCTGTTAACTTGGCCTCTCTTAATAATGTCCTCTTCAGAGTTTCACGCGGTCTGCCTCTTTTTCTTCGGCCTGTTGTGTTCCACTTGATAGCTTGTTTTGGGATTCTCTGATCATTTCTTCTCATCAAGTGACCAACATATGTCCGTCTCCTTTTCCTGATCACCCATGAGACTGGTTGTTGTTCAGTCATCTGTCTTATCTCTGCATTGTTCTTGAATTCATTCCACTTGATGCTGAGTATTTTCCTTAGGCATTTGTTTTCAAAAGAGTCTAATTTCTTTTCTATTTCTTTAGTTGTTTTCCAAAGAAAAATTTACACGTAGAATAATTTGGTTTAAAATATTTCTAAGAAAATATATGCTGCTCACCAAACCATGAAAACACCAGCCGTTTCTGTATGGCCACATCCTTTGGAATATTGGAGACACACCCATACAAAGTTTTAGCTGTTCAGTACAAAATGCATCACTGATTTAGACATTATACAACACATCTTTTGCATGACTATGTTATTAACCTAAATGCACGTATTCAATAAGTACCTAAGATAATAATGTGGTACCATTTTTTTTTGTTTAGCTGAAGTGAGCTTTGTTAAAGTTTAAAGCATTATTAAGATATGTGGAGAACATCTTGTTTCATTATTAAGCAACCAAATGACATCAGAGGTCTGTAGTGTGTTCTAATAAAACAAGGAATATGTGGATAATGCATGCCTACTCAAGTGACCAAGTGCAAGATAAATTAGGCATGGGAGAAATATTATACCAAGAGATATACAGGGCTGAAAAAGTTAGAACCAATCCCTCATAGTTAAACTGCCTAAGGAGCACTGCAGGTAACAAAAAAAGTAAGTGACAGGCACTCAAGTGTAACATACTGGGAATAACATAGGGAAAAAAAAGAAAGTAACAGAAATTCAATAGAATGATGGGATAAATGACATAAGCTTTGAGAACAAGGAGACAAAAAAAAGAAGCTAAAAATGAGTTGTGCAGATACTGCTTAACATGAAAGAACGGACAAGCACAAACAGACAGATCACTAGATGGATTCAAGGGCATATGATGGAAGATGAAATGGAAGACAGAAGGAGATACTCACAGCTGTGTGAACAGTATCCGGGATTTAATTCACCTCTGGGTGAAACGAAGATTGACCAAAACAACGTTATCTCTGTGTATACTAATATTTATTCTACCTTGCTCTTCTTTGTAAATGAACTTAACATGTCTACCTTGCTCTTCTTTGTAAATGAACTTAACATGTCTACCTTGCTCTTCCACGTAAATGAACTTAACATGTCTACCTTGCTCTTCCATGTAAATGAACTTAACATGTCTACCTTGCTCTTCCACGTAAATGAACTTAACATGTCTACCTTGCTCTTCTTTGTAAATGAACTTAACATATCTACCTTGCTTTTCCACGTAAATGAACTTAACATGTCTACCTTGCTCTTCCATGTAAATGAACTTAACATGTCTACCCTGCTCTTCCACGTAAATGAACTTAACATGTCTACCTTGCTCTTCCACGTAAATGAACTTAACATGTCTACCTTGCTCTTCCATGTAAATGAACTTAACATGTCTACCTTGCTCTTCCATGTAAATGAACTTAACATGTCTATCTTGCTCTTCCACATAAATGAACTTAACATGTCTAATCTTACCATGCTCCAGTTCTAATACACTATTCAAAAGTAGCTTACCATGGTGTACCATGCTAATGTAATATTCAACATCACGAAAGTCATTTGGACTCTGGGAACAAAAAAAATGCCACAACATAGTAAGCACGCACTCAAATACATCTCACAGTAGATCATGACATAACATTCATGGAGAAAAATTCCCAAGCAAAAATACACAAATCTAAAATTCAGTTGATGCCACAAAATAAAATTTAATATATACTGTGAAGGAATCATCAAATTTTAAAATTTTACTCAAACCACAAATCAGATCATTAAATGCATTCAGCATTTGAATGATGAGAAACAAATGATTTTAGCAAACCCACTTCTCCACTGCATGTGGTCTTTGATATTTCTAATCAAATGAGTTACCTTACTTCTTCCATGTCATTAAGTTAACCTATTATGATATTTCTCTTTCATTCTTCCTCTCTTATCTTTATCTCTTCAGTTTTCCAGCAGCTGTTAAGTTCTATATCTTCTGTCCTCTCATGACATGTTCATAGAATTTTTATCTTTCCTGATGGTTTTAAATAATTTTCATAGCTTTTCAGCTTCCCTGAAAACTTATTTATTTGTTTTTCTGACTGTCCAGGCTTTATGATGCATCTTTCTCAAAATCACATCTCTTTTACTTCCAATTTTTGTGGAAATACACCACAAAAGAGAGGAAGACCAAGGCAAAGATGGCTGCAAGACACTGTTGATGATCTGCAAATGGATGCATCAGCAGCAAAGCATCTTGCTTACAACTGAGAAGCCTACAGGAGTGCTGTTAGGGAGGCAAAGTTCCACAAGGGACATGCAAATGACTGACTGACACCACAAATTGTAAAACCTCTCAACTTCAGTCTTCACAAACAACTTAAGCACTGCTGTCTCATAAGCTAATGACTGCAGTGAAGTAATTTAGAAATGTAAAAACTGATATTAAATTGTCTGCCTGTCTGTGTAAATATGCTCACATGTGTATGTGTGCAAGAATCACGTTTGTCACCTCTTCACTAAACATGTGTACTTACCTGCGGAGCTCCTTTGCTTCTAGAGTTACTGATCTGCTTATGATAGCACAGACAGAAAGTTCCACTTGACTGAGTCAGCACAGATATGTTCAAAGTCAGTTCTGAGAAAATAACAGAAACTGTTCACAACAAATATTATTAAGTTTGCTTTAAATCAACAACCCAGTCAAACTATCATGTTATACATTCCAAGAACTTTTCAGACACATGATTATTTTATTGTGTTATCAGATTCAGTAAAACCAAAAGCTAGTCAGAGTCTGTCCTATCCCTCGTGTACTGCTCCTGCAGACATGCTAATGTGATACTGTAGTAAGGTGAATAGGATGGAAACCAGTGTGTACCCCATGGTGATGGAGCTTGCTGAAAAGCTTCCTCTAGGAAGCTGAGAAAACCACCACAGCCCACTCTCCAACAGTTTGGTATAATCAGATCAGATCAGACAGTGCCATGCCAATCAGCGTGGATGGCAGCTCTCTCCATCTTACTTAATCAAGTCAACTGCTGTTTTCCTGCCAAACCACAGTCCAAGTATTTCTGTCTTTTCCACCCTCTCTGTCTTCTGCCATTTATCTTTCCAGTTGGGACCAATTTTTCATAATCTTCATGTCTGCTGGTGTGCCGGAGAAATTTTGATTGTATTTTTCTTATGTACAGCACTAATTTGAGACATTCTTTTGCCTGCAGTAATGCTTTTTCATTTGTCTTTCTGATTGTCCATGGTATGCGAAGCATCCGTCTTAAAAACCACCTTTCAGTAGCCTTTATTCTTTGTTCTAAGTGTTTATTCACTGATTTAATATCATAAATTTACACACGAAGTTTAGAATTCTGATGCTAGTTATGTCCCTCAAACTCCTGACCATTGGTTAAACTGTTGAGAACATCAATCTAGTACTTGAAAAAATGAAACTCTTACAACATCAAAGGCATAAAGAATTAATGGATATTTAAAACTGAAATCATCATGCTAAACATGAAGGGATTTTATGCATTTTTGCTACATCTAGAGAAAATAAGAATCAAATGAACATCTTTTCTAACATAAGTGAAATGTCACATGATTATAAACTTGATGCAAACTCATGTAATTTTTAATAATTTCAGTAATGAAATACTGAAGTATGTTTATGAACATTAAGTATAGAATTCAAAAGAAGACACTCTGAAAAATAGATCTTGTTAACAGCATACTTTCATAAATAATTTTCAGGATGACATATAATTTGTAGTGTAACTTCACGATGTTAGAGCAAAACGTCTGTATTTGTAATATTTTTTTCCTGATTCCATAAAAACATCATAAGAGGATTTTTGTGCATTTAAATCATAACAGGAAAGACCAAAAAGGAAGAGAAACAGAGGAAGGCTGAGGAAGAAGATCAACAGGCTTTCTGTCATAATGGCATAACTGAAAGTCACTGACTGGACTGATGGAAAACATCAAAGAATGAAATGTATGGTGGAAAATGGTCACCAATGCCCTTCACCACAGCACCTTATTATGATGCTGCAACTAACTACTGACTAACATCATCACCGTTTTAAAATTTCTTACCTGGAATTCCAGGATGTAACGGAATGTCTCCGTAATGTGGTCTAAAATGTGACAAGAAAGAGATCACATGTTCATCACTGATATGACTGTCAAATGTCAGGTCAAATTTACAGTTTTTATTTAAATTTTTTTTTCAGCAATGTAACTCATCCTAATGCTCTCAGAAATATTTATCAGTACAAATATTTGAACATCTCCTAGCATAAAACCACCAGACTGAGTACAACAACAAAAATCTGTTTCACTGAAGCAAGCAGTTCTTGTGAAATACCAATGTCTCGAAAATATGTAAATATGTATACATACTTTAAATTCTTGTCATTCATGTATGGCTACAAATAGCATTTTCCTCATTTAAACTTGAAGAGACAGATACAGAATAATTTTTTTTTGGTATGATATCCTAAATTCATATAAATTTTGTTCAAATAGCTTCTTTCTAAATCAAAGATTTAAATTTGTAACAAAACAATTTAATGCACTATATCTGTGTAAAATATAAAAAGGTAAAACAAAACAAACAGGTACTGCTCACGAATAATACGCACAGAAATTGTATTTTAAAAAATGCTAACAGGAAAAACATGAATCACACATGAGTGCCACACAAAAAGTATATTTGAAAAAACCAACAGGCAAAACAAAACACACATTAAACTTGCGACATAAACACACAAATAAAGAGCTCTTACTTGTCAGTTGTTCTAATGTATGGAAACGGAAAGCTGATGGGGATGTCAATCTAAAGAGAAAGTTAATAGCTGTCATTTAGAGAGTAACAATAAAAGCATATGGAAATAATGTCATTTCTAAGAATTAAAATAAAATTTGAAAAAATTGTTAAATGGGTACAAGCTGCTCAAAAATTAGAATCTGATGGCCATGTACTTTGAACAGAAGCTTCTCATCTGGTAAATATGAATTTGAATCATGGTAAGGTCTGGGCTTGTCTGAGTTGGTATCCTTGAAGCTTGATTGATTGTGTCAAGTGGATACAAGCTGTCAAGTGGAACACAACAGGCCAAAGAAAAAGAGGTAAACCACATGAAACTCTAAAGAGGACATTGTTAAGAGAGTCTAGTTCAGTGGGCACAACATCCCTTGATGAGATTGAAAAACTTGCTGAAGACAGGAAATCTTGGTGAACTATCATGTGTGTTTTATGTTTAGCCACGCGGGAAGGATGTAAGTTGTAAGATGTAAGGTCTATGAATTTTTCTGTTTTAAACAAAACTAAAAATCCAGCCTGTACACTCTGTGATCACTGTTCTAGATAACAGAAAGGACAATTATCCATGCATTCTGGACACATCCACTGCTACTTTGATCTCCTCTTCAATATCTCCTTTAGTATGATGATGATCAGCCAGAAGCCGCATCACAAAAAATCAGGGTACCATACATCATCGCCAATGTGCGTATGAGGAAGAAGAAGCATAGATGATATAGACATAAAACAGTTTTAAAAATCCAGCTGTATGGCTCTCGAAAAAAATCAACAAGAAATCTCTAAGCACAGAAAGATCTATAACCTATGCTTGCCTGATTATGTGTAAGGAGCAGACAGATTAATACCATCTTAGTTTATTTTTTCTAAATAAAAGGAGGACATCTATCACTCTTCAGAAAGTAAAACAAATAAAGAATCTGTGGAGAGGAGCAGATAGAACTACAAAAATAAGATTTTTAAGGGCATGCATCTTTCCCATCGCAACATATGCATGTGAGACCTGGACAAAACAGCTGAGAAACACATAAATACCTTTGAATGTAAATGCTACAGAAGAGTTCTCCAAATATTGTGGACAAAAAAAGAACAAATATATCTATACTCTCTCTCTGAACCTTAAGTGCCCAGGGCACATGGGGCTTCCGCAAGGGTTTTCCACAAATGCCTGTCTTTCGCCTTTTTTTCTGCTCTTGCCCAGGTGAGCCCTCTATTGCTCAACATCCTTTCTGTTGTTCTTCTCCATGTCTCTTTTGGTCTACCCTTACTTCTGCTCCCCTGTGGTGTCCATCTTAGTGCTATTTTTGGTAGTGAGTTGTCAGTCATTCGGAGCACATGTCCGAACCATCGCCAGCGTCTTTCCTCAATAATTGTTGTCAGTGGTTTCATCTGCATTTCTGCCAATAAAATGTTATTTCTTATGGTGTTTGGCCAAAATATTTTTTTAATTCTACGTAAACATTTAGTCTGGAAAGAATTCAACTTGTTTTCTATGGTTTTGGTGATTTTCCAGCATTCACTTCCATAGAGTAGTACACTTAGAACATTACTCTTAAATATCCTGATTTTCATATTTATGCTTAGTTTATTTGATTTCCATATATTCTGTAGCATTGCAAAAGCCTGGTTTGCTCTAGTAAGTCTGCTGTTGATGTCCTCTGTGCTGTCTCCATTTTCTACTACTCTGCTGCCAAGGTATACAAATTCGTTGACCTCCTCCACTAACTTGTTATCTACTCTGAGTACATTTCTGTTGTTCACATTTTGCTTCATTAACTTTGTCTTTCCTACATTGATCTTTAGTCCTATGTTGTTTGCATTCTGGGTTAACTTGTTTATTTTATCTTGCATATCTTTGTGACTGCTTGATAATAGACAAATGTCGTCCGCAAAGTCAAGGTCCTCCAGCGCTGTGTCAAGGGTCCATTGTAATCCTCTGCGTTTGTCTGATGTTGCCTCCTTCATTAACCAGTCTACTGCCAAGATAAATAATGTTGGTGATAGTACACATCCCTGTTTCACTCCTGTTTGTACCCTAAAGCTGCTGGAGGTATGTTCTCCACAGATAACTTTGCACTGAAAACCCTCGTATAGGGCTTTGATTACATTAACTATTTTATGGGGGAGGCCATGCCATCTTAGGATTTTCCACAGTGCATCTCTGTTGACACTGTCAAAGGCTTTCTCAAAATCTATGAATAATGCATATGTTGTGCTATGCCACTCATTTGCCTGTTCTAATATTTGTCTAAGTACAAATATATGGTCTATGCATGATCTTCCTTTCCTAAATCCTGCCTGCTCCTTCCGAAGTTTTTCCTCAAGTGTTGGTACAATTCTGTTGATGATTATTCTGCAAAATACTTTACTAGTGAGTGGCAGTAGGGTAATGCCTCTCCAGTTCCCGCAATCTCTGAGGTCACCCTTCTTTGGTAGTTTTACTATAAGACCAGTTTTCCACTCCTCTGGGGCTTTTTCTAAATCCCAAATTTGTTGTAATATCCGGCAAAGTTGTTTTGGTGTTTCTGTTTCTTCTGCTTTCAACATCTCAGCAGTCACTTCATCTTCACCTGGTGCCCTGTCTGATTTTAGCATCTTTATCGCCTCTTTTACTTCATTTATTGTTATTGGTCCTGTATTGATGTTTAGTTCCGCTTTTGCTTCAGGTATATCTATTGCTTGTGCTGCTTGTGTTCTGTTTAGTAGGGTGTTAAAGTGTTCCCTCCATCTTTCAATTTTTTCTCTTTCTCCACTGACCAGTTGTCCATTTTGTGTTCTTACTGCACTTTCACATCTTGTATTGAAGTTACCTGTCATCTGCTTTGTGATTTTATATATGGTTTTCATGTCATTTGTATATGCTGCTTTCTCTGCTGTTTCTGCTAAGTTGTCATAATATTGACGTTTATCTTGACGGCATGATTCCTTCACTTCTTTGTCTTTTTGTGCATAATTACTTAAAACTCGTTCTTTAAGCCGTTGTGATTTGGTGTTCAGTAATTTTTTCTTGATTTCTTTTCTTTGCTCTATCTTTTCCCATGTGGTCTCACTTATCCATTCCTCTTTTCTCCTTTTCCGATATCCCAGCACCTCTTTTGCTGTTTCCTGTAGTGTTTTATTGAACTCTAATATGGACATTTCTGCTTCGTCTTGTAGGACACTGAAGCGGTTCTTAAGTATTATTGAGAATTCATTTCTTGTTTGCTGGTCTATCAGTTTTCTTGTATCAAAATGTATCTTTCTGTGTTCTCCGATTCTGGCTTTCCTTAATTTTAGTTTTATTTTTGCTACCAGAAGGTTGTGATCACTTCCTATATCTGCTCCTTTCCTTGCTCGCACATCTTGTAGTGACCGTTTCCACTTGTTGTTTATTAGTATGTGATCGATTTGGTTTTCTGTGGTTTTATCTGGTGACCTCCAAGTCACCTTATGGATGTTTTTGTGTTGGAAAATTGTCCCTCCGATGGTCATCATGTTTTCTTCACAGAAACTGCACAGTCTTTCTCCATTTTCATTTATTTCTCCGATTCCTTCTCTTCCCATGATTCTTGTTCTATCTTCATTTCCTTCACCTACTTTTGCATTGAAGTCGCCCAAGATGAGTAGCATATCATGCTTGGGTATTGTTTCTACTGTGGCTTGGAGGCTGTTGTAAAAATCTTCTTTTAATTCCTCTTCAGCTGCTTCTGTTGGTGCATAACAAACTATAATAGACAGCTTCGTGAATCTTGAGTTGAACCGTGCATATAATAATCTCTCATTTATTGGGGTCCATTTCAGCAATGCTCTTGATGCTTCTTTTGTTATAATCAATGCTACTCCTCCTTCATGAAGATCTTCTTTACCTGACCATATTATTGTATCTTCTGTGTGCTGTGTTGTTAATTTCCTTCTGCCTTGTCCTGTCCATCTTGCTTCTTGTATTCCTAGTATGTCTAGTTTGTATCTGTGCATTTCCTTGATGGTTTGTGCTAGTTTTCCAGTCTGGTTTAGTGTTCTTACATTCCAGCTGCCTATTTGCATCTTTTGTTTAGGTTCCAGGAGGTCTGCAGTCGGGCTGGGGACTTCCAGTGGCTGGCTTTCATCCACAACCTTCATGGGCTCAGTTTCCTGATAAGCATTTCTCCTTCCACCTGCATTTGCTTTTTCCCTTGCTTCTGTTTCTGTAGCAGTCTGATAGTTTTTTACCAGATAGGGTTGCTGGCCCTATGCTGAACCCTCCTTAGTCGCCTTTTACGATCATGCATGGTAGGGTACAGTGGTCCTATTCTTTGCAGATCCCGGGTACCACACGGGGGATATCTATACTACAAGAGCTTAATACTGAAGAAGGCTGGCTAGTAAAGAGGATTAAACAGAGAAAACTTAAATATTTTGGACATTAAACATCATGAGAATTTAGAGAAGATGTCTTGGAAGAGTGCACAATGGGAAAAAGAAAGAGAGGAAGATCAAAACGAAGATGGCTGCAAGACATCGTTGACGATCTGCAAATGGATGCAGCAGCAGCAGGCCATCTTGCTCACAACCGAGAGGCCTACAGGAGTGCTGTTTGGGAGGCAAAGTTCCGCAAGGGACATGCAAATGAATGAATGAAATAAAAACAGTTGATAAAATCAACTTACCATGGTCTCATACTTTCCCATGCTTCTGAACTGTATGGTGGACATTTTCTGTGTAGGCTGAGGATCACTGCTTCTGCCAGTTCTTACATTTTCTATGTAGTGTAAGCGTTGCTGTGCAATGTCCCACTGGCACCAGACAAATTTGCGTACCACCTGTTCTGTTTTGGGCTGGCCACTCATAATCTGCATGGGTAATAGAACAGATAAATAAATATTGAGGCCACAAATATCAAAATTATTACTTATAAACATAATAAGACAAAAATAACTGATTATTATGAGCACGAGGTTTGCAACTTAAAGAAAAACAAAATAAAATGTTAGAATTTATAAACTTAACCTGACTTAATGGTGAAACACAGGATTCTTCCAGCAATTCTTCATCACACTTTGGTCTACTTTCCTGATGGTTTTAATTAATTTTCATAGCTTTTCAGCTTCCCTGAAAACTTCTTTATTTGTTTTTCTGACTGTCCAGGCTTTATGATGCATCTTTCTCAAAATCACATCTCTATTACTTCCAATTTTTGTAGAAATACACCATTTATTAAACCATCCATGCTTTTGTTTCAAACTATTAGGCAAGAGTGAGTTTACATTATCTTTTAAAATTCACTTCTGAGAAATTATGGCATTCCACACTCTATTCAGTTTGTCGAACATGTCTAAGTTTTATCATCTTATTCTGATATATTTATCTGTTCTATGATGTACTGATACAGAGATTATGAATTTCTCCATTGTTTTCAGAGCAGGACCAAAGAGAGTGACTGTCTCTTTCTGATTACTGATCAAATTTAAAATTTAGGTAAATTACACTTCACTGACCAGTTTTTACACTAGTCAGAAGTGATGCAGAAAGAATATCTATACTTTAGAAATAATATTTTTTAAAAAACTGAGTAAAAATTAAACAGCAGCTCTGAAATAAGTAAATATATATTTTTAATGAGATCATATATTCAATATAAGATTAATAATAGAGAAATGCAGAGAGTTTAATGTGAATCTATATTTAGCCTTTATAGACTACTCAAAGGCATTTGATTGTGTACAACACCAGAAACTTTGGGAATTAATGGAAAAAATGGGATTTCCAACACATTTGATACAATTAATATCACTGCTGTATCTAGACCAACAAGCAGCAGTAAGAATAAATGGTGAAACAACAACTTGGTTTGACATAAAACAAGGGGTCCCTCAGGGGTGCATATTGTCGCCTTATTTATTTAACTTGTATACTGAAAATATAATGAGGAATGTTAGAGAAGATGCAGACAAAGATTATTACGATGCCATAACAATTGGAGGTTATGAAATACCAGAGATTAGATATGCTGATGACACAGTCCACAACACAAAAAGGAATGGAAAAACTAATTATGTCAGTCGGTAAGAATAGTGAAGAGCACTATTATCTTAATGTGAATAAAACTAAATTGATGACAACTGACAGAACAAACAAGGCAGCTGATATATGTATCAATGAGCAAAAACTGGAAGAAGTGGAGAGTTTTGAATATCTTGGATCACTGCTAACTAATAATGGAGATACAATGAGGGAAATTAAAAGGAGGACATCTATGGCTCTTCAGAAAGTAAAACAAATAAAGAATCTGTGGAGAGGAGCAGATAGAACTAGAAAAATAAAATTTTTAAGGGCATGCATCTTTCCCATCACAACATATGCCTGTGAGACCTGGACACTTAACAAAACAGCTGAGAAACACATAAATGCCTTTGAATGTAAATGCTACAGAAGAGTTCTTCAAATATCATGGACACAAAAAAGAACAAATATATTCATACTACAAGAACTTAATATTGAAGAAGGCTGGCTAGTAAAGAGTATTAAAGAGAGAAAACTTAAATATTTTGGACACATTAAACGTCATGATAATCTAGAGAAGACCGTCTTGGAAGGGTACATAATGGGAAAAAGGAAGAGAGGAAGACCAAGGCGAAGATGGCTGCAAGACATCACTGATGATTTGAAAATGGATGCATCAGCAGCAGGCCATCTTGCTCACAACTGATAGGCCTACAGGAGTGCTGTTAGGGAGGCAAAGTTTCACAAGGGACATGCAAATGAATGAATGAATATTTTTTAATGAAATAATTTTTAAAATACTTCAACAAGAAATGAAACAAAATAATACTTCTGTATTTTCAACAACATGGTAAAACAATTTTATTAAAGAAAAATCGAAGCAATAAACTGAGTGAGACATCTCATGACCATGACGTACGGATTGAAATGTCAAGCCATTGAAAGAAGCCCTTGAATGGAAGAGAATTTAGTGCAAAATAAAAGTCCAATTAAAAACAAGAATTTTGGAAGAGCTCTTAAGAATACAGGATTGGGTGTACTGACATTCACTGTAAAGAATAATGAATAAAGGAAATAAATCAATGGATACATAAATTCTGAAATTAAAACAACCAAAAATAGTAATAAAATAATGCAAATTCTGAATGACACAGATCTGCATATTGGGACAAAATATTTCTGAGACTGAAAAAGAATTATACACCAACATTTACTTAAAAGAGATAATAACTGCAATAAAACTGGTTCTAATAATACAGGTAGATAGAGGTTCTGTTGTATTGTGTACTAGGGGGGATGCCACAAAGCTAAGTTTTTCATTTTCATTTTTCTTATTTTATGTTGTGTTTGTTTTTGTATGTAATCCTTGAAAAAGGCTCACATCGAAATTATTGGACGCTGTATGTTTTTCATTATTTGTGTTTTTTCTCACTTTTCTCACTCCCTCTATCACTTTGTAAAACTGAAACATACACCTCTATTTACCAACATTTACTTACTATGCCTTTATCTCCAATATTACCAAGGGAAACCTTGTACAAACCAATTGCTGAAATATAGGACAGAGTATATTGTCACATTTTTCAGATATTACAAATATTATGAATAAATAAATGTCTACTAAAGATAATCTGACTGCTAACAAGTGAAAAATAAAGAGAACTGAGGAAAAAAAAGTCAGACTGGAAACTCACAAGGAATTTAAATATGCACAGTAAATTTAATAACATGAACAGTGAAGAAAGATTAATAACTTGGCAGAATGAATAACATATCATGATGACGTATAGAATCTTGTATCACAAATAAATGGGCTAGAAATAAATATTGGGAAGACAAAACTCATGGTAAACAGCAAAGATAAATAAATTCATCTGTAAACTCAAATATAAATGAGGAAATACTAAAACAAGTGACAAATTTCATAAACTGGGGATATATGATAACAGACAATGGAAAATGTGAAATGTAAATTAACAGAAGAATAGGAATAGCATAAGTGCACTTTTAACAGAATGATAAAGATTCTTACTTTAAAATATACACCACAACAACTGAAGATGATCCCCCTGGGAACAACTGTGTTAAGAGCACACTTATCTTAACATAGTGTTTGTGAGACAGGGAACATAGATCTGTTTGCTTAAAAACTCTGACCTACTTCTGTAGCCCAGAAACTTGTAGCAATCAACACTAATTGTAATTGTTATTTTTGTAAAATGTAATGTCAGGTTGGTGGACGGATGGGGATATGGAGATCTCTGGCGGGGATGAGGGAAGTCTGGTGTGAAACCAATGAATCCAGGACATGACAAGCCTATAGGTCTTTACAACAATGGCTATCAGAATGATGTAAACAAAACAGAGCCAGCAGACTACAGGTGGCGGGGAATGGATATCATTGAAGCACTCATCAGATTCCTCATCTCAAAGTCAGAGTGTCTTTGTGGAACTGTCTCCAAACCATCTGACATGGAGAAGGGACTTACATACAGCCACCAGAGGCTGGAAAACAAAATTTTGGCCAGGCCAGCCACACTGTCTTCATGGCAGTCCAAGCAAGACCACAGTCTGCCCTAGCAAGGAAAGGTGCTGAAGTCGGAGTTACCCAGCCAAAAGGCGCATCGCAAAAATCAGGGTAACACGCATTATCACTAATGAATGTCTCTATCTGCAGTATTCAAACATGGTGCTCGCCCTGTGAAGACTAACCAGGCAGGTGCAGTGCCGGGACCCCTGCCTCGAAAGGGTACACCCAATGCTACTGGAGGTCCTCTCAGTTCGTCTTGTGGAGTCAGGAGACATGAGAGTAGAGCTACTGGCCAAAAAATCCAACGGAAGAAAACAGCCAAAAAGCAAGAACTTAAAATAATGCAGTGGAATGCTGAGGGGTCAGCAGTGTTAGAGATGGCTATAGCAAAAAGGTGGAACTAGAGAACATACTTTTTGCAGAGCAGGTAAGTATATGCTGCATACAGGAGACACACCTAACCAAAGATGCTGCCTTTAAAATCAGAGGCTACCAGTGTTTTAGATCAGACCGACAGGACAGAAGAAAAGGAGGAGTACTCAAACTTGTTAAGAATAACATCAGTGCATGTCAGGTGGGAGTGTTCATGGAAGGAGCCGAATATCAGATGATCCATCTAAAAAGTAGTAATACAGATTTCCACCTCCTTAACTATTACTGTCCTAATGACCACCCACTTGCTTTAGAAACAATCCCACACAAAGAGAGACTGATGGTCTGTGGCGATTTTAACAGCCATTCCCAGAGCTGGGGCTATGACCACATAGACAAGAGAGGAGAGGAAGTTGAGAGCTGGCAGGATGATGATGGACTTCTCCTGATCAACCAGCCAATGGATCCCCCAACATTTTACTCAAGGGCTTGACGTACAACCTCAACACCAGATCTGGCATTCCACTCTCCAGATCTGAAGTGGAACATTCATTACACGTGAAGTTGGAAAACAACTTGGAAGTAGCGACCATCGACCAGTCTTCCTGACAATAGAAAATGAACTCCTTAACACCAGTAGCCCTCTCCCCAGATGGAACTATAAAAAAGCAAACTGGACAATGTACAGACATCGTACAGGTATCCTGGTGGGACAGCTGTCAACAGAAGGTAAGGATATTAACAGCATAGTGAAGGAATTCAATGCTTGTATCCTTCAGGCCGCTTGTGAAACCATTCCCAGAGGAGCTCGCAGGGACTATAAACCATACTGGTCTAGTGAGCTGGGAAAACTCCATGATGATGTGGAAGCAGCTCGAAAGCAAGCAGAAAATAGACCATGCCAAGAACACCACAATAATTACCAACATTCTAAGGCCAAATTTCAGAGAGCCAAGCTGCAAGCCAGACGGGAAAGTTGGAGAGAGAAAACAGAGTCCCTAAACTTTGAAAAGGATGGAAGGAAACTGTGGAAACTAATCAAACAGTTAAATGATGAGAGTACTGGAAGAAGTACAAAGATTACATTAACAGAGGATGGGAAAACTCTTACAGGTAAGCAGGTAGCAGATCACTTTGCTCGCATGTTTGCACAGGAATGCAACGCTGATATCCATCCAGAGAAGAGCATGCAGTGCGCACTGACCCACAGAAAGAAGAGGAACAAGTCAGAAAAGTGGAGGTCATGGATGCACCAGTCACACGCAGCAAGTCAGACCTAGCAGTCAGTAAACTGAAACCAAGGAAATCACCAGGACCAGATGGAGTGTCCAATGAAATGATCAAGAACCTGGGAATGGCAGCAATGGGAAAGCTGTTGGATATTTTCAATATGTACTGGAGCACAGGTAAGTTACCTCAAATCTGGAAGAAAGCAAGCATGGTACCACTGCTAAAGCCAGGGAAAAACTGTGATACTGCCTCCAGCTACAGGCCAATCAGTCTCACTAGCTGCCTCTGCAAAATGATGGAACGCATCATTGACCTGAGGCTAAAATGGTACCTAGAAAGTGAAAACCTTCTCGTTCCACAACAAGCAGGATTTAGGCAGTACTTCAGTACGGAAGATCAAGTGACCTATCTCTCTCAAGAGACTGAGGATGCATTCCAAGAGAAAAACCTTGTACTAGCAGCGTGGATAGACCTAAAGAAAACCTTCGATAAAGTATGGAAACAAGGTCTGCTGTGGAAACTAAGAAACTGCAATGTGAATGGAAGACTATACAACTGGATAAAGTCCTATTTACACAATAGAAGAGCTAGAGTAGTAATGGATGGACAAAAAAGCCAGAAAGTACTTCTGCGACATGGCGTACCACAAGGAGGAGTCCTTTCGCCTACACTATTCCTTGTATTCATTAATGACCTGGTCAAGGAACTTCCCTATGGAATCAAAGCGGCACTGTATGCAGATGATCTGGTCATGTGGTGTACAGATGAATATGCAACAGCTGCTACACAGAGACTCCAAAGAGCAGCAGACATCTTGACATCATGGACAAACAAATGGTGTGTAAGTATCAACACAGAGAAATCAAGTACCACTCTGTTCACTCTCTCATCTAAACAGAAAGCAGGTAAGATCTTTGTAAATGAAATATCCTTAAGGATGGACAACCAACCCACTTACTTAGGAGTGACTCTTGACTCAAAACTGACTTGGAAGCAACACATCAACAGTGCAGAAGCAAAAGCCAGAAGAAAACTAGCCATATTAAGAAAATTAAGTGGAACCACATGGGGAGCTAGTGAAAGAATCCTCAAGAATGTATATCAGCAAAGTATTCTACCACATTTAGAATATGGCTCAACATCTTGGTGCACAGCATCAAACACTACGCTGCATAATCTAGACAAGGTTCAAAATCAGTCACTACGGATTATCACAGGTGCCATGAGGTCCACACCAATAGTAGAAATGCAGAAAATAGTTGGTGTTCAAGCGCTAAAGGAATGTAGAGACACAAAGGTCATGACAATGGGAGAGAAATTCCTTAGCTCTGTAAGCCATTCCCTGAAGGAGAGATTCAATAACTTGGCATTAAGACGGCTTAAAAGAAGCAGCTTCAATCACCAGGCCAAGCGTATGCGTAAGCTGATACCTGACCTTCCAACTGTAGTCGCTTCATTATCATCTGTACCAGAGCATACACCATGGAAAGAAGCAGATTATACACAAATAACTATTCAGACTGAAGTGAAAGGTGTGCAGAATGGTGAGATGCAAAGCAGCCTTGTAAGATCAACAGCCACACTTAGTGTGCTAGATGACAAATATCCATGTGACACCTGGATACATGTGTATACAGACGGATCTGCACACAATGCCATAAAGAAGGGGCAGGAGCACATATTGAATATCCAAACAACACCACCGACAAGATTTCCATACCCACTGGAAAATACTGCAACAACTTTGATGCAGAAGTTAGGGCAATTATTGCTGCAGTTGAAAAACTATCAGACTCCAGAAATGATACATGTCCTGTAGTAATTCTCACAGATGCAAGATCAGTACTGGAAGCTCTTCAGTGCAAAAAACTACCAGACCTTAAGGATGCCTTGTCAAAAATTGGCTTACAACATGGAGTCACTTTGCAATGGATTCCCTCCCACTGTAGGATACCAGGCAACGAGAAAGCTGACCATCTGGCCAAAGAGGGCACTGAAATGGAACAACCAGACATACCAATCACCTATAATCAGAAGAAAAGCATGATAAAAACCTACAGGAAGCCGCAAACACCACCACATGATGACTATCACATGCTAAACAGAAAGGAACAAGTCACCATCTTCCGTCTCCGAACAGGACACAGCCGACTCCGAAGTCATATGTATACAAAGTTTAAGGTTGGTACTACTAACCTATGTACATGTGCCCAGGTGCCCCAAACTGTGGAACATATCCTCCAGAACTGCACCAACTATGAAACACTGAGAAATAATTACTGGCCCAGTGAAACCACTAAAGAAGATAAGCTCTACGGTTCCATACATGAATTACAAAAAACAGTGAAATTTATCCAAGAGACAGGACTGCAGGTATAGACAGACAATGCGAACGAAGAAGAAGAAGAAGAACTGAAGATGAGACATATCAAGTGCTTTGTACCATATACAAGGGTCATACCGATAGTGATGAGCAAACATTTTTTTAAAAATCAGAATTTATAGATAGAGAAAATATAAATTTATCACCTTAATCTGCATCCTTTTCTTCACTTTTGAACATAATCTCCATTTTTCTGCACACATTTTTCCCATCGCTCTGCAAGTTTGAAAATACCCTCCTGGTAGAATTTTGTTCCAGCTGACCGATGGCACAGATGCACTGCTTTCTGGACGTTCTCTCCTGTGGGACCCAGCGGGAACTAACTTTTCTATAGCCTAGGGTTTCAATCATTTCCTGTACTGCATTGTGTCCTATTCCAAGATTTACAGTGATTTCAGATACTGTGACACGTCTGTCTTCTTTAATGATGTCATCAACCCTTTCCACATTGTGTTTAGTGGAGGCAGTTTGAGGGTGACTGCTGCGAGGCATATCTTGGATGCTCATGTTTCCATCTTTGAAATGCTTCACCCACCTCCTAACACTGCTAGCACACATACACACATCTCCATAAGCAAGTTGAAGTCTTTGGTGAATTTCAGCAGCGGGGATTTCCTCTTTAACGAAGAACTCAATAACAGCATGTTGACGAAATGAACTTCAGCACCCGCCATTTTGTTTATTCTCTGTGTGGTGATGTGACACAAGATAGTGATGTCATGTGACCTCTACATGAAGTGCAAAGGATGCAGATAAAGGTGATACATTTATATTTTCTCTATCTATAAATTCTGATTTTTTTAACAATTTTTGTTCACGACTTTTGGTACGACCCTCATACTTCACACTTCTTTATGGTGTAGAAGATTGGACATTAAAAAAGAAAATTAAAATTAAAAAAGAAGCCTTTGAAATGTGCCTACACAGAAGAGAGGGATGTATTTCATGGGCAAAGGATAAAATTATGACATACTAAATCAACTAAAACTAAAAAATGAAGAATGAAAATATAAGAACCAAATGTTTAAAATATTTCAGCCACATCAAAATTTGACTCCAATAGCAAAATCCACACATGAGAGAAAAAGCACTGATAGTGAAAGCAAAGGGGCAGAACAAGCTGAAGATCCACTGCAATCAACCCTCCCTGGAAGATGGCACATGATAATGATGACCATACATAAAGAACAAAAGTAAACAGTGAACAATTGCAATTAATGTGGAGCAAATTTGGAGAGAATAAAAATAAAGCAAACAGACATATCTTCATAAATGAAAGGAAAATAATAACATACACAACACATCCAATGCTTCAGCCTAAGGATATTCATCAGGCTCAACAAAGTAAACACAGATTGCAAAAATAAATAAATTAATAACTTGAAATGTAAATTAAAAAATGTGAATATTTCTTCTTAACACCTCTGATAAAACATGTACATCCTGATACCTATTACAAGAATGTGGCATTAAATGTGAAACTATTTACTGTCCCTGAAAGCAGCTCTTAAAAATCTGAACTCCCTCATATGGACTCAAGATCATTTTCTTATATCTTGTGACAGATGTAATTCATTTTCTTACATCTTGTTACAGTGAATTCTTCTGCAAATACCAGATCATGCTAAATCTAGAGCTAGTTGCCAAGATGAAGTCCACAGTTTTCCTCTTGTTTTTACACAGCAGCCTCATGACTTCTACTTTATATTTATTTAAATCTTCAGCCAGGTCTGGTTGCATAGGTCTACACATGCTGGACACACTTGGAATAAACGAATGAAGTGACCCCACTCTTTCAAGGTCATTCATTTATATGAAACATCTTGAGCAGTACAAAAGTCTTGTATAAAAGATTCAGTGACATGGATTAGTTTCAGTAGTAGTGAATCTTCACATCCTTTCCAAATACATGGAACATCACAATATAAGAAGTAATTACACTCTTTATGCAGGAAAACCAGCATCTCTGAATCCTTATTGTGTGACTGCCTTGGCTGGTCTGGGTACAGGAATTGGACTTTGAGAAATGTTGATCGCTCTAAGTTCAGAGAAAATACAATCTTTTCCACTGACTGCAGTTCTGCTAGATAAGCCTGGTACACATCTGCACATGATACAAAAATTTGTGAATGTCAAGTTTTACCCTGTAAATGAGATAATACAGTGACAATATATTAATCATTTCCTATTCACTTTCTTTTTTAAGTGAAAAAACAGCCACAGAATCTAGATTGATAAAAGCTTCTTTTATTAAATTTGTTTCATTTTCTGAGGTTATTTATCACTTTTCTTGCATTCGGATTGCAAAGTAATGTAATTAATAATATATATATTTTTTTAACATGAGGTGCTTGTCTAAGAAATCTCTGACAAAGTTTAATAACACAGGTTATCATCATCACCACCACCACCACCACCATCATCATCATGATGTTACTGGGCCACACAAAGCTACATAGGCAATCATGCTTTATCATAGACTTTCATGATCTTTGATGCTTGCAATGGACTTTGTGATTTTCTATAATACCTTCATGACTTTCTACAATACTTTCATAATTTGAAATCAAACTGAATGGTTTGTTATAATTTTTCTCTGCTTTCCATCATCTCTCTTTCTGTTTTATCTTGCCTTCTTTTTCACTAGTGATATGGCCAGGGTTTGTTAAAGTTGGTACTCAAACTTTCAACTTCAATTCTTTTTTTTTTTTAAATGTGTGACCCAAACTCCAACTTCATCATAAATGGGACACTTCCACTGCTGCACAGGAGGGCTGCATGATCTAAGGGTTAGATGTTCACCTCGGGTATTGGAGGTCACAGGTTTGAATTCCACCAGAAGTGGCACAGATTTTATTCGTGAATTCTCCAGCAATAAATTCCCCTAATCTCTAGGTAGTGAGATCAAATGTCCATGTGCATTATAGCACATATTAAAAATCCCTTGCCAGCTGGAAATAATAACAAAAAAGTATGCCAAATGGTCACTGCCTGGGCAAAATTGTAGGAAAAAATCTACCATAGAAACTGTAAAAGACACTTGGAGTGTTATGCTGCCTATGATACCCATTCTGATGTAGTAAATGCAACTGGCAACCAAGTGGATATGGGAATGTCCTGACTGTAATGAAGCCATTTTCAAACAATGAAATGAAATGATTCTAAAAACTCTGACTCTACTCCACCAAAAACTCGAGTCTACTATATTTCCAATGGCCAACTCCACCTTCTTCATAAATAGTACACTTCTACCCACTTTGGAGGTGACTCCATCTAATACTGCTTCAAACTCTCATTCTATGGCACCAAATGTAATGTTTTGAAGTCTAACTCTTCTCATTACATATCTACTTAACACTTTCCCTGCCACAGGCAAAAATGTGGACATTCCATTTTTGCCAGATAAAAAGCGCGGATCTTGATATATATATATATATATATATATATAGGGGGTATGGTTGAAAAGTGAATGTAACAAATTATTTCCATTTTAAAAGTATATTTATTATGCAGTCAAAAAACTTGTAAATGTATGAAGATTCCATAAATACAGAGTTTTTTTTTAGGAAAAAAGGAGTAGTGTGATGATTTTAGCTGATAACTGTGTCCTACTTAACATCGGCTATGTCTAGATCTACCATCGGTGAAGTCTAGATATACTTGTAGATTTATATGATCTCATCTTGTGACGATATGTGGCATGCTCACTAAAATAATGCCTGAAATAACCATCTAACTACTTCTCCAGTCCGTTTTATAGGTCTAGATCCACTTGGGATATAATCAAGAACAGTGGTCTGGTCATAGGGCATGTCCTTATGTCTCAGAAATCACAAAAAATATTGAAAATTCTCAGTAAAAACATCCATTTCAATCTGTTGCTAACCATGCTTTGGATTGAACTATGAAGGGTCACTGGACACGCGCAAATAAAACATTTACAATGAAAAAGGTACACCATTTTTATAAATGAAACACGTGGCAATATATTGCCAAGCGGCGTGGAATTCCCCCCCTCCCCAATATGGTAACGTGCTGCCATCCAGCATGGGAAGAGTTAATGTCCACTGTCTTCTTCTTTTAGCTTTAATTAAACTCCTTTCCTCTTTTCCTCATCAACTTTAGTTTGTTCTGCTTGAATTAGCAATATACAGCAATATTAAAAAAAAAAGAAAGATTTCTTACCTTTATGCTTCCTTTCTGCTGATGCTTCCTGGGGTTTTACAATACTGAAGGCTGAGGAAATTGTCACATGTCAAACACAAAACTAGTGACAGTAAACCTGTACAAATTCAACTCCATTCAAAGAATTAAAAACTCTATTCAAAGAATAAAAATTCTACTCTGTTCAAAGAATAAAAAATTATTATAAAGAAAAGAAAGAGAAAAAAAAATCTTATAACAGCAAAATTTTTCACTATAATTTGAATAAAGCAAATAAATGCCTTTGAATGTAAATGCTACAGAAGAGTTTTCAAATATCATGGACACAAAAAAAGAACAAATATAGTCATACTACAAGAACTTAATACTGATGAAGGCTGGCTAGTAAAGAGGATTAAACAAATAAAACTTAAATATTTTGTACACATTAAATGTCATTATAATCTAGAGAAGACCATCTTGGAAGGGTACATAATGGGGAGAAAGAAAGAGAGGAAGACCAAGGCGAAGATGGATGTAAGATATCATTGATAATCAAAAAATGGATGCATCAACAGCAGGGCATCTTGCTTACAACCGAGAGGTCTACAGGAGAGCTGGTAGGGAGGCCACAAGGGACATACAAATGACTGACTGAAAAAAAAATGGCATGAATGTGTACCTGCATTCTCATGTATTAATGGCTGTGAATGAGCCAAACCATGCTATAATCATGAAAGTGCATGCATGTGAAGACAAATTTTGCTTTACTTATAAACAGAAATTGGTACACTTGACATTCCTTTACATAAAATCTGGTGAATACACCATATCTACTTCAAACAAATATTTTGCTGTCATCATGTGGTAGCATCTTTACTTTGTGTATACATAAGCACAGATACAGTCTAATCGTTTTTCTCATAAACAGATATAATAAATAGGAAAGATTAAACTGAGGCTTATTTTAACAATAACTGTGCATCTTCAAGCTTACCCAGTAAAGTTCTTTCAGGATTCACTGAGCAGGAGACAACCTTGACTTTTGTGCAGTATGTGTAGATTACCTAACAATGAATGCAAAGGCATATTAATGCACACTTTATACCTCTTGATACAAATCATAAATCTACACTAACCCATTGGTAATATAATGAAGAAATAGAAACAAGCTTTATAATTAATTCTTAACCTGTCAAATTACACTCATGACATATGAACATTTTTTTTTTATAATTAAAAAAAAACACCAGAATAGACATGATGAAAAATTGTTCATTAAACTCTCAGATGAATTTATGTTAATAATAGTATCTACTGTTAAACATATTTTTATCTATTTATAGATAAATAGAAACTTTAATAAATAGAAACCATTAATACTGAACTTCATAGACTTTGATAGCATACAAAGAGATTCATTACAGAGAATTTTAAGTCTATATGGAATACCATCTAAAATTGTTAACATCATAAAGGACCTCTACAATGGATATATTTGTGCAGTCAAAACAGAAGAAGGGATGAGCGAATGGTTCCAGATTTGAACAGGTGTGAAACAAGGATGTATACTCTCCTTTACTTTTTGGAATTGCAATAGACTTCATAATGAAAAAATGCTGCACAGGTAACACAGGAATTGATTGGGTACATGGGACCCAACTAGAAGATCTTGATTTTGAAGATGACATAACTCTTATCAGTAACAATGTGAATTCCATGCAAGAAAAAACAGATAGCCTGTCTTCACTGGCTAGCAAAATAGGACTTGAAATTAACAAGGACAAAACAAAAATAATGAAACTTCTCATTAATCAAAATGGAAAAATACACGTAGAAGGGACAGATGTTGAAGAAGTCAGTCAATTTGCATACCTTGACAGCTACACAGACTAGGATGGTGACACCAGAAAGGAAGTTAGAATTAGAAAATTGCAAAAGCAGCATTGATCTTCAAGAATCTTGTAAACATATAGCATTCAAAAGTTATAAGCACAAAAACCAAGTTAAGACTATTCAATTCAAATGTAATTTCCATCCTCATTTATGCATGCGAAAGCTGGAAAACAACTAAAGAAACAGACAAGAAATTAGACTCTTTTGAAAACAAATGCCTAAGGAAAATACTTGACATCAAGTGGAACAAATTTATGAACAATGCAGAGATAAGGCACATGACTGAACAACATCCAGTCCCATGGGTGATCAGGAAAAGGAGATGGACATATGTTGGTCACATGATGAGAAGAAACGATCAGAGAATCCCAAAACAAGCTATCAAGTGGAACACAACAGGCAGAAGAAAAAAGAGGCAGACCGCGTGAAACTCTAAAGAGGACATTAGTAAAAGAGGCCAAATCAATAGGCATAAAATCCCTTGATGAAGTTGAAAAGCTCCCCAAAAACAGGAATTATTGGCAAATTACCTTGTGAGCTCTATGTGACATTTAACGGCACAGGAAGGATATAAGATAAGACAGATCCATTTATGATCAGAGAAATCTCAAAGATTTTAATAATGCATCCATTTTCCTATTTTTTTTCCTTTTTTTCCCTTTCTCTTTCTTTCTCTTAGACCTGCTGTGACTGGACAAAATCCCATTTTCATGAAACTGATTGTGAATTTTGTCCTTCATCCTCTCCTGTGAGATCTAATCCAGTGTACCTCCCCATCTTGTTCATATTCTCATGTATTGTATTGTACATATTGTTATGCAGACAATCTAACTAAACTCACTGCACAAAGTTTACCAGTTTGCTAAAATTAAACACCTTCTTGACACAGACACTAGGAAAATATACTTCATTCATTCATTTGCATGTCCCTTGCGGAACTTTGCCTCCCTAACAGCACTCCTGTAGGCCTCTCGGTTGTGAGCAAGATGGTCTGCTGCTGATGCATCCATCATCAACGATGTCTTGCAGCTATCTTCGCCTTGGTCTTCCTCTCTTCCTTTTTCCCATTATGTACCCTTCCAAGACAGTCTTCTCTAGATTATCATGATGTTTAATGTGTCCAAAATATTTAAGTTTTCTCTTTTTAATACTCTTTACTAGCCAGCCTTCTTCAATATTAAGTTCTTGTAGTATGGATATATTTGTTCTTTTTTGTGTCCATGATATTTGAAGAACTCTTCTGTAGCAAAGGGACTTATGTATTTCTCAGCTGTTTTGTTAAGTGTCCAGGTCTCACAGGCATATATTGTGATGGGAAAGATGCATGCCCTTAAAAATCTTATTTTTGTAGTTCTGTCTGTTCCTCTCCACAGATTCTTTAGTTTTTTTTACTTTCTGAAGAGCGACAGATGTCCTCCTTTTAATTTCCCTCATTGTATCTCCATTATTAGTTAGCAGTGATCCAAGATATTCAAAACTCTCCACTTCTTCCAGTTTTTCCTTATTGATACATATTTCAGCTGAAATACACTATATATCACAAATACAAATACACTTGGACTACTGTTCCACAACTGGAATGCTTGCTCCATGTCAAACATGAATAGATTTTACTCACTTTAAAAACAAGCTGTAAAGTTTATAGGCAAAAAACATGCAGCACATATTACAAATAAAGACAGACAGCTCGACATTCTACACATCAAGAAGAGATTTTTATTCAACAAATCCAAGTTAATTCATAAAATTCTGTTCTACAATGCTCCATCCTATCTGTGGTCATTGCTCAAATACAACCCAAAACACAGCCAATGCTTAAGTAATTGTATTCTTCCAAAACCAAGGCCTGATATGTTTAAAAAAAAGTTTATCTCATTCAGCTGCCCAGCTCTGGAATGCCCTACCAACTCATGTAAAACTTATAGGTAATATTCATTCTTATCACTTCAGACTTTGTCAATATCTGAGATGGACTATATGCCTGCTTCTCATGTATTCGTGTTTATGTGTATACATGTATGAATATATGTAAATATGTATATGTGTGTATGTCTATATATGTGTATGCTTGTACTGTCAAAGTCCAAATTGATTTAAAGTATGGCTTGATTGTTGTATTTTTTATGCTGCTTTTCTATAAATTTGTTAGTCTAGAATGAATGTGAGAATGCAATCTTGATTGTTGTATTTTTTATACTGCTTTTCTATAAATCTGTTAGTCTAGAACAAATGTGCGAATGCAGTTATATTTATTTCATATAGTTGCATAAATCAGAGCGTGGAGTGTATGGACAAGAGATAGTTTACTATTTATTTATGTAATCATCTGATTGGTTCTTCATGCTTATTATGCTCATTAACAAATGCTGAGTGACTGTGACTGAGTGAAAGCTGTATGATGAGGGGCAGAATTATTAGACTGGTCTGTGTGCCCAATTTTTAACCCTTTGAAAATAAAGTACGTTTGTTCGTTCGTTCTCTCCCATCCGAGGCAATTTATCCTCACCACACGATGTTTATTATCCAAATATTATCCACCTAGATTGACCTGAGGGGGGGGGGGGTTGGGTGGGAGTCAATCCTGCATTTTCAGTCACAAAATTAACCATTTCTCATTTGGCTGTCTCTATCCCCGAATAAAGAAGAATATTTATATTATTCTAATAATTAAACCTTAAAAAAAAAAAAAAGAATCTTGGTGTAGGTTTCTCGTAATTTCTAATGCTTTTTTATTGTTCAAACTTACTGAATGTTTCTGGGTCTCAAGCTCATACACTCCAAAATTAGTAACAAGTTGGGAAGGCTGCAGAAATGAAGTCAGATCAAGTATCAGATGCATTAAAAATGTATAATACACCAAAAATAGGAACCCGACTATCACCTTTAAGTAGCATCATTGAAATTTATTTTCTAATAATTGTGAACCACAAATATTATTATGTAATCATGCTATGATTGGATGAAATGCAAATTTTCTGTCTGATGATTCAAATAAGTGCATGCAGGAAACTCTCTACTGCAGAGAGCGGAATAACAACACAATTCTTTCAGATCATCAGAGGAAGTATTCCTCCCCCCACCAGACATGTATTTCAGCCCTATTAAGCTCCTGACACTCTTAAAGGGGGGGGGGGTGTGGGCCCCTCTGAGTCATGATTCCCAGAGGTCTTGTGACTTTTTTTTTCGTCCTGTAATTGAGCCCGTGATCTTCCAATTAAACTACAAATAAACTTTGATATCCAGTCCACCTTCTGGCACATATATATGTCTTGTCTTATGTCCTTCCCATGCCGTTAAACGTCACATAGGGCTCGCAAAGTAGTTCGCCAATTTTTCCTGTTTTCGGCAAGTCTTTCAGCCTCATCAAAGGATTTTATGCCTGTTAATTTGGCCTCTCTTAACAATGTCCTCTTCAGAGTTTCACGCTGTCTGCCTCTTTTTCTTCGGCCTGTTGTGTTCCACTTGATAGCTTGTTTTGGGACTCTCTGATCATTTCTTCTCATCAAGTGACCAACAGATGTCCATCTCCTTTTCCTGATCATCCATGAGACTGGTTGTTGTTCAGTCATCTGTCTTATCTCTGCATTGTTCTTGAATTCGTTCCACTTGATGCCGAGTATTTTCCTTAGACATTTGTTTTCAAAAGAATCTAATTTCTTTTATATATATATATATATATATATATATATATATATATATATATATTGAAGAACATATTGAAAAGCAGAAACCATTAATACTGAATTTCATAGATTTTAAGAAGGCATTTGATAGCATACACAGAGATTCATTATGGAGAATTTTATGTCTATATGGAATACCATCTAAAATTGTCAACATCATTAAGGACTTATACAATGGATATGGTTGTGCAGTCAAGACAGAAGAAGGGATGAGTGAATGGTTCCAGATTGAAACAGGCGTGAAACAAGGATGTATACTGTCTCCTTTACTTTTTGGGATTACAATAGACTTCATAATGACAAAATGCTGCACAGGTAACACAGGTATTGACTGGGTACATGGGACCCAACTAGAAGATCTTGATTTTGCTGATGACATAACTCTTATCAGTAATAATGTGAATTCCATGCAAGAAAAAACAGATAGCCTATCTTCACTGGCTAGCAAAATAGGACTTGAAATTAACAAGGACAAAACAAAAATAATGAAAATTCCCATCAATCAAAATGGAAAAATACACATAGAAGGGACAGATATTGAAGAAGTCAATCAATTTGCATACCTTGGCAGCTACATAGACCAGGATGGTGACACTAGAAAGGAAGTTAGGATCAGAATTGCAAAAGCAGCATCAATCTTCAAGAATCTTGAGAACATATGGAATTCAAAAGTTATAAGCACAAAAACCAAGTTAAGACTATTCAATTCAAATGTAATATCCACCCTCATTTATGCATGCGAAAGCTGGAAAACAACTAAAGAAATAGAAAAGAAATTAGACTCTTTTGAAAACAAATGCCTAAGGAAAATACTCGGCATCAAGTGGAATGAATTCAAGAACAATGCAGAGATAAGACAGATGACTGAACAACAACCAGTCTCACGGGTGATCAGGAAAAGGAGATGGACATATGTTGGTCACTTGATGAGAAGAAATGATCAGAGAATCCCAAAACAAGCTATCAAGTGGAACACAACAGGCCGAAGAAAAAGGGGCAGACCGCGTGAAACTCTGAAGAGGACATTATTAAGAGAGGCCAAGTTAACAGGCATAAAATCCTTTGTTGAGGTTGAAAGACTCGCCGAAGACAGGAAAAATTGGCGAACTACTTTGCGAGCCCTATGTGACGTCTAACGGCACGGGAAGGATATAAGATATAAGATAAGATATATATATATATATATGGTAAAAATAAGACATACTTCAGATTTACACAATACTTCTTTATATTTGATCATTTTATAATCAAAGTAGAAATAAATGAATCTGCAGGAAAATAATGTTCTAAATAAAAGGTAAAGGCAAAATCCCCATTTCCATGCCATTAAATCATGGTGAGGATATGGTGTTAGGCCCACATTTTCAATTCCTTCAGCACTTGAAAGGGTGATATGTACAGTATCACATCTGGTTCCATTTATCTTCCCAGATTTCTCTGGTACCCATTTTTAGAGACTGGGCCCCATGGCCTTTCTGGTGTGGGTGATACCAGACAAGAACTCCAACTGCTGGGATTTGAACACGGTACCATCAGATTCGAAAACTGAGCATCTAACTACTCAGCCAACCAAGCTTACAATGTTTTAAATAAATTATAATATTCATATTTTATTCTTCTTCATATGGCATATCCATTGTAGAACTTTGTTGATAGTCAATATGAAACCGTTTCACTGGCTAGCCAGGATAATCTGTTTCAGTAAGTGTTGTATTTATGGCATCAGTGATATTCTGAATCCACTTATCCTTGGTCATTCCCTTTCTCAGTTCTCAAGAATGATACTATCACTCATTGTATTCTCCTGGCCACCGTGCTACTTAATATGGCAAAAAAAAAAAAGGATTACTTTTCTTCTTTGATGAAGCTGAGGAGCCAGTTGTTATTCATATCTAGTTCTAAGATGCTTTTGTTGCTCCTATTATCATTCTAAGATCTTCTGAGGGCTCTTCTGTAATTTATCACTTAAAAAGATGTGATCTCTTTCTCACAAGAAAAACAAGGGCAAACAACTGAGCATAACTTGTCAAGAAATAAAAATAGCAGACATTTCAAACTAATTCCAGTATGCTAAAGAATCTTACAAAGTGATTCAATTTACAAAAACAGCAAAATCAATGATCATAATTTTTTTTTGTGGTTGACTTCCTTAAAGTGAAGACAATTTAAAAGAAAATTAAAATGTAGATAATATGATAATTAAGAGAAATTAATGTATGGGTAAAATGATACTTTAAAAGAATTACAGTGTAAGGCAATTTGATAAAGAAACATAAATAAAGTAGAAACAATATGGTAGAAAAATCTGTAATCAAATACTGGCATCCCCACATTCCAGGCATTCCCATTTGTGCTCTGCCTTCCATTCCATCACCCACTTCACTGAAGTGTGTGCCTGCTGATGGAGCTAGTCACATGCTGGTTGTGGGTAACACGCTAAACCACTTCTCTCAGAAAAATATCCACTTCCCCTCTTCTCCCCCAATTCAATCATCCTCCTGATATGATTGTCACCATTCATTCATTCATTTGCATGTCCCTTGCGGAACTTTGCCTCCCTAACAGCACTCTTGTAGGCCTCTCGGTTGTGAGTAAGATGGCCTGCTGCTGCTGCATCCATTTGCAGATGGTCAACGAGGTCTTGCAGCCATCTTTATTTTGGTCTTCCTCTCTTTCTTCTTCCCATTATATATCCTTCCAAGATGGTCTTCTCTAAATTATCATGACGTTTAATGTGTCCAAAATATTTCAGTTTTCTCTCTTTAATCCTCTTTATTAGCCAGCCTTCTTCAATATTAAGTTCTTGTAGTATAGATATATCTGTTCTTTTTTGTGTCCACGATATTTGGAGAACTCTTCTGTAGCATTTACATTCAAAGGCATTTATATGTTTCTCAGCTGTTTTGTTAAGTGTTCAGGTCTCACAAGCATATGTTGCGAAGGGAAAGATGCTTGCCCTTAAAAATCTTATTTTTGTGGTTCTGTCTGCTTCTCTCCACAGATATCACCATTCAACCTAAATAATTTAAGTGTAAGTGTAGACAACTCTTTAAAAAAAAACCCAAAAACTAAGTACATAGAATGTACATAAATAAACATGTGATCAAAAATATGTAAAAAGAAGAAAAAAAACAATGAAAGATTTTATTTAACACATTAAATATGTCACTAATAAAACACATACCTTATCCTTGTCAACATCATTCCACACAAAAATAATTCCCCCTCCTCTTTCCTGGTTGATAATCCTTGGATTGATTACTATTGATTCTAAAATAAAATAATTTGAAATGGATTGGTTATGAATCTTTAAAAAATGATTCTTGTTCAGTTTTAGTATTTCTTAGTACCAACAATTAAAAAAAAAAAAATCAAGTAATATATACGTGAGTTTGGAGCACTGGTTTCTGAATATGAATGCATTATAGTTCATTCATTTGCATGTCCCTTGTGGAACTTTGCCTCCCTAACAGCACTCCTGCAAGCCTCTCGGTTGTGAGCAAGATGACCTGCTGCTGATGCATCCATTTGCAGATCATCAATGATGTCTTGCAGCCGTCTTCGCCTTTGTCTTCCTCTCTTTCTTTTTCCCATTATGTACCCTTCCAAGATGGTCTTCTCTAGATTATCATGACGTTTAATGTGTCCAAAATATTTAAGTTTTCTCTTTTTAATCCTCTTTACTAGCCAGCCTTCTTCAATATTAAGTTCTTGTAGTATAGATATATTTGTTCTTTTTTGTGTCCATGTAATTTGAAGAACTCTTCTGTAGCATTTACATTCAAAGGCATTTTGCATTATGGTATTATAAATAAAATAGAAAAACTATTGTGAAATTTATTTATAATGCATTATAGTATTATAAATAAATTTCACAATAGTTTTTCTACAAAATGCTGACTGCATTGGCAAATACATCTTATGTCTTTGCAACACAAATAATGGTAACAACACAGACAATTGTTAATAAAGGAAGTAATGCAAAAAAAAAATAATGCAACAAAATTAAAACATGTTCAAAAATTTTGAGACGGCAATGAAAGACAAAATGTCTATGAAGACTCTAAAAATTAAAGAATACAAACAGATATGCCTCCAGCTACACTAGTGATTCCTATATTTTTTTTTGGGTCAATTAATCCTGAAGCCAATAATTCAGCAGAAACATCCCATATTACCAAGTACAAAAAACAAATCTTCACATATTTCTATTTTTCCATATAGTTTAGATTTGTTCCAATGACTCCCACATGACCATTTGCTATACAAAGTTTGGGAAGCACTGAGTTTGGCTGAATGAATGGGAACAATGATAACTTTTAGAGAGATGACATTATCATCGGGGCTACAAACTATAACTAGTCAAGTCATTATAATACTTTCACGCTCTGCTCTTGTTGAGCATCATACTCTATCCAACAGAAAGTGGATCAATGTATTCTTAATGGTGGTGGAGCTTGCTGAGAAGCTTGTCAAAGTTCACTGGAGGAGTTAAAGAATCTGTTGCTAGGGGATTTTATGTTTATAATCACTGAGAGATACATGACTTACTGGGGGAATTAAAAATATCAGATAAGGACAGCGCTGGATCCAGCTCACAAATAGGGGTGCAGGAACTTGTACAACAAAACATCAACTCCAGTTTGATCTCATTTGTAAATGATACATTTCTACAGGCTCCAACTTAAGAGTGCACTTTTAAGTTGTTTTAGATTCTATTTCTCTACTGCCATACTCCTTAGCCAATGGCACATTATTACTGACTAAATCTAAAACTAGTTCTGACTCCACTGCCCTTTTGATTATCCTGTTGTTTTGTCTGTAACATGGGTTAAGAAGAACTCACTAAAAACTGAAGAGCAACTTTATTAAAGCAACATGTGGCGTCCTTTGAACAGGAAGTGATAACCAAATTTAAAGACAGGAGAAGCAGCCAATAAGAGACTAAACCTTGTAAGATAAACATCTTATGTTGCTGTTGTGGCCTACTGTAAAATAAGATATTTTAGAATTGCCTATGAGAGTAGCTGATTGGCAGAATGCTGCTCAATAACTATTATCTAACATTTTCTCTTTCAAAACCGTGCTTTATGCATAAAGAACAGAAATGGGCAAGATTAAACATTCATGGTTATTTATACCTCAATACCTCCCCACAACAGAAACCTGACGTAACAAAGTAGATACAAAGTAGTTGGTACACGGATAACTAAACAACATGCTACATATTTCTCTTGGCTAATTATATTTTATATAGTTGGGCAACTCGCCTGTTATGCCTACGGTCTGGCGATAGTTGTAAATGAAGTGTGACACTGACACTAGGAGATCAAACGAATTATGTAGTTCAAACATGCTGGCTGCTCTATTTTTGTACATAAACAAATTTTGTCGTTGAAAACATCACACGCCTACACCTATCTACAGCACTAGAGGGCAGAGGTCAAAGTTCATATATACACTCTTCTAGCCTCGTCTTATAACTTTTCATAATGAAAATTAAAAGCACTGTGGTTGCACAATTTTGCTTCTTTCAGTAAATATAATTTAATGAAAAAACTTATGAACATATGTCTCATTGTTGCATACTTCTTACAACATTTCAACGACATATATTATTGTAAGTTAGAAAATTCACAACATTTTTATAAACTATGCGAAAACCTTTGACAACGGCGATAGACATTTACTTCCGGAATAAACATGGCAGCATGATCGAAGCGAAACTTGAAAACGGTATGACGGTATCATGTATTATATGCGCATGTTGTGTATAAGCACAAATAGGCATATTATGGTTTTGTTTAATGCGTATTATGTTGTTTGATAATGTGGCGAAATTTAGACGATTGCAGTGTAGTCACGTGCAAATGTTAAATATTTTTTTTTTCTATTTTGCTGGTGAAAAAATATCCTGAAATCTGTGCAAAATCGTATATGGGTTTTGACAAAGTAGCGTTCGTGTTTACAGGCTCTAAGTGATTGCTGCTATTATTTTAACCAACATATATAATAAAACTGTAACACAATTTGATTCAGTCTTGACATAGATCTGTATGTGCATAAAGTCATACGTTGACTTAGTTGGGACCGGCCATGATGCCGCAAGTCGATTTGGCCGTTATAGGGAGAGGGCAGACACAAAGTACAGTTCGCTACTATAGCATGTTGGAAGATGAATATAGATGTTTACCATCACTTTAAAATGCTAACAAAACGCACATTAGCACAGTAACTGGAGATTAATCACAAAATATGAATCACAACACATTAAATAAAGACTCATACAGTAATAAATAAGGTGTATGGTGCAGTTTTACAAAGTGAGGGAGGGAGTGAGTAAGGTGAGAAAAAAAACGAATAGTTCTTTGTGTTTTTGTCTTGTTGTGCATGTATCCTCAAATAAGGCTCACGCCGAGATATCGGATGTTGTATGTTTTTCATTTATACATTCTCATACTTTCTATTCGTTTTTTTCTCACTTTGCTCACTCCCTCACTCACTTTGTAAAACTGCACCATACACCTCTGTCTACCTTATTTATTATAACCAGTTTTACTGCAGTAGCCATCCCTTTTATCTCATACAGTAATAACTTCTTACTGACACAAAAATGCACATGCATGTGAAGTATTATAACTTTGATATGTACAATGTAACACTGTATGACTGGCGGTGCCATCACAGTTGATAAGCATAATGTGTGTGACTACAACAGCATGCAGTGACTGGGATTGCCTGTTTGTAGAACATTTTCCAATTATTTTCTGTGGGAGCTTGGCTGTAAGTGGGTACAGCTGCAACTCAGTAAGTCAGTGCACTCTATTAATTACAGGATTCAGTTATAACATAGAGGTCAGTGCATATGTTAAACTATAGGATTCATTTCCAGCATACGGATCTATGTTTATATTAAATTACTGGATTCAGTTCAGATAGAGATCTACATGTATCTGCATTAGCCCTATGTATATATTAAGGTCTGGGATTCAGATCCGACATAAAGATCTACCTGTGTATTAAACTGCTGGATTTAGTTCAACATAGAGATCTATGTGTATCCATAAGAGTCCTGTATGTATACTAAACATTCAGGTCTAGCATAGAGATCTACATGTATATAAAATATACAGGGTTCAGTTCATACCAACTTAGGAATCTATTTGTATATTAGACCATTAGATTCAGGAATTGATTGAAAGATTGATGTACCAACACCACAGCCATGCCCACTACTGACTCCCTCTGATTGGCATAGCTGTAAGAAGAATGCTACCTGATACATGTGAGTTTGGAACATTGGTCTCTGAATATGAAGATATTCAGAGACCAATTCTTCAATATCTGGCTGGAGGAAGATGACTGGACAAGTGTGATGTTACCGTTTTATTCTTCAATATCTGGCTGGAGGAAGATGACTGGACAAGTGTGATGTTACCGTTATTAGGGTCAGCAGATGAGAACTGGCCCATCTCACCTCTTCAATGGTACTCCCAGTAATACTCAGGCCAACGAGCCAGGACTTAACATTGTTCTCATAGTGGTGAACTGTGCCAGGGAGCTTGCTTTTTTTTTCGTTCCACCTCGGACCTTCAGGCTTAAAAACATTCTGCCCACAGTTCAAGGGAGATAGAATAACAACAGAAAGATGAGGCCTGATAAAGTAGACTGTATATATGGCTGTCAGTTAGCAAATGAAAAACAGGATATTACGTACAAAATCTGTTTATGGACATGGGACCTCAGCTTAAGGCACAGTGGGTAACGGATTATCTTCCTGTCTTGAGATAATGGTAAGCATGTTTTTTCTTGTGAGTGGGGTGTTTATTTTTCTTGTGTGTTGTGTACATTGTTAAAAAAGTATCAAGGTGTCCTCATATATCACTGACTTCAGAAATTTACATTTTGTTCCAACCTCTCTAGTGTTAGACACTTTAAGAAAATAACTGCCAACCTTGTATTTAGAAAATATGTTTCACATGTTACATGTTAACTGTGTTTCTTATATTTCAGAATACACCCATTGAAGACATATGGAAGTTTACAACCATTGAAGACATAAGAAATTTTAGACTTTTTACGTGAAAAAAGATGGCTTCTTCTCAGTAAGAATTGGTGATCTTTCTTTAATTAGGTGTCATATACAGGGTGTTCCAAAAGTTCCTTTACACTTTATAGAGGCCACTGTAGGAAGACAAATGTGTGTTATTTTATTGAGAAATTCTCAGTTTTAGCTGTATCTTGGAGGGACATGTGAGAGCACTCTCACTTAGATGACCCAAATCAGGAGAAAAGATAGGTGATTTCATTTAGTACTTCTCAAACTTTACATCACTGTATGAAACTTTAATGAAAGCCCTGATATACATTGTTTCATATCTGATGGAGCAGATACTTGTATATTTGTATCTGATGTCCCAGAGAGTAAATTAAAGTTTAATTCAATGTTTACTCAAGGTGCTAAAAAAATGCTCCTGTGACTTCATGTGGTCGTATAACCTGAATATTTTTATATGCTTAGTTAAATATTTTTATTTCATTTATTACTTATTTCATATAAATATTTTGAGCACAGGGCAACTGGTGTAGTGTTCAGTGAAAGACTGGCAACTCATTATAATGCCTGGAACAAGGACTTCACAGAGAGACCTCAGCGCCTTCTCAGGAGTATTGAGAGATGTAATGAGTTGGACTTACTGCATAGATGCAAACATGTGCTGGTATGTATATGCTTTTGTTTTGTTGTAATTTATAATGACATTAACCAGAAGTTTATATATTATGCATGTACACTGTGGATTGTGGAAGGAAACTTAGATTTGCACATAAGAGTAGTTTTCATCATAAAAATGATGTTTAGAGGAAAGAGCTGTTTGACTTGGCAGTTGGTGACCCTAGCTGATGTGCTTATGCCAGGATTGGTGAACCCCCCCCAGCCAGCCAAGACCTTGTCCTACGTCGCCATTGGTACCCCCGGGAACAAGCCCAGCCTGACTTATGCCAGGACTGGTGAACCCCCCCCCCCCCCCCCCCCCCCCCCAGCCAGCCAAAACCTTGTCCTACGTCTCCACTGGTACCCCAGGAACAAGCCCAGTCTGACTTAGGGGGGCTGGGATCAACATGGTCCCTATAGTGCTAGAGTCTGGTAAAGAGGTAATGCACCACCCTTCTCTCACCTTTTTAACTGAAAAAAAAAAATGACTGCTGTAATTTTTTACCTACATGACATGATGCAGTACCTTGATACCTTCACACTGTTGGCTGCAAAGAATATTATGCTTACAGTTCCAAATAGACAGAAAAACAACAACAAACAGTTTTGTAATTATTTACCCATATGAAACTGAATTATGCAAAATTTGTTACCATTCTAGTTTCACAGAATATTGTTATGGTTAAGGGAGAAATTATGAAATTTTTTTTTTTTTTTTTGCATTTGGATGTCCCTTGCAGAACTTTGCCTCCCAAACAGCACTCCTGTAGGCCTCTCAGTTATGAGCAAGATGGCCTGCTGCTGATGCATCTGTTTGCAGATCCTCAACAATGTCTTGTAGCCATCTTCGCCTTGGTCTTCCTCTCTTTCTTTTTCCCATTATGTACCCCTCCAAGACTGTCTTCTCTAGACTATCATGACATTTAATGTGTCCAAAATATTTAAGTTTTCTCTCCCTAATCCTCTTCACTAGCCAGCTTTTTTCAATATTAAGTTCTTGTAGTATAGATATATTTGTTCTTTTTTTTGTGTCCATGATATTTGAAGGACTCTTCTGTAGCATTTACATTCAAAGGCATTTATGCGAATTATGAAATACATAAGTAAAATTTTAGAAACCCCAAGAGACTGACAATTACTGTTTGTAATCATGCTACAACAGTCTTGTCACATGTACTGAAAATGTTTGCATAACTAGCCACAGAGTTGAAGAAACATAAGAGGAAATAACTACTGTTAAAGGATTTCTTGGGATAATAAGGTTAACTCAGGTTCTATGAATACTACAAATAAAATTAGGGGTTCCTTTGTATCATCATCATTAAATGCGTGCCGATGGCATTGGCTATTATGGTTCTCCAGAGTACACGATCTTTCATGCAGACCATCAACTCAGTTGGTGATCTCCTCTCACACCATCCCGTCAGACTGTCCAGTATCATTTCTCTTGGTTTTCCTCTTGACCTTCTTCCCGCTATTTTTCCTGTTGTTATAATATTTTCTATGCCCCTTCTTCTCATTGCATGTCCTATGAAAGTACATTGTCTCTCTCTTATCTTTTTGACAAGATTTTTTTTGTCTCTCCAGCTCTTCTCATACATTCTTCATTAATTATTTATGCTGTACAGGGGATTCGCAGCATTCTTCTAATAAACCACATATATCTGCTGCTTCCAATGATTTTTGTGCAGTCCTGCCTATTGTCCATGATTCACTTCCATATAACAAGATAGTTTCAATATAGCATTTTAGGACTCATTTTCTAACATTCGTTGATAAGGATGTGTTGGATAATATGTTTCTCATTCTCTGAAATGCAGTCTTTGCTTGGCCTATTCTGTTCCTAATTTCTGTTCTGCATTTCCCATCTGAAGTTATTACTGCTCCAAGGTATTTGAATTTCTGCACCTGCTTTAGAATAGTTCCATTTAATTTTATACTGCATGTTGGTGGATTCTGTTTCTTAGATATAACCATAGTTTCTGTCTTTTTGATGTTCAAAGTAAGGCCTTTCTGTTCACTTTCTTTGGTGACTTTATCCAAGAGATTTTGCAGGTCTTGTTGGTTCTCAGCTATCAGTACTGTGTCGTCAGCATACCGGAAATTGTTAATATTGTATCCTTCAATTTTTATGCCTGGTTCTGTGATGATCATTCTTAGAATATTCTCGCTGTACAGAGAAAAAAGGTCTCCTTTGTATACTCAGAATAAATTTGGGTTTCATGGAATTTTTTAAAATTAAATTTTTAGAGTATTCAGAATTAATTTAAAAGTTTCTTTGTATTTTAACAATTTTGTCAGTCTTCTTTTGGGTTCTAAAATTTTTCTCTGGCTTCACTGGGGTTCTAAACATTTTCTGTAGGTTCATTGGGGTCCTAAATGTTTAATCAGTTTAAATTTTCATTTAAAACAAAACAGTTGTGCTTCTTGCCTAAAAAGTTATTGACAAGGGAGAAATAAGAGTTAAAACTTTTCTACTTTATTTTTCCACAGAATGAAAACTTTTACCATGTAATACCACTTTATTCTTTTTTTCTTTTTTTTGTATGTGCCAGCTTCGAAATGCCACAGAAGATGAGATTTTAACGTGCCATACAAAAAGACACATCGAAATTTTGAGAAGCACACAGAGTATGAATGAAGAACAGCTGAAGGCAATATCGCAGAAGTATGACTACATTTATTTCCATGAGGTATGGCTAATGTGTGGTCACATACAAGGTCATGCCAGAAATCGTGAGCAAATAATTTCCTGACATCATTCATCAGCATCATGGATGAAGGGAATAATATTATTCATACAGTAAAGAGAAATGAATCTTAAAATCATTATCTGTTGGATCACACAATTAAAGTATGCAATTGAACCTTACATATAGAGAAGATCGTGGAAAATTTTACATTCTGAAAATGAAAATCCATAGTGTGTCTCAAGACAGTGGTGGAAATGTGCTTCCTATACTCCAAAAAATTTTGAGAATATGAAGAAGTAGATAATGATGTACAGGAATAGATGAAAAGTAACAAAGTTCAAGAGATGGCTGACTGTGATATATTTGATACGGTGAAATGCGTCTGAGTGACAGATGTAGAGAAAAATATAATCCACAGTGAATGAGTTAAAGCTCTTTAGGCAGTATTAGCCTGCATAGAATAGAAACCTGAGGCTACTGCGAACACAACCATGTTAATATGGGGCTGTGGGTAGAGGAAGAGTGTACAGTGTAAAAGAAAAAATTAGAAGGAACAATGATTAAAACAAATGACAGCACAGTGTAAGTCATCTTTGATTTGTTAAAATTTGGCTTGATCTCATTGGGGTCAATGTTTTTGTTGGCATACTAGAACTGTTAAAAATCATTTTTTTCATACATAAACAGGTCAGCTTTTTTGTATGTTGAGGAATTATCTTTAGGTGTTGTTTGTTTTGATGTCATGTCTGTAGTCCTTTCATGTGGATATTTTACTGATGTCATCTGTTGCTTCAGACACTAGCATTATATTTAAGCATAATTCTGCTTGCAATCCACAGAAATCCTATGAAAATGCTGTCCTGGCTGTTGGAGGAATTATTGATCTTGTTGATGAAATTGTTTCAGGAAAGGTAATTTTTAACTCTTCCCGTGCCTTAGGAAGAAACGCTGATGTTCAGTTGGGTGCCAGATAAAAGCACAGGTATAGGGGGTATAGTTGTAAAATTGAATGAAACACAGTATTTCCATGTACTTCTGTGTACTTATTGTGTTTCTTAGTATGCATAACTAAATGTATGAAGATTTCATAAATGCAGAGTTTTTTAGGAAAGAAGAAGTAATGTCATGTTTTTAGACAATGATTGTGTCCAACTTACCATCGGAAAGGCCTAGAGGTACAATACGTACCATCTGAGATGTGTAGATCTACCTGTTTACGTCGTATTGTGATTCAGTGTTGCATTATCGGTAGAATAATGCCTGAAATAACCTTGAAACTACTTCTCTGGTCATCTAATATGTCTAGATGTACTTGGGATACATTCAAGAACAGTGGTCTGGTCACAGGGCATGTCCATACCCCTATCTACATCACAAAAATTGAAATTTCTCGCAGAAAACTTCAGTTTTCTCCCTCATAACTAAGCATTCTTCTGCCATTTTGAAAAAATATCATGAGGCATGCGCACTAAATATTTACAATCTAAACGTTATGCCAGGTTTTTAATGAAACAAACCAAACGTCGCTAGGCTGACTAAAGGTGCACGTGAGAAACTGTAACAGTCGTCCAAGTAACGAAAGGCACAGGAAGAGTTAAGCCACATTTAATATAATAAGGTTTTTGTCATTCTTGTAGTAAATCGGTGGTGTTTAGATAAAAGTGCAGGCCAGAATAATAAACCTGGGGATTTTTGGACCAAAAAAACATAACCTAGATCACTTGGGACTTACTGTTACAAGCATCCAGCAAACTGCTATGTGAAACTATAAAAAGATGGCACTGTTTAAATTATATATAGCCATGATATCTTATCTTATCTTATATCTTATCTTATATCCTTCCCGTGCCGTTAGACGTCACATAGGGCTCGCAAAGTAGTTCGCCAATTTTTCCTGTCTTCAGCGAGTCTTTCAACCTCATCAAAGGATTTTATGCCTGTTAACTTGGCCTCTCTTAATAATGTCCTCTTCAGAGTTTCACGCGGTCTGCCTCTTTTTCTTCGGCCTGTTGTGTTCCACTTGATAGCTTGTTTTGGGATTCTCTGATCATTTCTTCTCATCAAGTGACCAACATATGTCCATCTCCTTTTCCTGATCACCCATGAGACTGGTTGTTGTTCACTCATCTGTCTTATCTCTGCATTGTTCTTGAATTCATTCCACTTGATGCCAAGTATTTTCCTTAGGCATTTGTTTTCAAAAGAGTCTAATTTCTTTTCTATTTCTTTAGTTGTTTTCCAGCTTTCGCATGCATAAATGAGGGTGGATATTACATTTGAATTGAATAGTCTTAACTTGGTTTTTGTGCTTATAACTTTTGAATTCCATATATTCTCAAGATTCTTGAAGATTGATGCTGCTTTTGCAATTCTGATCCTAACTTCCTTTCTAGTGTCACCATCCTGGTCTATGTAGCTGCCAAGGTATGCAAATTGATTGACTTCTTCAATATCTGTCCCTTCTATGTGTATTTTTCCATTTTGATTGATGGGAATTTTCATTATTTTTGTTTTGTCCTTATTAATTTCAAGTCCTATTTTGCTAGCCAGTGAAGATAGGCTATCTGTTTTGTCTTGCATGGAATTCACATTATTACTGATAAGAGTTATGTCATCAGCAAAATCAAGATCTTCTAGTTGGGTCCCATGTACCCAGTCAATACCTGTGTTACCTGTGCAGCATTTTGTCATTATGTAGTCTATTGTAATCCCAAAAAGTAAAGGAGACAGTATACATCCTTGTTTCACGCCTGTTTCAATCTGGAACCATTCACTCATCCCTTCTTCTGTCTTGACTGCACAACCATATCCATTGTATAAGTCCTTAATGATGTTGACAATTTTAGATGGTATTCCATATAGACATAAAATTCTCCATAATGAATCTCTGTGTATGCTATCAAATGCCTTCTTAAAATCTATGAAATTCAGTATTAATGGTTTTTGCTTTTCAATATGTTCTTCAAGTATTATTCTGAGAGTAAAGATCTGGTCGAGACAGCTTCTCCCTTTTCGAAATCCTGCTTGTTCTTCTCTCATTGCAGTATCCACTATATCTTTGAGTGTATTCAAAATGACCTTGCAAAATACTTTTGACACAACTGATATTAAGGTTACTCCTCTCCAGTTGTTACAGTCACTAAGGTTGCCCTTTTTTGGTATTTTAACAATGATTCCCTTCTTCCAATTAGAAGGGACCTTTTCTTCTTTCCAAATCTTGTTAAACATTCTCTGTAGTTGTCTCATGTTGTCACTATTGATAGCTTTTAGCATCTCGGCTGTTATTTCATCTTCACCTGCAGCTTTGTTGTTAGCCATTAAATTCACTGCTGCTTCAATTTCATGCAATTTAATTTCATCTAGATTGACATTTAGTTGTGGGGCTGATAAGTCAGTTCCATGATATGGTCATGATAAAATTTCGTGAAAGCTGCTGAAGCAGTTATATAATTAGTGACTTACGAAACACAGAGAATCAACCGTAGTGATAGGTCTTCTGATAAGAAGTATCATGTAGGCAAGTGCCCAGCTTAGAAAGATCATTGCTGACACATTATTTTATGCTTCTTTAGCAACTAACCATTCAGACATTTAGCCTTTACCCACCTCTTGAAAATCCTTTAAAATTTTAAATAAATTCTTGGAAATTAAAAATAAAAACTATCTTCAGACCATATTTGAAGGCTAGTCATGCAGTACAAACTACATCTGTATACATATAATAGTGACAACACTTACACTCAGGATAATGTTGGTTTGTGCTAATATTTCCATGTATTTCTTATATTGTAATTTTATTAAACTGTTTTAATAATTATTAATAATTAATATTTATAATAACAATAAGAATAAAACTAAAATATCTATAAAATATGCTTGTTTATACAAAGATTATATACAGTTATTTGTTAACACAGTTTTTTATCCATTGCTAATTTTCTATACTTATTACTTGAAGATCAAAAATGGAATGGCACTGGTTCGGCCGCCTGGCCATCATGCAATGAAGGAAGAATTCTGTGGCTACTGTTATTTTAGTAACGTAGCAATAGCTGCTCAAGTAACACTTGATAAATACAACTTGAAAAGGTATTGTCCCTCACCAGCACATTTTTTTGTAATAGATTTATGGTGATTATATGTAAGTTTTTTTTCTTAACTCTTTCCATGCCGCAGGAAGAAACGCGGATGTTCAGTTGAGTGCCGAAATAAAACAGCACGTCTTGATATGTTTAGGGGGTATAGTTGTAAAATGGAATGGAAATCAGTATTTCCATGTACTTCCGTGTACTTATTGTGTTTCAAAGTATAACTATGAAAATTTCATAAATGCAGAGTTTTTAGGAAAAAAGTAATGTGATATTTTTAGACGATGATTGTTCCCAGCTCACCATCGGCTAGGTCTAGATCTGCACTACTTACCATCTGAGATGTCTAGATCTACTTGTCGATCTCGTATTGTGATTCTATGTTGCATTCTCGCTAAATTAATGTCTGAAATAATCTTCTATCTACTTCTTCAGTCGTCTAATATGTCTAGATCTACTTGGGATACATTCAAGAGCAGTGGGGTGGTCACAGGTCATGTCCATGCCCCTATCTACATCATAAAAAATTTAAAATTTTCGATGTTTCACTTTTTTTCTCGCTCAGCATCGCTCATAACTAAGCACTCTTTCACCATTTTGAAAAATGTCACCGGAAACATGGACGAAATATGTACAATCTAAATATTAAATATTGTTTTATCGAAACAAACCAAGAGTCGCTATATACGTACAAATCGGGAAACCGGAAAGTTTGCTACAGCGACCCAAGGCACAGAAAGAGTTAAAACTTGATAGATTTTTTTATGTAAAGAAAAGCAATTATTGCCAGTTCTTATGTCCGTGTTTTGTGTTACTGGAACAGTTCATATTAACTGCCAAGAAAATGAAGTGAAAAATGCTTAACCACCTTGTACTTAAAAAAGTTTCTTTCACTGTCCATCTTGCCTCTTAACCTGCTATCTTATCAGTCCACTGATCTGATGTATCTGATTTATCCACCTCTTCTGTCTGCTTATCTGTTTAATACAAATGCTGATTACTTGACAAACTCCGTGAAATAAAATGTCTTTTGGTTTCCATTGCTTTTAAAATCTGCTTAAAGGCCAGCAGATATGTTTGTAATGCAGCAACATATGAAGAAATCGACTGCACAGGTCACAGAGGAGAAAGTAATTTTTATCTCCTTTGTTGATTTTTACACAGAAGTGTTGGTTTCACATATTGTTTTAGTAATTATATTGACATATTTTGAACATATCTACATAAATCTATATCTCACAAATGACCATGACATAATTAAATTGGTCTTGAAATATTAATTGAATAGTGTTTTTTTTTTTAACCTTGCACTTTTGTGTTATTCACTGTAGAATATTGGTCTTAGACTGGGATGTCCACCATGGTCAGGGAACCCAATTCAAATTTTATGATGATCCTAGGTTTGTACTTGATGTAACTCTTTTATTATAGCTCTTTTATATTTCTGTTTGGGGTTTTTTTTTTTTTTTGTTATTGGCTTCCAAGAAGCCTGACTGAAAGAGTGTAAAAGATACTGACCTCATTTAAAAAAAAAAAAAAGGTCACTCTTAAAACACTTTAAAATACCTAACAGTGGCATTAATGGAGACCTATTGAAATATTCTGAAATGGTAAAAGTTTTTTTTATATCGTCTGCACTGATTACATTAAGGTAGGAGTGGTGAACCCATGGCTTGCATTCCAAAACTGGCAAACAAACACATTCTGTGGACACCTGAAGATTCCAGAATTTCACCAAGTTTTACCATGACCCCTCAAAAAAGAGGCACCAAGGCATCAGATTTGGTCTGCAAAAATGAATTTTCATGAAGGTGTGAAAAGGATAGTCCATTACATCCTTTTATTGTGTTGTGCATTTCATGCAAAACAGTGGTCTATCTTCAGCTGTTGAGAGTTTCTGAGCTTTATTAGTAATGCTTATGTGGATATGCAACATCCTGTTCACTGCTTGAAAGGCTAAAACTAGAAACAAAATAAGGGATATAATGAAGGATTTTTATTTGTATAATGATCCCATAGGCTGCATTTACTTAGTAGTCAGCAGTGACCAGTGAAAGCTAATGCTTTTGTATGTAAAGTGGAACATAATAAATGTGAAAGAGATTTACTAGCAACTTGCCACATGTCCCAGAATTTGTACGTGTCATCAGTTCCAGAACAACTGAGCATGATCTTATGTTATTTCTTTACCCATGTCTCATATGAAAGAGTTATTTTTCATTTCCTATCATTATATTTATTCATTATATGAAGCGGGTAGTTATAATTAATTTATAATATTCATTATACAATACTGAATTGTAATACACTGTTTAATGTTACTAGTGTTCAGTTTTTATTATGACCTTTCACCTAGACTGTAATTGCAGTTTTGTTATAACTTCTATCGTTATCATGACTATAATATTTAATTTTACTATAACTGTTAACCTCACTGAGACCGCAAGGCTGACAATCTACAACATACTCATCAAAACCACATTCAGTATTGTTTATTAGCACATCATGGCATTAAATTTTACAATGTCAATTTTTTTTTTCGTTCTTCAGTTGGAAGGTGAGAGAGATAATTTACATTTGATTGTAAATTAGTAAACTTTTGAAATGCGTATGTTGGTCAGATTTGTAGGTGTTTCAAATCTGTTCTCAATGCAGAGTTTTGTTTGTCTCTATGCATCGTTATCAATACGGAGCAGAGTGGCCATATCTCAGAGAGTCGGACTACGATTATATTGGACAGGGTCCCGGCAAGGGCTACACAATTAATGTTCCACTGAACGAGGTAACAGTCAAAATTGTCTTATTACTGAATGTTGGTAATTTTAGTCATTTGTTGGTGTAGAATGTGTGGGTGTATTGAGTGGTAATTAATTCTGGCTTTTTTTTTGTTTGTTACAAATGATGGGCATTTACTTTTTAACAGTCAGTCATATTTTGATGTTTGTTTCTGCACCCACTTCTCACATGAAGGAATTGTTTTTCATTTTTAGGCTTTTTTTTTTTCTCTTAAATTTTTTCTTTGTATAAAACCAGTATTTTCATTAAAACAGAAGAACTTCATTTTCTGTTCAGTTTTATTTGAAAAGTTCATTTACTGATAAAACACGATAGGGGTGGTTTTAGTAAGGATCGGAGCCTGGCTTGTAAATTTTAAAAATCTTTTTTAAATTATGAATTTCCAGTTGTTGATGAAACAAAACCAATCTAACTGCGGATATTTTATTTATTTGTGTTTTTGAAAGCCTTTCATGTAGCCAGCGCTGGACAAGAATTAATGATAAAGTTCAAAGGCTTCATTAGCTGAGTATATTCTGCTTTGTTTCAGTACAAGGTGTTTTATTTAAAAAACATATTTTTTTGTTTTGTAAATATTTTTTTTTCAGATTGGCTTTGGGAATGATGATTATTTGTCCATTTTCTTGAACCTTCTGATGCCTGTATTCTATGAGGTAAACTTGTTTTGATGAAAGATTAATCTTTTTTTGCAGGGGTAAAGTTCTGTTTAATTCCAATTTATTATGTAAGATTTTTATTTTATTCTTGTTGAGATGAAAGGTCATAGTTTTAATGTAAGAAGAACTGTTGTTTTTATTAATAAATGTACAAGATTGTATTTAAATTTATTACAGGATATTGGGTTATTTTTTTTTGGGATGTATATTTTTAATAACTTGTATTAGAATGGGACATTATTTTCTTGTCCGAAAAAGATTTTTTTTAACTGAAATTATTTCATTGCAAATAAAATGAATATATTGGAATAAATTAATGAAAGTATTATCAGGGAAGGCAAACATTTCTGCTCCTCCTGTTATGATGTGTAGTGTGATTTTTAAAAAATTTTTTTTATGCTATGCTTATGATGTAAGCTATGCTTATGATTTGAAAACAAATGCCCAAGGAAAGTACTTGGTATAAAGTGGAACGAATTCAGGAAGAATGCAGAGATAAGGTAGATGAGCAAACAACAATCTGTCTAATAGGTGATCAGAAAAAGGAGATGGACATATATCGATTACGTGATGAGAAGAAACAGAGAATCCCAAAACAAGCTATCAGGTGGAACAGAACAGGCAGAAGAAAAAGAGGTTGACCACGTGAAACTCTAAAGAGGACACTTAAAGAGAGGCCAAATTTTTAGGCATAAAATCCCTTGATGAGGTTGAAAGGCTCACTGAAAACGGGAGAACGTGGTGAACTACCATGCGAGCCCTATGTGATATTTAATGGTACGGGAAGGATGTAAGATGTTTATGATGTGCCTGTTATGGATCCATGATATCACTGTGAGTTCTACCATGACATCCTAGGTCCATAACAAGTACTTCATAAATAGCATAAAGAAAAATCACACTACACATAACAACAGATGTAGTGCTTACCCCCAACATTTTATCTGATGTGAAGAGCAGATTTCCATTTACTTTAAGGTTATACAAAAGAGGAAAACTGGAAAATAAATGTGAGTTTTGAAAATAGATAAAAGATTATTATGTGTTGTGAAATTAAAATCATAAGTATTTATAATCTTTACATTTATAAATTTGTTGCATTCTTTTATAATATTGATGTCATTATTTTGTGCTCTACCATTCAGTTTGATCCAGAGCTGGTGTTAGTTTCTGCAGGATTTGACTGTGCTATAGGATGCCCTGAGGTAAAAAATGTCCTGTAGCAGATTAATTAAATAAAATTAAAGTTTGTAGTGGGTTTCATTATTTATTTGTGACATCTTTTTTCTGTGTGTTTACTCCAAATTTGTTAAAATCTCACATCAAACTAAGAGCATTACAGAACACATTTAATGAGTAGAGATTATCACAGAGGTATAAGCTATTTATTTTTTTTTTTTTTTCTTCATGAAGTTAAGTGTTCTAAGCTTAGAAGTTAAATTGTTATGTGTTGTATAGAATGGAAACTGTTACTGACAGTTTAGACTGAAAATTTAAAGCTGGTTAAAGAGCAGGATGTTCAGTGTGCAGTCATGTGTCAACTAGGCTGCACGGGAGAACTGAGGAGTCCGGTCATATGGCCATATTTTGGTTTTCATAAGAGGAGGTCAGACACTGGGTACAGTTCACTGCTATAACTTGTTTTAAGCTGAATGTACATCACTTTCAAAATGCTAACAGAATGTAGGGTTAGTGTAGTGACTGTATGGAAAATTAACAAGAAAATGTGAATCAAAACAATTTAAATAAAGAATCTAATAAGTTTTCAGTGTCTCTCTCTCTCACGCATGCACACACACAGACACATTTTCTACGTACTAGATGATAATGCAGTGCACTTCTTCATCTCTTCCTCATGTTTTGTTGTGAGTTTCTGATGTATGTGGAAAAGAGATTAATCACAGAATGAATAACAAAACATTAAGCAGTCTGATGGGATCTTGACCCAAATAATGAACAGTCATAATTCAGTCACCACATGACTGTATAATACATTGTAACCGAACAGTTCCAGTTGCATTGCTGTATATTGTACAGCATAATAATTGTTGCTGAAATGATGAGATTGATCCTGGATATTTTGTTATCAATATAGTATAAATTAATATGTAGTGATGTACTTAGTCATGTGATATTTAAACTTAAAAGTGGAATGTTCACACTTCTGTACCAATTAAAATTTTATTTTCAGTTGTTATTATGATATTGTTTTTGATATTTTGCAGTTATGTAAGCATGCTTTTTCATTATTCATTTTTAAGATTCATCATTGATGTTAAAATTCTAAAGAGATATTTTTTTTATTTTGTTATGAAACTAGGGTGAGATGATGGTAACCCCAGCTTGTTTTGCTCATTTTGTGAACCTGCTGATGCCATTGGCTGGAGGAAAGCTAGCTCTGATATTAGAGGTAAATGATTTGATTTCATAATATTTTCATATAACAAGATAAAGCACAGCTATGGTCTCTGAAAACAAAATCTTGAGAAAGATTTTTGGACTGATTAGAGGTACTATAGCACAAGAATGGAAAATTAGAAATAACAAAGAAATATACACGCTATTCCAATCGGCGCTTATAACTCAGTCAGTCAGTCATTTGCATGTCCCTTGCGGAACTTTGTCTCCCTAACAGCTCTCCTGTAGGCCTCTCGGTTATAAGCAAGATGCCCTGCTGCTGATGCATCCATTTGCAGATTATCGTTGATAATCTGCAAATATAACTGCAATATATAATATATATTATTTTTTAAAAAATATTTTGCAAATATATATCTGCACTTATAACTACCATAATGAAAACAACAGATTGAGATGACTCAGACACTTGGAGAGGGTGGATGAGAGCAGACAGACAAAAAAGGCTTATACAGAAGTGATAAACAGAGACGGACCAAGACAACAGTGGCATGACAACCTGGAAGAAGACCTACAGGCTGTCGGAATGGACATCTGGCAGAAGACTAAGAACAGAGGGGTAATAGAGACAAGTCTTATCTGCAACAATGAACTGCAGTGGCTTAGAAAGCTGAATGAGTTAATAATACTTACTATATGCATTTTTATCTCATATTCAGTTATTAATTGATTTTATCGATATATGAGATGCATTTCAAAAGTAAGTTTACAAGGCATGTAACATCCATAAAAGCAATGATAAACCCATGGGCATATTTGTGAAATTTTCCATATTCTCTGTGTCCGATTGCAGCACCATATAGGTGGCATCCGTTGGTTAAACTGGAGCAACTTTTTTTTGTTTTTTTTTTGTACATGGCCTTGATGCAACAGGGTGTAATGTGTTTTTTTGTCGAAGAGAAATTTATTATAACTTAACTCCCTGGAAAACTTATATTGTTGCACCAGTAGACAAAAATAAAAATTGTTTGTTTTATTGTACCTTAGTGAAATTTTTATGTTTCTGCACTTTGTTGTTCCAGGGAGGTTACAATCTGAAATCTTTATCTGAATCTGTTGCCCTGAGTTTAAGAGCTCTTTTAGGGGATCCAGCTCCAAATATTGCTCCAATAACTGCAGCAAACCCAAGGTAGAGTTTAGCCATTGGCCTCTGATTGTTTTTATGTGCAAGTTTTTTTTCCTGTACAATTTTAAATGCTGGGTGCATTTTTAACACACAATAAAGTATACAACTATACATGAAGCACTGCAGTAAAGCTGTGATGCACATTTTTAACAGGCGCATTTCCAAAGATGCATAGGAAAAGCTACGTATTCTTTCAAGTTATAGCTAAGTGCTCTATTCATTTTATTTATTTATTTTTTTAACATAGATTCACATAAATCTATACTTTATCTCCTCTCTCTAATTCTTCGTCCTGTGCATGATTAAGGCTCACGCCAAAATGTCACTACTTTGTAGTCGTTAAGTAATAAAACTGTTCCTACTTTTTTCCTAGTTTATACATTTTGGTGCATTTTTAAATGCTGGTTTCACTTAAGCCTTCTCTAATAGTTGTTTCAGCTGTGTCCTTTCTTAATGAGACATACATATTTTTATGTAAATTTCTTAGCCATTGCAGCTCATTAGTATAGAAACCTCTGTCTGTCATCACTTTTGTGCATCTTTGTATCATACAATGTTTTAGTTGTAAATAGGCATAATTGTTTGGAGCAAGAAATGGTCAGTGAAAAAATATAGGGTCTTTGGGGAGCATTACCATCTTGAAGTAATCTTCTCCTTCAGAGGAAAAAATATGAAATAACTTGGGGGAAAAAAAAACAAGAGGAAAACAGATGAGTACATGAATGAAAATTGCAGTCATTCTCTTTAGGGGATGTCAGGGAGGTGACAGCATGGAGATTTGTAGTTCAAGAACTCAGAAAGACAATTAGTGGCAAATCTATTTTTAAAAGTGGTTGTCAATGCATTGAATACATTTGAAGGAAGAGAATGACTTATTTGGGAATGCATTCTTTAAGAATACCATGTATCTTAATCCGCAGAGAAGAATCACACAACACGTGCATATGGCTAGCATTGTTTGTTGCAGCTAGAGCTGCTACCACCTTATGTTTCTCACCATGAGTCAGAAAAATGTTCATTTAATTTCATATATGCAGTGTTCATTTATGACTTAATGATTTGTACTGTGAGAAAATCATTGTGTTTTGGTATTTGATGGCTCATGGTTTATATAATTTTCTTCTGTATTTTCACCTGCAGTATTGCGGAATCAGTGTTGAACTGCATTAAAGTTCTTCATCCCTGCTGGTCTAGTCTGAGATATCAGGACTTGGCAGAAGCTACAGAAATAGTAACTGAAAAACATCCCTATCCAGCAGTACTGAAACTACCCCCAGAGTAAGTGACTGTTGAATAACTGGCCTTTTTTCCCCCACAAGAAGGGGTGAAGATGCAGTACTCAAGCTGAATGAAATAGTGGTCAGTGGCTCGTTGCTGAGTGCTTGTGTCAAGGTGTCTAAGCATAGCCAGACAAGACCCTATTCCACCTCCTCTGGAAATGGACAGCAGTCTAGCCAACAGAATAGGGATTGTAATGGGAAAGTGGTTCAGAAAAAAATATGCAGACATGAAGCTGGGTGTACTGGATTAGTTAGTTAGTTGGGCCAAAGGCGGCGCATAGGGCGGAGGACAAGACTCTCCATGTCTGGCGATTCCTTGCTACCTGCTTTAGATCTTCAGTGTTTCTGATGAGCATTGTTGAACACTCCTTGGTGATAACTCTTCTTAGTATGTCTTTGGGTCTTCCCTGCATTCTTTTACCCACGGTGACCACGTAAATGCTTGGTGTGGGAGTCGTTTTTCGTCCATTCTAAGTACGTGGCCGATGTAGTTCCAGCAACATCTTCTGATAAAGTTTGATATATAGTCTTGTTTAGTTTCTTGTCTTATTGATGTAACCAATCTGAAGTCATGAAGGCCTTTTGAGGATGAATGCCAAAGAAGAAGTAATTCTCCTAATGGATGTTATTTGAGCTTTGTGGCTAGTGTGCTGTCCTGTTTTCACTTGGTGTTTGAATGCCCTTTTAGAGTTTAGCTCAAAGTTAGCACCAGCAGCTTTTCTTCTCTTTTATTTTAAACAAGAGCAAGGGCGTTGTATATTTTATAGTTACCCGATTTCCCCACGAAAATAGCTTCAGGATCCACTTCTGTGGCACACATATTTTAATGAAACTGCCTTCAAGGTCAGTTATGTTAAGAGGTCTTAATACACTTAATTGTCAGTTTATTACGAGAAAACAGGATATTTTTGTACCAAAATCAGTCTCATGGATATGGGATCATGACTGACAAAATTCTTGATCTTTCCAACGATTTTGTTTTGTAGTGTGAAAGAATTTGAGCATGTGACATGTGAAATTTCATCTTCTCTGAAGACAGATTTTGTACTATCATTCGTTAATTTGTAGATCCTGTTTGTCTGATTTTTACATGCTTTGTTCTTAGTGTGCTGTTATGAAGTCCTTTGGCTGTGTAGTATAGATACCACAACCTTAGCTTGGCTCTCACTTCTGTATTCCATTTTTCTTATATTGTCTCTGCTCATTTGATCCATAGGTTTGCTATCTGTCATCTGATTTGCTTAGACCAATTAGAGGAGCATTAGTTTATCGTGGGAGTTTAGCATCTGTGTTTTTTACTTCTTAAAGAACAGTATGCTATGTTTATATAGAAGTACATCAAAACAACAGTTTCTTAAAGAAGTGTTGTTAGGTAGCAGTTTGTGAATTAAATATTAGAGTGAAGGTAAGAATAGAACATTTAAAATGATTTCATTTCTTTTGTTATTTGGATATTCTGTTGGATGCACAGTTTTGCAGTAGTTGGTATTTCTCAGTATCACTTATTATTATTTTAAAATTTAGCTTTATCAATTAAAAAAAAACAAAACAAAAAAGCTTTTAAACCTAAGGTTGATCTTTCTCACCAGACAAAATGTGGAATTCTATACACCAGAATCGAGACCGGCATTATTTCCCCTGATTCAGGAATGTGCTGACCAAGCTGTTCTCAAGCAGCTGGAGTATTACGACCACATCCTGGATGATCTTATCCGGAAGACGTGTTTGAAGTGTGCAGAGAATAAGTAATGTTTGACTTCTTTTTGTAATTACTTATGTTTCATTTATTTGTTTTTTGAATCACTTTAATTCAGTGTCTCTCATGCTATTTGCAGTGATGGATCCGACATTGGTTTTCTGTTTTCTGGTATTCAGGACCTTTATAGAAATAAAAAGTATAAAGGTATTCAGGACCTTTACAGAAGTGAAAAGTATAAAGGTATTCAGGACCTTTATAGAATTGAAAAATATAAAATTATACTAAAGAAACAATTATTAAAATGTATTTAAACATAAGGATAATTCCTGTCAGTAAACAGACATTATTTTTTTGTTTGTTTCAAAATGTGTTCTTAAGTTCATTCATTCATTTATTTGCATGTCTCTTGCAGAACTTTGCCTCCCTAACAGCACTCCTGTAGGGCTCTCGGTTGTAAGCAAGATGGCCTGCTGCTGATGTATCCATTTGCAGATCATCAATGATGTCTTGCAGCCATCTTTGCCTTGGTCTTCCTCTCTTTCTTTTTCCCATTATGTACCCTTCCAAGACGGTTTTCTCTAGATTATCATGACATTCTTAAGTCATATAACACACATAAAATTGATCATGATATTTAATTCCTTGAAGCTTCATTTCCAGCAAATAAGAGATTGAAGCTGCTTGTTATTTGTAAAGTTCCTTTAAAAAAAATGTCTTAAACAATGAAGATCAAATAATTTTACACTTTAATTTTTTTTTTTTTTTTTAAATTTTACTTTTGTCTAAAAATATGTATCAGACAAGCAAACTATTACTCAGATATCATCACTGTTCCATTGGCTGTGTCCTTGTACACTTATCGTAATTCACACATCTTTATTTTTTCTTTTCTTTGAAATTTTATTTTATATACTCGTATATATTTATATACTTTTAAATGAATGACTATTCATGACTTCTATTCATTTCTTATCACTTTGTAAGATACATATTTTTTATAGAGAGTAATTAGTTTTGTTTGTTATGTTGTTGGTTAGTTTGTTATAATGAACCTTTTCTCTTGTTTAATGAAACAGGCTGAGTGTTATCACTGACTGGAAAGAATCAGATTTAACCAGGGCACTGATGACAAAGGATCTGTGGTCTCAGTGCCTTTCTCTAGAGGTTTGTATAAATGAAGTGGAACATATCCTTAATGAAGATCTTTTGTGGTGCTATTGCTTATATAAAAGTTGTTTTTTTTTTTTTTGTGTACAAGTTAAGTTCTAATGGGACAGTCAGAAATAATTTGCAGAAGTATCTGCTATCATTTGGGTGCTCCAAGTACTCATTTTTATAAGATCTATAATCTATATAGACAGGGTCCAGCATAACGCATAGCTGGATTTAACTGACGTAGTGCGCAGAAACTGAATATGTGTGAAAAAAAAACATGACATCAGAGATGAAGCAGACGAAAGGTCATTTTTAACAATGGCTTCTTGGCAAACACAACATCACACATTCACCGTTGAAACTTATTTTAAAAGTGGAGAATCGTCTATTACTGTACAACGAAAGTTTTGTCGCCATTTTGAGTTGCATCTCTGTAATAACGTTCCCGATCAGAGAACAATTTTGAGGTGTGTCCAAAAATTTAAGGAAACCACTACTTGCTTTAATAACAAGTCTACTGGTCGTCCACGAGCTGAACAGACATCTGAACAAATTCAAGAAGTCTGCAATGCATTGCTGAGTAGCCCTCGGCAATCAGCTGTTGAGAACGCTTTGGCACTTGGCATCCTCTTACTGTTAATAGTGATCTTTATGTGCAGATGCTAACTGATTACTTCATTCCTGACTTGGCCAATAGAAATAAGAGACAAATATGGTTTTAACAAGATAGAGCAACTGGAGGTAACTCCTGTGATATTTATGTCTGCTTTGGATTGTCAGCTGTGACGGACAAAAGTCAGCCCACACAAATCGATGGCGTTATATCTGCTGAGGTGCCGAACCTTTGGCATTGATAACGAGAAACATGATGCACAGAGCAGATTTCTGATTCACGACATTAGAAAATGGTCAGAGTATTTATTTCATAACAGAGAGCGCCCATACAGTGGTTGATCAGCCACCAACCACAAAGGTTTGACATTTAAAAATAATCGAAAATTACCAATATTAGTGTTGAATCCATAGTTTGTGGTGTTGCTGAGATGAATAGGGACACTCCCAACGCCGTTGAAGTCCAAGTTCAGCTCTCCTTGGCATGGGGGACATGGTGGGGGTGGAATGGGGGTCACATGTAAAAATAATGGAAAATGACCAATATTAGTGTCGAATCCATAGTTTTCGATGTTGCTGAGATGAATAGTGACACTCCTGATGCCATTTAAGTCTGACCTCAGCCCCAGTCTGCATGGGGTCCTAGGTTTGGGGGGTGGGGTGTTGTGACATGTACAAATAATCGAAAATGACCAATATTAGTGTTGAATCCATAGTTTTCGGTGTCGCTGAGATGAATAGTGACACTCTCAATGCTGTTTAAGTCCAAGTTCAGCCCCCATCTGGTTGTGTGGGATGGGGTGACATGTAAAAATAATCGAAAACAACTTATATTAGTGTCGAATCCATAATGTTTGGGGTCGCTAAGCTGATTGATGACAGTTAAGCCCACGTTTAGTCGAATAGAGGGATTAGAACTCTGTGGAACCTCCTAGAAGGCTGTGGAAATGAACAGAATGTTGTAGAACCGTCTAGAAGGTTGTGGAAATGAATAGAACTTTGTTGATTTGGATAAATAAATACCCGGGCAATGCCAGGTAATCAGCTAGTGATATATAAGTGTGAACATGAATAAGTTAAAAAATGATGAACTATCTTTTCAAATAACTATCTACTAAAAGTACAAGAAAGAAAAAGGTAAAGATAAAATTCCCATTTCCATGCTATCAAGGCATATTGGAGATATGGTGTTAGGCCCATATTTCTTTGAAAAAAAAATTTAATGATTGCTTTTTATAATTCATCATTATTATTGATCAGTATTTTGGAAAATGTTTGTCTTTTTTTTCCCCTGTGTTTAAATAAATGACTGTATCATCTAGCCTCTGTGATGTAATTTTCATGCTCCAATTTATGACATACCAGGATAAAATACAAGGCCACCCAGATAGCTCAGGTTGTGTGGAAGCAAGTGTTGAGTCAGTGCTGACATACAAGGTAGGGTTCACTTCACTTTGTTGGTTAGTTTTGCTGGTGACAGGCCATAAAGCTTACATCATGATGTATTTTTTTCCCCAGTGTTGTTAATAACAGAAATCATCTTTCAGCCAAGACATCTGTTAACATTTACCTATCATATATCACAGATTTAATTTTGAAATCAGTTGTGTTCAGCGTCAACATTTTATGAAAGAGATGTCTTGGCTGAAAGATGAGTTCTGTTATTAACAACATTGGGAAAAAAATTTTTTTTTTTTTTCTGGTTGTTGCTTGTTCATATATTTCATTATTTTTTAGCAGTTCAGTGTAGCAATTAGAATACATATAAAGTGCAGATGCAAAGAAAAGATAAAGGCAAATGAAGTTGTAAATAAACTGAATTCAAGCAGTATGTCTTTGCTTTTTAGAATTATGCAGGCAGGGATTAATGTTTTACTGGCTGCTGTATTAATATATATAAAATTTATTTAAAAAAAATTCTAGGCCTAATTCTTCAGTTCATCCACATATACAAATATATCGGGAGTGTTGAAAATAACATCATTATGAGAAGCATATTATTTGGTTTTGCCTTCAATGGCAGGCCCAGTGCAGCGTGTGTCTTGTCCAGTCTTGCCACATGCAGCAGAATGGTACTGCAAATGGAGCCTTACCTGTCAACAAAACTAATGTTGATCATGCTGTGCAGTGTGCATTAGGTTATGACCATGTTCAGAGGTTAGTTGAGATGTTTCTTTAATGATCTTCCTCCATGAGGTCATGAACTTTTGCTAAGGGTCACCATTATTTTATCAAGAGCATGTGTGCTTAAAAATTGGTCATTTTTAACTGTCTTCTTTAGATAGAACATCATCTTTTCACTTCAGTCTCGTTATTTACAGTTTTTCTTATGTTCTTAACATGTTCACATCTGACGTTACTACATTCTGGTCACAGCTGGTTTATTCTAAGGAATTGCTTGTTACAACATATATCGAAAATTTTTTTGTCTTAGCAACCTCCGTGTGGATGTTAACAGTGTCTGCCTGGTCCTTTACTAGTTTATCTGATGCTGTAGATGTAGCTAGTCTTGCAAGCCAGTCTGCTCATTTATTTCTTTGAACACCTGCATTTCCTGGAACAAAGTTGAACATGAATCATTGAATTCCTTTATGAGATTTCATTTATATTTTTTAAAGTTTGAACGAAGTAACAACACACATATAAGAATGTGTAATAATTTGAAAAGCTATCCACGGTATGCTCAGTATGAATTGCAAGTTTCTATTAAAACATAATATGTACGTAAATTTTGTGGAGAAAATAAATTATGGTACTTGTGGTTCAAGTCTTGAAGTTATTTGAATGCCTGCAGTATTATTGGAGCCAAACAAGCATGTTCTAAGTTTCAGTACCAAGTATCGCACTGTCACTAAGATATACAATGCATGTATAATGTTAAGTGAATGATGAAATATCTTGGTAGTAGAGTAGAAGAAGGTAGAGACAGCACAGAGGGCATCAGCAGCAGACTTACTGAACAAATCAGGCTTGTGCAATTTTGCAGGCTATATCTTACATATTTGCATCCTTCCTGTGCCGTTAAATGCCACATAGAGCTCGCATGGTAGTTTGCCAAGATTTCCTCTTTTCAGCGAGCTTTTCAACCTCATCAAGGGATGTTATTTCCACTAAACTGGCCTCTCTTAACATTGTCCTCTTTAGAGTTTCACGTGGTTGACCTATTTTTTCGACTTTGTGTGTTCCACTTAATAGCTTGTTTTGGGATTCTCTGGTTGTTTCTTCTCAGCACATGACCAACATATCTTCTTTCTCTGATCACCCATGAGACAGGTTGTTGTTTGCTTATCTGTCTCATCTCGCATTGTTCTTGAATTCGTTCCACTTTATACCAAGTATTTTCCTGACGCATTTGTTTTCAAAAAGTCTAATTTCTTGTCTATTTCTTTAGTTGTTTTCCAGTTTTCACATACATAAATGAGGGTGGATATTACATTTGAATTCAATAATCTTAACTTGGGTTTTTTTTTGCTTGTAACTTTTGAATGCCATATGTTCTCAGGATTCTTGAAGGTCAATGCAGGCTAATTAGAAATCTAAAAAAAACTGAGCATGAAGATGAAAATCAGGATATTTAAGAGTAATGGTCTATGTGTACTACTCTATGGAAGTGAATGCTGGAAAATCACCAAAACCATAGAAAACAAGTTGAATTCTTTCCAGACTAAATGTTTATGAAGAATTATAAGAATATTTTGGCCAAACATCATAAGAAACAACATCTTGTTGGCAGAAGTGCAGATGAATCCACTGACAGCAGTTATTGAGGAAAGATGCTGGTGATGGTTGGGACATGTGCACTGAATGACTGACAACTCACTACCAAAAACAGCACAAAGATAGACATCACATGGGAACAGAAGTAAGAGTAAACCATAGGAGATATGGAAAAGAACAACAGAGAGGATGTTGAGCAATATAGGGCTCACCTGGGCAAGAGCAGAAAAAAAAAAAGGCAAAGGACAGGCATTTGTGAAAAACCCTTGCTGAAGACCCATGTGCCTTGGGCACTTAAGGTTCAGAGAGAGAGAGAGAGAGAGAGAGAGAGAGAGAGAGAGAGTGAGAGTGTGTGTGGTGGAAAAGTGGGAAATGAAATTTTAAGAAGTTACAGTTAATAGATAATTTGCCCTGAATTCGGTGCTCATGTGATGTTTTTTTTTTTTTTTAATATTTATTTTTAATTTATGTTTAGGATCTTGGTTGTTGAGCTTGGTACTTCTGCTTGTCATCATCAGATGTGTTCAGCTGAAAATTCAAGGTGTGGTTTTGTTTTTGTTTGTTTCTAATCCATTGTACTGTAAAAAATCAATACGCACTTTTCTTATTGATAATTATATGCATTGTAAGCAGATTTTTCCTTGTTATGACATGCCATGGTGGTGTAGTGATTAATGCACTCACTTGTTAGTCAGGTGTTCCCTGGTTCGATTTCACTCTCAGGTGGAATTTTTGTGTGCGAAGTAACTGGCACTGTTTGCTGGTTACATTTCATCCAGTCATGAAAAATGGGTACCTGGCACTTCCCTAGAAAGACAAAGACAGTGAGGATAGGTGCTGGCAGCCCTACTTCAAGTGCTGTAGTGGCCTAGAAATGTGAAAGCACTAACACTTCACACCGCTACAGCATGCAAATGCCATGGGACATAGATTATATAATCGTTTAGGCAGCCACGGTATAGCCCTCAAGTTGAAAAATAAAGAGCCTGGAATTGTTTTTGTACAACTTTGTTGTGCTGTATTTATAGAGCTTCACTTGTTAAGCATAAGAAGTTGTTGAGTGTCAAAAAGTTAACATAGTGGATCATGGAGAGTAGGTGTTGAGAAAGTAGTGTTTAGTCTCATATCTCATCTTCTGAGCATCTTCACTGTGAAGGTTCTTCTTGAATCCGAGGAGAGTATAATTTGGATTAGATTTGTGATTTTCTTGTTAAATAGTTTTTGTTTTTTTTTCCGTTTTGACAAGATTTATAACATGTATTTTATATGTCAGTCAGTTTGTCATATCATTGTCCTAATTTTTTTTTCTTATTGCTAGTTTGTAACTATGCCTTTATATTTGCCCATGTATAATCTTCTTCATTATAACGTGTGACAAATTTTTCCAGTCAAATATTGCAAGAATTAATAATTAGGAAAATAATAATGTGAGAATCCGTTATCTAAAAAATGTTTTACCTTGTGTTGTTTTGTCAGTGTTCTACACATAACCGTGACCTGGTCTGGAGTTAAAAGTTCAACCCGATGGTCACAGAATGGTAACTCCAGTGACCACCCCAAAACTGACAGTAAATCCCAGGACATAAATATTTTCCTCCAAGAGGTAAACTTTTACACTTGCTGAGTCAAACCATAGGATACTTTGTAGTTGATCTGTGTGGGTATTTATAGATAGTGTCCTTATGTTAGTCTGTAAGAATAGTGAAGAGCAAAACCTCTATCTTAATTTGAAGAAAACTAAATTGATGACAACTGACAAAACAAACAAGGGTGCTGAAATATGTGCCGAAAAATTGGAAGAGGTGGAGAGTTTTGAATATCTTGGATCACTACTAACTAATAATGGAGATACAATGAGGGAGGATATCTGTTGCTCTTCAGAAAGTAAAACAACTAAAGAATCTGTGGAGAGGAACAGACAGAACTATAAAAATAAGATTTTTAAGGGCGTGCATCTTTCCCATCGCATCATATGCCCGTGAGACATGGACACTTAACAAAACAGCTGAGAAACACATAAATGCCTTTGAATATAAATGCTACAGAAGAGTTCTTCAAATATCATGGACACAAAAAGGAACAAAAATATCCAGACTACAAGAACTTAATATTGAAAAAGGCTGGCTAGTAAAGAGGATTAAACAGAGAAAATGTAAATATTTTGGACACACATCATGATAATCTAGAGAAGACCGTCTTGGAAGGGTACATCATGGGAAAAAGAAAGAAAGGAAGATTAAGAACAGAGGGGAATAGAGACAAGTTGATGATCTGCAAATGGATGCGTCATCAGCAGGCCATCTTGCTCACAACCGAGAGGCCTACAGGAGAGCTGTTAGGGAGGCAAAGTTCCACAAGGGACATGCAAATGACTGAATGAAGGAATGAATCTGATAGGTAAGATCATCATCTGGATTGTTCATGTATGCTCCGGTCTCCCTCTGAGACAACTAATGGCACAGTGTCAGTACAAATTTTTCTGATGGCTTTCATATATTATCAGAATTTTTTTTTTTTTCCTTGCCAGTGTTGAGCCAACTGTAACTGACTTTAAAATTAAGAAATATGATCAAATTTTGACAGGGAGCTCTGACCAGTGGAGATCTATTGTCAGTCATGCTTCAGGTTGTTCTGCCTGTGTCGTATGAGGTGAGTCAGCTTGTTTGCTGAAGACCATATCTCAGATGTCTTGAGTTTATTACTCACAGGTCTGGTTGTTGTTTTCTGCATGCATTACTCAGCTTCTGTGGCATTGGAGTTGGTTGTTGCTAGTTCCTTGTAACTGGGTTGTTTGTTTCTAGCTCACTTGTAACTGGGTTATTTGTTTATAGCTCACTTGTAACTGGGTTATTTGTTTATAACTCACTTGTAACTGGGTTATTTGTTTATAACTCACTTGTTGGGTTATTTGTTTCTAGCTCACTTGTAACTGGGTTATTTGTTTCTAGCTCATTTGTAACTAGGTTTTTTGTTTCTAACTCACTTGTAACTGGGTTATTTGTTTCTAGCTCACTTGTAACTGGGTTATTTGTTTCTAGCTCACTTGTAACTGGGTTATTTGTTTATAGCTCACTTGTAACTGGGTTATATGTTTCTAGCTCACTTGTAACTGGGTTATTTGTTTATAACTCACGTGTAACTGGGTTTTTTGTTTATAACTCACTTGTAACTGGGTTATTTGTTTCTAGCTCACTTGTAACTGGGTTATTTGTTTCTAGCTCACTTGTAACTGGGTTATTTGTTTCTAGCTCACTTGTAACTGGGTTATTTGTTTATAGCTCACTTGTAAATGGGTTATTTGTTTCTGTCCCCTTGTAACTCGTGAAAAGGAGTGGCAACTGATGTCTGTGGTGGAGATCTTAGAAACAGGACACTGAATCTATCCATTGAGCAGGTATAAGGAGCAGCACATCTGCCATGGAAGGGAATGTCAGTCTCTTCATCTTCGACCAAAGATGATGACCGGCACAAGCATCATATCGGCGTGGGAGCAGGTTATGGCAGCTACTTTTTCAGTCCCAGAGTGCAGCTAAAAAGCAGGGGGTGTGCACTGTTTCTTTAGCAGACTCCACCACCATGGGGACTGGTGATCCCTGCCCCATTAGGCAGGCTATGCCTGTTACTGGGGGTACCACAGAGAGGTGGGACAGGGTCTTGGTCAGCTATGGTTCACTAACCCTAATGCTGACATATCAGCTATGGGTTGCTGATTGCCCCATCGGACAAGTGTCTTCACCTCCTGTTCTTTATTGGTATATATTACTAATACTTTATAAATACTGAATGACTGTTAGAATGAAAGTTGAGAGACTGACAGAAATTCAAGTGAGCCAGCATGCCCATTCTTCATATTTGAAAAAAACAAACTTTATTTTTTTTCTTTGCTAGTTCACACCCAGAGCTAGAGAAAGTAGTAATGTGAGTCTGCCAAGATTGATTGTAGAAAAATGAAAATTGTTTTCTAGAGAAAGTGGTAATGTGTGTCTTCCAAGATTGACTGTAGAAAATGAAAATTGTTTTCTAGAGAAAGTGGTGATGTGTGTCTGCCGAGATTGACTGTAGAAAAATAACAATTGTTTCCTAGAGAAAGTGGTAATGTGTGTCTTCCAAGATTGACTGTAGAAAAATAACAATTGTTTCCTAGAGAAAGTGGTAATGTGTGTCTTCCAAGATTGACTGTAGAAAATGAAAATTGTTTTCTAGAGAAAGTGGTGATGTGTGTCTGCCGAGATTGACTGTAGAAAAATAACAATTGTTTCCTAGAGAAAGTGGTGATGTGTGTCTGCCGAGATTGATTGTAGAAGAATGAAAATTGTTTTCTAGAGAAGGTGGTGATGCGTGTCTGCCGAGATTGATCGTAGAAAAATGAAAATTGTTTTCATTTCCTTTTGTTTTTTTTTCTTCAGTTTTGTCCAGACCTGGTCATCTTGACCTGGAGAAGTCCTTTTGGATCAGAAGAAGTATGAAAAACTTGTGGGATTGATTAGGACTTAAATTTCAGCATTTGTTCATTATTTTTTCTTCACTGAAAAGCACCCATAGTACTAGATGACTTCCTCTGTTAGCATGTATGCTTTGTTTATTTAAAATAAAGAATTAACATGTAGGGGACCACAGAAAGGTGATGATCAGCTCCATAGAAGAGAGCAAATTAGAGCAAACCAAGTCTACATCACAGAGGATTGAGAAATCATCTCTATGTACAAACTTAGAGTTGATAGAATTGTCCAGTAACTATATGGAACTGACAAAAGGACAGTAGTAATTCATTTGCAGAAATACTCTCCTTCAGATCAAAGTTAACTCTAGACAGCCTAAGTCTGTAGGAAAAAAAAAATTCTATGAAAAACTATAAAAGATGCAGAAAATTTTAAGGAAGCTGTTGTTTTTGTTGAAATAAATCTAGGTTGATATGAAAAATGTAAGTAGAATTAACTCTTGGACCACCGTGTGCCATATAAATGGGTTGTTTAAAAAAATAAGTTGTAAATACAAACATCTGGTTTTGTTCTGTAGCTGAGATTTCATAATTTTAAACTGCTGTGAATACTAAAAATAAGTATTGTCACTTTTCCGATTGAAACAGTGGCCATGATGAAAAATAAGTTCTAGTGTCATGGATATTGTTTGACAGCTTAGGTGTTAAAAATAAAGACATGTTTTGAGAGAGACCTAACTGTATTATTGTATTTGATACTATCTGTGAATAGAATTTGTAATGATTATAACAAGAGGTTTTTATCAGTCACTGTGTGTCTTATACTATTATTTCAAATAAAATCACCAGGGTAATAGAGTGTCATTTACTCCTGCATGTATGGGTCATGTGACCCAGTTGCTGCAGGGCTTAGCTCGAGGAAGGCTTCTCTTGCTGATTGACAGTGAGATCAGCAGAAGCCGGTGTCATGCCAGCAATGAAGCAGAGTGTTCAGAAATGGTGGAAGAGTGTATGTCTGTCATGTTGAACAGAAGCTGCAGTAAAATTGGTAAAGTTGTACCATCAGAATGGTAAGTTAATTTATATTCAAACAGTTTTATTGTTTGAAACACCAGTCACCGGCACTTCACTAGGCCTTTTGTGTTTTTTTTCATTTGTCCTACGCTGCCTTGATTCTTAAACATTTAATTCCAGTTGTGGTTATTTTGAATAGAGTTGAAATTTAAGAACTAAAATCTGCAACTTCTAACGTACTTTTTTTTTTCCTTAATGATTTATTCTTGGTAGTGCTCATTAACTACAGTTCCATCATCATACAGGGTTAATATGCTATGTCTTTATGAACATCATCATCATACAGGGTTAATATGATATGTCTTTATGAACATTATCATCATACAGGGTTAATATGCTATGTCTTTATGAACATCATCATCATAATCATACAGGGTTAATATGATATGTCTTTATGAACATCATCATCATAATCATACAGGGTTAATATGCTATGTCTTTATGAACATCATCATCATACAGGGTTAATATGCTATGTCTTTATGAACATCATCATCATACAGGGTTAATATGCTATGTCTTTATGAACATCATCATCATAATCATACAGGGTTAATATGCTATGTCTTTATGAACATCATCATCATACAGGGTTAATATGCTATGTCTTTATGAACATCATCATCATACAGGGTTAATATGCTATGTCTTTATGAACATCATCATCATACAGGGTTAATATGCTATGTCTTTATGAACATCATCATCATAATCATACAGGGTTAATATGCTATGTCTTTATGAACATCATCATCATAATCATACAGGGTTAATATGCTATGTCTTTATGAACATCATCATCATAATCATACAGGGTTAATATGATATGTCTTTATGAACATCATCATCATACAGGGTTAATATGCTATGTCTTTATGAACATCATCATCATAATCATGCAGGGTTAATATGCTATGTCTTTATGAACATCATCATCATCATCATGCAGGGTTAATATGCTATGTCTTTATGAACATCATCTTACATCCTTCACATGCCGTTAAACGTCACATAGGGCTCGCTTAGTTGTTTGCCAAGCTTTCCTTTTCTCAGCGAGTCTTTCAGCCTCATCAAGGGATGTGATGCCCACTAAACTGGCTTCTCTTAACAGTGTCCTCTTTAGAGTTTCACACGGTCAGCCTCTTTTTCTTCAGCCTGTTGTGCATCATCATCATGCAGGGTTAATATGCTACGTTTTTATGATCATTTAAATTTTGGTGTAGTCCAGTGGGTCTAGAAGTGGGCAGTACTGCGCCCCCCCCTCCCCCCATGTAGGTGGGGAGATCCATGGGGTAGTGAAGAAAAAGGAAATTGAGGGGTAATATGAACTACTTAAAGAAAAAATTATTGTGTGGTTGGGGGGGGGGGGTGTAGGAGCTGCTGATGTGGCTTGATATGCTTTATAATAACTTTGTTATTTGTAGGTTAACTTTTTAATAATCACAACTATTTGTTTTATGATAAATTTATAATAATTGTAGCACACTAGTAATTATAGTCAAATATATATGAATGATAAAGTTTTATCTTACATCCTTCCCATGCTGTTAAATGTCACATAGGGATCACATGGTTAATTCACCAAGTTTTCCTCTTTTCAGTGAGCTTTTCGACCTCATCGGGGGATTTTATGCCTTCTGATTTGGCCTCTCTTAATAATATCCTCTTTAGAGTTTTACTTGGTGGATCTCTTTTTTCTTCTGGCTGTTGTGTTCCACTTGATGGCATTTTTGGGATTCTCTGACTGTTTCTTCTCATCACATGACTGATATATGTCCATCTCCTTTTTCTGATCACCCATGAGACAGGCTGTTGCTACTTATCTGTCTTATCTCTGTGTTGTTCTTGATTTCAATCCACTTTATACCGAGTATTTTCCTGAAACATTTCTTCTCAAAAGAGTCTAATTTGTTTATTTCTTTAGTTGTTTTCCACTTTTTGCATGAATAAATGAGACTGGATATTACATTTGAATTGAATAATCTTAGCTCGGTTTTTGTGCTTATAACTTTAGAGTGGCGTATGTTCTCAAGATTCTTGAAGGCCAGTGCTGGTTTTGCAATTCTAATTCTAGCTTCCTTTCTGGTGTCACTGTCCTGGTCTATATAGCTGCCAAGGTATGCAAATTGGTGTACTTCAGCATCTGTTCTTTCTACGTATATTTTTTTCCTCTTGATTAATGTGAAGATTCATTATTTTGGTGTTTTCCTTGTTAATTTCAAGTCCTATTTTGCTAGTCAATGAAGACAGGGTATTTGTTTTTTCTTGCATCAAATTCACATTGTCACTAATAAAGTTATGTCATGTGTAAAATCAAGATCTTCTAGATAGGTCCCTTGTACCCATTCAAAGCCTGTTTTACCTGTGCAACATTTTTTTCATTATGAAGTCTATGGCAATTCCAAAAAGTTTTCCTTGTTTCATACCTGTTTCAATCTGGAACCATTCGCTTATTCCTTCTTCTGTGTTGACTGCACAAACATATCCATTGTAGCAGTCACAAATGATGTTGACAGTCTTAGATGGTATTCCATATAATTTAAAATTCTCCACAAAGAATCTCCATGTATGCTATCAAATGCCTTTTTAAAGTCTATGAAGTTCAAAGTTTTTGCTTTTCAATATATTCTTCAAGTATTATTCTTAGAGTAAAAATCTAGTCAAGACACCATCTCCCTTTTCAAAATCCTGCTTATAGTGGTATCCACTATATCCTCCAAACTTTATTAAACGTTCTCTGTAGTTGGCTCAGGTTTTATATGACGGTTAAAAAAAGAAGGGAAGAAAGGAGAGAAATAAAAATAAAAGGTAGTAAGAAGATCACAGAATAGTGAAAAAAAAAAAAAGTGACCTGTAGAGCATGAGGTGATGAGAAACAACAGTAACAGACCTGCATTGCAGCTGAAACTTTTTATCAAGAAAAAAGAAAAAAAAACAACAGATAAACATGTTAAAACTAATCTTTCAGAGTCCACCTTGATAGGAGGCAGCCACCAAATAATAATAATAATATGCTACAATAATGCATATGTTTTTGTAAGTAAAGTTATTTATAATTGATAACAAGATATACACTGTATACCCTGGAAGAGAAACTGTAGTCTCAGGCAAGTTAATGGCATTCAGAAGACTATTAAACCACAGGGAACAGACAACCAAAATTCTTTAGATGGAAGAGAATGACCGTCACCTGAAAACTTGGTGGAACAAATGAGAGAGGAGACAGAGAAGCATAACTGATCAAGTGGCACTGTAAGAGAAAGATAACAGGTCTGGTTAAAGTATAAGGGACCATATAAAGTGGATAAACATGACCATCAAACATTACAAGTATGGGACTGTTTAAATAAGTGTCTTAAAATACAGAATTGTAATATTGTAATGGTAAGTACAGTAAAGGTAGTCCCATAGCAAATGCTGTAGGGGATGAAGCGTTAGAGAACTCATTATGGTGGGCCATCAGCGTATGAGGTAGGGTGGCCAGTTCCTTTCCTTTCCAGATTTTCTCTGGTACCCCATTTTACGAGGCTGGGTCGACCCCAGGGCCATATTTGTCGGAGGGAAAAAAAAAAAAATCCCATTCAGTTGGGGATTTGAACCCATGACCATTCAGTTGTTGGATGAGTTCTCTAACCACTATGCTAGCCAGTCCTCCAATGGTAAAATTATATAATGAGTTTTAAAAATTTTTTTTCTTCTGGAAATTCCTTTAGTGCTGTTTCAACTATCAAGCAAGTACAGGACTGTCTTAAAGGCCAATGGAAAGTGTTTCAGTACAGACGTAAGTGTTCTTCTCTGTTGTTCATTAGCGATCAGGATCATTCATATCTTTATTGGCATCACTTATTTATGTAAACATTGCCACTGAAGGCTGTAGTATGTAAGAAATAAGAAGTGGTATGAAGAAGAAGAAGGCGTGAACCAGAGCAGAACGTTCAAGGTAAGAGTGGAGAAATATAAATGAGAAGAATAAAAGGCTTATTACTTTGAATGTTATTGATGAGTTATACCGATGAGGCAGTCACCGACCCATAGCTGATATGCCAGCATCAGGGTTAGCAAACCATAGCTGACCAAGACCCTGTCCCACCTCTCCGTAGTACCCCCAGTGACGGGCCTAGCCTGGCTAACGTGGCAGGGATCGCCATAGTCCTCATGTTGGTGGAGTCTGCTAAAAAAGCATTGCACAACCCCTGCTTTTTAGCTGTACTCCAGGACTGAAAAAGTAGCCGCCATAACCCTCTCCCATGCTTATACGATGCTGTGCCACATCTCTACAGCATCGGCTGCAAAGAACAACAGCTCGCAGTTACAGGGAGTTCGTACAAGTACAAATTGATATGTTAACTGATCAGATTTTACAGATATGACGTTAATAAGGAGCTTTCTGCTTTTTGTTTTCAGATTCTCTACCAAAAGTTTATATTTGATGTTTCCAGAAGCTTAAAATCAGCCACTGCCATCCACAAGGAAGAAACTTCTCTCAAACGTTGATCACAAAGAAATAAAATAATTGTTTGGATGTTTTGTATTCTCATCGCAGCCTATTTATTTAGCCATAACAACAATTGTCTATGTGAGCAAATAGTAGCAGAACTGATCTCATGTTAATTAACTGTTTGCATCCTTTTAATATTAATATTTTCTGTCTTTCTACTTCTTCCAAGAACTGGAAGTTTATCCTATACATTTTTTTTGTGGGGTGATTTTCTTGTTAGAGAAGGTCAGAAAGTGAGGGAACTTATATGTGTATGCACTTTTTTGTTTTTTCCCTAACATATGTAATAACAGATTCATGTTCTTTATCATGTGGTATGTTCAGTCTGTCTTGATTATTGCATGATCAGAGGGGTTTTTTTTCCTTAATTTATGATAGTATATATGGACTTCAGTTTAAAGATAAGTCTTCATGCCCATTTTTTAAAAGTAATGTGTTTGTCTGGGTTTTATGCCATTTGTGACCTCACTTGCCAGTAGCTCTGAGTTCAAGACATAAAGCAAATTAACCTTGAGATATTTAACAGATGACTAAACACCATAAAACATAACACTTGGCTGGCAGAAATGCAGGTGTAGCCGCTGATGGTGATTATAGGGAAAAGACATTGGCAGTGGTTGGAACATGTGCTTCAGATGTCTGATGACTTACTACCAAAAACAGCGCTGAGATGGACACCACAAGGAAACAGAAGTAAGGATAGACCAAAGGAAACATGGAGAACAGCAAAAAGGATGTTAAGCAGTTGAGGGCTTACCTGGACAAGAGCAGGAAAAAGGGCACTTGTGGCTTTTCTGCAATCTTAAGGTTCAGAGAGAGAGAGAGAGAGAGATTAAACAGATCATCTAGCTGAGCTATACTGTGAGCTGATTAAGGTATCAGCTAGCTGAACATCCCAAATTTTGATCTGTTAAAAGGATTTTTTTTCTTCTTTCATTTCATTATTGATTCTCATTTGCTGTCTAAGTTAATGGGACTGAATGTAAGGCTTCTTGAAGCAGAAATATCAGCTGGCAAGACCAGGCACACCGCTGTATAGGACTGAGTATTTTATGAAAAAAAATAAAGAAGTATTCCAATAAAAATTGCTTATATATATCTCTGAATGAAAAGTGTTGATACAAATATATGAATTCATTTACTTTGAATAGCAGGAAGCAAATGTACAGCTTAAATCAGGTGAAGAATAGAACAGGCATGAACGCTTTTTTTTTTTTTTTACAATGTGAATAAACAAAATGTCCTTTATAAAGGTGGAAAAAAAAAAGTGTTATAGGACTGTATATGGTCAATTTTACTATATGGTTGGACAATGATTTAACAGAAATTGGAAACAACGGAGTTGTATTTTTGGAGAAAAATACACGGCTTACCCTGGATAGCCAAAATTTTTTTAAACTCTCAGGAAAGTTACAGAAGACAGAAAACACACCTGTTGGCGTGGCATTTAATAACTGATTTACTTGTATATCATCTGCATGTCTTTCTTCATTTTCTTGTGTGGAACTATGTTATAATGAAACTGGTAAATAAAATGAGAATTCTTTTGCTCTGTTAATATATAAAAAGACAATGAATCATACAACAATGCAGTACAGTGGTATTATTTTCTTTGGGGGAAAGCTAGAGTAAATTTTATTTACCAAGTTTTCCAATCTTTTTAATATTTTGTTGTTTATTTATTTGAAATTGGCATCATTTATAGTCAGTTAAATAATTATTACTTTATATATACAAAAGATGTAGATTTAACCCTTATATTCCCGAGTGATTTCAGCCTTCACATTCCTTATCTGTCTTTATCTTCAATCCTCCTGAGCGTAAGAGTTAAAAAAGAAGAAAACCACCGAAAACAAAGACACTTCAGTGTGAGCTTCCATGTTTGTTCAGTGGTGATTTTTCCAATGGTGTGAACATTTATGACACTGAACAGTCAGGATTTTTTCCCCTATGCAAATTGTTCTTTTACAGGGCCATGAAAGCTATATAGGTGGTTTCAGAATTCAACCATAAAAGTCAGTTTTCTTTTTGTTTTTGCGTCCGGGAATGAAGTGAGATGAAGCTGCCAGATTAGTTTACCAGTCTTGATTTTTTGGGTTAAGGTATAATATTTTAAGTATTTCATAAACATTTCAAAACCATGAACAGAAATGGTGGCTTTTTTAAAAATAGTTTAGCCCAGTGGTTCTTAAATTGGGGTTGTCCACAGACCAACAAATGGAATTGCTTAATTATAAACATCTTAGCTTCATCTGGGTTCTCTTTACTGGTTTGTTTGTTTGTTTTTTTTTTTTAATGATGGGGCCGCAACTGTTCTCAGGCCAGAAAGGGGAGAGGTCTGTTCCAGAAAAGTTAAGAACCACTGGCTTAGCCTATACAGCACCAAGATGCACTTTGTTTTGGACTTTTTTTTCTTTTCTTTTGTAACTGACAGCCATGAATGAGTGTACATGTAGAATTGGGAGATTAAAAGATCTTCCATTTTAAAAAATATATTTGTATGTTTTATCAGTTGTCTTGATGCTTGTCACAACCTTTTTTTTGTGCAATTTACAACATATGCCATATAGTTTTTGATGCACACGAAGTAAAATGATGGAATGTATTATAAGATGATATTTTATGATTATTTTGTGATAATTGATGAATTCTACCCTTTTCTACTGATAGTCTTCTCTCTCTCTCTCTCTCTCTCTCTCTTTCCCCCCCCCCCCCCCCCAGTTTGCATTATAATTTTTTGTGGCCCTTCCCTTCAGTCTTGTTAATGCAGAAAAACATTATTTATGACCTTTTGGTCATGAGTGCCACAGAAATTTGACAAAAGCACATACACACAGACAAAAAAAAAAGGGGGGGCCCATATGGTACCTACTGGGAAACTAATGAATTATATGTATGTATATTTCACTCATTTGTCATTGTGGAAATGTCCATATCTGCCTAAATGATTGGGTTATAAATATAATTTATAATGAATAATATTAGGAAGTGCTGGTAATGAGATGAAGTGTAAAGAACATGTGGGAGATTTGTGTTGTTAAACAAAGATATAATTCACAGAAGTGGTGACAAAAACATTTGATCAGCCAAAACTGTCAAAGCCTTTCTGTTTTACACAAGCATGTGCTATTATCACCACAAATCTCTTTTGCCAGCTAAAATTTCAAGTCAGACAATACTTGCATATAAAATATAATTGAATGTTTTTTTTTTTGTTTTTTTTTTCTTGTTTTCAAGTTCAGCTTCAGCTGTATTCTCTTTTTTATTCATGTAGATTTGTATTACTCTGTAAGAATATATGTGTAACCCAGGCCTCCTTCATTGAAAATTTATGTGGTAACAGTATTCGCATACAGCGTAACCATTTTTAAGCTGGGGAACATAAGGTAAATGTAAAATTCCCATTTCCATGCCATTAAGGATATTGGGGAATGCGGTGTTAGGCCCGTATTTTCCGTGACCTTCGGCACATGAAAGTGTGATATGGTCAGTATCACGCCCGGCCGCTTTACCTTCCCAGATTTCTCTGGTGCCCATTTTTTGAGGCTGGGTGAACCCCGGGGCCATATTGGTCAGAAAAAAAATCCCGCTCAGGAGGGGATTTTAACCCTTGACCATTCGGTTGCTAGACGAGTGCCCTAACCACTACACTAGCCGGTCTCCAAGCTGGGGAACATAAGGATTTTTAATGGAGCATTAGTTTATTAACTAATTTAATTCTTAACCTGCTGTCAGTCATTTCAAGGCCGTTTTAACAAAGTAAAAGATAAAACTGCAATAGTCATGTGGTTTTGTTTCCTAGTTAAGAGTTCATAATTTTTAACTGTTGCAAATGCTACAAATAGGCATCACTTAATTTCCCAGAAAACAATGCAGCTGTAATGTTTTTTACTACACACAGTGTTTGTGTGTCATGGATGTTGCTTGGCAGGTTTATAGTTAATTTTTTGCTAAGCATTTTGGTGTATATATTTTTCCTCAAATTTGAGTGCTTTAACTGTTTTTAACCATTTTTAAAAATTTATATAGCCCATATGAATTTATGTGACGTAACTGATACACTATTGCTTAAATTATTTTTTTTTATTCACATTTTTAAATATGTATGTGCACATGTATATAATGGTGTTATGCATATTTAATCTCATATGAAAGTGATTGATGCAAACATTTTTTAACATATTCTAATATCCATTTGTCTTGTCTTATGTGCTGTATCTAAAGGTGCATAACAATGACACAGTGCAACTTTCTTCTTCTTCTTCTTCATCAGTGTTCCATGGTTCACACAGACAGCTATATTTATTGTCCAGATAAATTATGCAGCCTTTTGGAGGCCGTTCTTTGCATCCAAAAGTTTGTCTTCTGGCATAGTTCCGTGTGGCCAGAGCTGGGACTTCTTGATAGAGGAGGCAAAACTGCCGGATGTGCTCTGGAGTCTAGATGCCTGTTTCACATGTGCAGTCAGGAATGTGTGTTGGGCCAGGGTGATGAGCGGTAGAGTGTCCCACGCGTAGTCTGAAGATGGTGATGTGAGAGCGTGGCATCTGATTGTTAGATGGTGGATTGTGCTTGCTAGTCCATAGCTTCCGGTACTAGTGCTTGATTATAGTTTTGGCTTCACTGTATGAGACTGGGTGTTGACGTTGTGGTTGCCTGATACCAGATTTGGCAAGTCTGTCAGCTTCATTGTCTCCCAGTAGACCACAGTGTGATGAGGATCTACTGGACCACAACTGCCTTTTCCTGAGAGAGCGTGAACAGCATTTGCGTTGTGTCTCTTTTCTAGGTGATGTTTGAGTGATGGCAGACTTCGTATGATCCACAGTGCAGCCAATGCCATTTTGAGGGTGAGCACTGAAGATGAAGAAGAATAAACTCTCATGAAAAATAAACATCAGAGTTTCCAAGACTGTGATAATTCTGTGACTTATTTCATCGAAGGGGACATGTCATTTAAGCCAGTGCATGTGCTAAATTCTGGATGCACTTGAATTTAAGACTTGCTATTATTTTAAATTAATTCTGATTACAAGGAAAATCAAATGTACAGTATTTTGCCTGAGTGAAATGCTTCAGAGTTGTTTTTGCTGATTCAGCTTTGAAGTCCTTCCATTATGTTTAGTTTTTAATTTCTAGGTGGAAAAAAAAAGTCCTTATATGTGGACCTTCAAGAGCTTGGAGTATGTGACTTTGTTTTATATTAAATGCTGATTTACCCTTTGAACTTTTACAAGACTGGGTTTAGATTCTGTTTGTTTTCTGCATACATTTTTATTTTATCAGGGCAGGTTAATTTTACTTTGTATTTTACTCTTAAAAATTCCATATTTGTTCATAAACATGTGTATTTAATTAATAAAGCAAGATTTTTTTTTTAAAAGTATAATATTTATTCCAGATTTGTTTCATATTTTCTTCATATCCAGCTATAATGCTTCAACAGTAAGCAATAATACAAATAAGAATTTAATATTTTTTTTGTGAGGAGCAAGATGTTTTCTCAGGATAAAATGAATAGATTCTGATCATTCATCAGCTTGATAGAGTTGGGAAGATAAGCACATGGAAATTTGCCCTTAAAGGGAAGCAGATCCATGATATACTAACATGGTACTATCATTGTCTTAAAGGAAGAAAAACTGGATATATTCATTTACATGAAAATCAGGTCCAGGTATGTATAATTGTATTCATGAATGAGAAATCATTTAAATAGATTTATTAACAGGTCACACAGACTTTTTAAAGTTTATTGAAAAGAAGAGAAGAAAGAAAAAAAATTAACAGAGGTGGATTCTATATACAAGCATCTCATAGAGGCAGATTTTCATTCGTATATCCCGATATTTATGTAATCTTCCATGTGGTGTTTACAGAGTATATGTTTAACATTGGGTGAGAATTATTGCTTGCAGTTTGTTGTAATTATAAAATGTGCAGAAGTCTTCAAGATATCACTCTGAGAAAATGTGCAGTTTTTTTATGACCTCAAAGATTTTGCAAGAGCAGTACTTTTTGTACAAGGACAAATTGTTGAGGCTCAACGGCTGTGGTGTTTCAGCTGTAAAAATGGGTGTCTGACACACCTGTGTCAGGAAAACTGCCTGAAAAAGTGATGAATGTCAGTGTACAGTGCATTGAGTATCATAATATATGGTACAAAAGGGCTGTCAGCGCATTAAAGGACAACACATTAAAGGACAAACAGATGTTTGTATTTTTAAAAAAATGAAACATGAGTATTTGGGATAGCATAGTATTTTAAAATATATTTTACATTTTACATCCTTCCTGTGCTGTTAAACATCACATAGGGCTCACATGGTAGTTCGCCAAGCTTTCAAGTTTAAAATATGTGGGCATAAAAAAAATAAATAAATAAAATAAAAATCATGTGACAGGTTTGTAAAGTTTAAGAGGAATTTAATTGTTTATATGGCTGAAATAGAATTTTGTAGTTTTGAAAACTGAAACAGAATTTGATGGTTTTGATAACTGGAACTGAGTTAGGAGAGAACTGAACTACAGTTTTAATGAGAAGGAAAATACTGAGGAGAATAATTCGTATCTGAGGAATATTATCATAGGAAAAATTCTTTAATGAGAGTTAGCAAGAATTATCACAAATCACATACATATTTTTTTTTTCATACTGCAATGAATGAGAAAATGATGTCACAGTCAAGCTGAGCCTGGTCTTGTACCATTCCTTTTTTTTAAAATAAGTAACAGATGACACTGAATCTTTAGTACTATGAGTGAGGGCCATTTCAATAGACTGATTCACACTGAATCTATAGTACAACGAGTGAGGGCCACTTCTATAGACTGATTCACACTGAATCTTTAGTACTATGAGCAAGGGCCATTTCTATAGACCGATTCACATTGGATTTTTAGTACTACGAGTGAGGGCCATTTCTATAAACTGATTCACACTGGATCTTTAGTACTTCAAGTGAAGGCCATTTCTGTAGACTGATTCACACTGAATCTTTAGGACTACAAGTGAGGGCCATTTCCATAGACTGATTCACACTGGACTCACTAAAAATGCCACACAACTTCCTCCCTGAAACCACATATAATCCTTTTATTAGTGATTGGCTAATGTGTTGTTTGCACTTTTTGTCCTGCATTTTTGATTCATGAATTGCATAAAATGCATATGCTTCTTTTTATTGAAACAGGTGGACATATTTTTATGAAAATTTGGCAGAGCTTGTAGAATACTGTATTTATCCAACTCTGCTGTATAATGTTCTTTATGAAAATTATGATCATTTTTGCCATTTTTTTAAGAACATTGTGAGGTGTGTTTTTTTTTAAAAATTGTTCCAGTTTTGCTAGTCACTTTAAAGTCAGGTCATCCACTGTTTTCGTTCTTTTTCTTTGTTGTTGTTGTTGTTTTTCTGCATCGGTAAAGAAATGCTATCAGTCCTTAATTTTGTGGCTGTTATAAAAGAGTCGAGTTTGCTGTTTTAAAGTAAAGAGCAGTTTTAAAAAATGTTTTGAGGTGTTTTAAGTCGGAGATCTTGCCTTAGAAGAGAACGTTTTCATATGAAGAGGGATCACTGAAAACTGGCGTTAGCTTCTGAGACTTTGCATGTAGTGTCTCAGCAGCTACGGGGGTAAAAGTCTGCATTTGCTGAAGCTGTGATGAAGTCTGATAATAGACAGATAAATGGTGGAGAGTCTGCTCTCATTTCTTCCCATGATAATAAAGACAGTATTTGGTGGAGTCTGCTCTCATTTCTTCCCATGATAATAAAGACAGTATTTGGTGGAGAGTCTGCTCTCATTTCTTCCCATGATAATAAAGACAGTATTTGGTGGAGAGTCAGGTCTCATTTCTTCCCATGATAATAATGACAGTGTCTTGTAGGGAGTCTTTCCTTTTTTTCTAATGATAATGAAAGCAGGATCTGATGAGGGATGTGTTCACCTTACTTCTCAAAGTGGGCCTAAGAAACTTCTCAGCAAGCTCAGCATCTTTGAGGACAAGTAGATTCCTGACTCTCTTAGTATTATTGACAGGAAATGGGTGGGGAGGGGATGGAAACAGGGCAGGTGGGCATCTCACTAGGGACACTCATTCATTTTGTTGCAGCTTATGGTGATAATGTCATATATGGTACAGACATCTATTTTATCACTGTTTGTGGTGATATACCACAGGATGGCTGAAATCAAAAGAAGTTAAAATGTTAATGGGAAAAGAAGACATTGTGGACAGGTGGGACAGAGTAATCGGTGAGCTATATGGAGGAGAAAGACCAGAATTAACACAAGATACTGGAAACTGTTATGGACCACTAATACTTGAAGATGAAATCATAGATGCCATCAATCATATGAAAAAAGGAAAAGCTACTGGGCCTGATAATATAACAATAGAAGAAATACAGGCGCTAGGGGAGATAGGAATAAAAATAATAACCAAGTTACTAAATGACATTTACAATAGTGGTTATATGCCCAGTGACCTGCTTAAATCAATGTTTATAGCACTACCAAAGAAACCAGGTGCAAAGGAATGTGACGGCCACAGAACTATCAGCCTCTCATGTCACATAACAAAACTGCTTCTGATAATTATGATGAGAAGAACAAGGAAAAAGATAAAAATGGATATAGCAGATGAACAGTTCAGATTTGTTGAAGGAAAAGGAACACACAATGCCATTTATGCTTTGCAAACACTCTACTTATGCTTCATTGATTACACCAAGGCATTCAACAAGGTGAAACATAATGAAATTATTAAAATGTTTGAAGACATTAACATAGATGGCAAAGAGCTGAGGATTGTAAAACATCTATACTGGCAGCATGAAGCAGCAGTTCGAGTTGAAAATAAAACTGGAAAATATCAACCTATAAAACAAGGGGTGCGACAACGATGTGTACTAACTCCAGACCTTTTATCTCTGTGCAGTGAGAATATTCTAAGAATGATCACCACAGAACCAGGTATAAAAATTGGAGGATGCAATATTAACAACCTTCGTTATGCTGATGACACAGTACTGATAGCTGAGAACCAACAAGACCTGCAAAATCTCTTGGAGAAAGTGGAAAGACCTTACTTTGAACATCAGAAATACAGAGACTATGGTTATATCTAAGAAACAGAATCCACCAAAATGCAGCATAAAATTAAATGGAACTATTCTAAAGCAGATGCAGAAATTTAAATACCTTGGAGCATTAATATCTTCAGATGGGAAATGCAGAACAGAAATTAGGAACAGAATAGGCCAAACAAAGTCTGCATTTCAGAGAATGAGAAATATAACACATCCTTATCAATGAATGTTAGAAAACGAATCCTAAAATGCTGTATTGAACCTGTCTTATTATATGGAAGAAAATCATGGACAATAGGCAGGTCTGCATAAAAATCATTGGAAGCAGCAGAAATGTGGTTTATTAGAAGAATGTTGCGAATCCCCTGAACAGCAAAAATAACTAATGAAGAATGTATGAGAAGAGCTGGAGAGACAAAAATTCTTGTTAAAAAAATAAGAGAGACAATATACTTTCATAGGACATGAGAAGAGAGGGCATTGAAAATATTATAACAACAGGAAAAATAGAGGGAAGAAGATCAAGAGGAAGACCAAGAGAAATGATGCTGGACAGTCTGATGGGATGGTGTGAGAGGAGATCACCAACTGAGCTGATGGCCTGCATGAAGGATTGTGTACTCTGGAGAAGCATAATAGCCAACACCAGTTAACACGGCACCTGATGACAATGGTGATGATGACTGTGGTGATAGTGTCATATATGGTACAGGCATCATTCAGTCCCTGTCAAATGTTTTAAAATCAGAGCAGAATGCTTTCACATTTCCTATCAGTGTATGTCATGGTCTTCTAAAACATTCTGTAGTATGTCTAAGTTCATGTATTTGAGAACTATCTGTAGCTTGCAAATAGTAAATGATGAAATGTTTGCTATAATTGGTGCTCATATTTAAACATTTCTGCAAAGTGATCCCAGTTTCTGTGAATTCTCTTTCGTTACTAAATAGTTACTGCTTAGCTAGTGGTTCTGCTGTTAGTGACAAACATTGCTAAAGTCTCATTATATACATCTATGTCCGTCTGTTTGCTGAACATATTCTGCTTTCTTTTTATTTTTTTCAATTTATATTTTTCAATTTATATTATTAATACTTTTCTCTTTCTGTCTTTGTTGAGTGTATGGCTTGGACTTTCCTTTTGAAGAAGGGTGTTAGAAATCGCAAACTTATCATCTTTTCTTTCCTCCAACAAAGTGTAGCAAAGAGAAAAACACTACCTATTGCTGTGAAAATATAAACTTCAAAATTTTGTAATGTTTTGTCTAATGAGTTGTTTTAAATGTAAAGAACAGGAAAGAATATCCTACAAAGAATGTACTTTATTTTAAATTGAACATGTGCTCAATTTGATATTCTACAAAAGCATGAGAGTGAGACAGACAGTTTTCTTCCGTGAGTCATCCCTGAAAGATTCTTTTGTATTGTATGCTGAGCCATTGACTCCAGTCTCTCACAGATGCACCAGTCCCATCTCCAGTTTTCAACATCACCTGAAAGCTTCACTTGAAAGGAATTAGGTAGTGGTAAGATCCTTTGTCTGAGTGTAACATATAGCAATTAGATACCTGCCAGATCTTTTGCCAAAGCATATCATATGGCAATTAGGTACCTACCAGATCCTTTGCCAGATTATATCACATAGCAATTAGGTACCTGCTAGATCTTTTGCCAGAGTGTATCATAAGGCAGTTAGGTACCAGCCAGAATATATCTTACAACTGGCATCAGTGGAGAGTATGGTGTGCTTCGTGTCTGTTTGCCACAGGTGGGTAGATAAGATGATCCAGTTTTCAAGTTGTTGTATACATGACATTTCATCCTTGCAGTGATCTGTTCTCTTTCAGATTATAACAAGATTCCATTCACATTAATGTTGTGAAGCATCTATGTGCTTTTTGTTTATACATATTTATTCATTTTATGGAGCTATTCTTTACTACTGGAAGTAGTTTTATATGTGTCTGAGAGTGAGAATATATTTTCTGCTATTTCTTAATTTTGTCTTTCATATTTCAACATTTCATAAATGTCTGATTGTGGTTGTATAGTGTAGTTTTCAACAACCACTCTGATGCACAGTGACATCACTTGATGTGGATGTTTAAAAAAAAAATTCCAGAAATGCCAGAAAGTTCTACCATGACTCTCAGGTTCACAAAGTTTAATGTCACAGCACCTGTCAACAACAACATAACAAAAAACACATATATCTCAGTAAATGGAAATCAAATCTCATACTTCCAAAATGATCTTATGTTATTATGATAAAAATTCATGTGTTGCTGTAGTGTGCTATTCCCACAGATGGTTGCTCATATTACAGTGATAAGATTCAGATTGAATACCAGCATAGTAACACTTTCAGCCTGAGGTTCAAAATAAATGTAAAAAGCAATTACATAAAACAACTGAACTATTCGAGTCCAAATAAAAAATAAATTCTTGTGTTTCTCTGTCTTGTTCCATCTCTATATTTTCTGTTCTACATTTTAATTTAATAGATCTTTCTTTGTCTATTAACTGAAAAGGGGGTGGGGGTGTGGAAGGAGGTTAATCCTTAGTTTCTGTCAGTGCCACTTAATTCAAGAGAGCCCAAAGTGGCAAATGAAAAAATGATCATGTCCAGTCAAAAAACAAAAATCATTCTTTGCCTAAAGGTTTTTTTTTTCTCAATTGGGAAGTCTGCCATCACTGACAAGTCTGAACTTTGTTAGCTGTTTTTTTTTTTTTTTTCATTGAATCTGACCTGTGGCTTTTTTCTCCTTCACCATTTTGTATGGACTTACGTGCAAGGGGACTATGTTGAGAAATAACCCAAAAAAGCTGTCCACAAATAATATGTTGTACCTTATGCCAAGAACTCATCAGTCAACCCTCGTATCATTCTGTCCTGATCATTTATCTCTCACCTGTGACTCATTCTCTAAAGATGATCACTTTGACTATTTTTATAACGTACTGGATCTGATTTGCACTCTTGACTGTCAGGTCTTAAGTCATCACGACAATAATGCAAAAAAGTTACGAAACAGTTTCGTATCCCTGTATAGTTCTTGTTATAAGGACTCTCCCCCTACGTAAAAAAGCACGGCTGAAAATTAGCCCAGCAGACCTGTGCACAGCAAAGAGAGCAACAGACAGCACATCACATCCTCCAGAGTTGCCAGTTACACATCTCACTAAGGATCTGGTCAGACTCCACCCCCATATAGAAGATGCTCCAGAGCAATATTGAAAACCTGAAATGAAGAGCTGCATTTGTGAGAGAGACTGGTGTTGATGTCTGAGTGAACGACAAAGAAGATATTACACAGGAGGAATATCCATTAACACTACACAGTAAGAATATATGCAAATTTTAGCAGTAAGCAATAAGAATATTTTCTAATCTCAACACTAAACATTCAGTAATTTGCATGTCCCTTGCGAAACTTTTCCTCCCTAACAGCTCTTCTGTAGGCCTCTCGGTTGTCAGCAAGATGGCCTGTTGCTGATGCATCCATTTGCAGATTATCAACGATGTCTTGCAGCCATCTTTGACTTGGTCTTCCACTCTTTCTTTTTCCCATTATGTACCCTTCCAAGACGGTCTTCTCTAGTTATCATGACGTTTAATGTGTCCAAAATATTTAAGTTTTCTCTGCTGTTAAAAAAAAGTGAAAACAAAACAATAAATGACAGGACTACAGATTTTCTCATACAGTTGGGGGGGGGGGGGTGTGTGTGTGTGAAGACGCTCGATAAGGTAATCAGCGACCCATAGCTGATATGCTAGCGTCAGGGTTAGCGAACCATAGCTGACCAAGACCCTGTCCCACCTCTCCGTGGTACACCCAGTAACGGGCCTAGCCTGGCTAACGGGGCAGGGATCGTCATAGCCCCCTGGTGGTGGAGTCTGCTAAAGAAGCATTGCACACCCCCTGCTTTTTAGTTGTACTCCGGGACTGAAAAAGTAGCCGCTCCCAGGCCGATACGATGCTGTGCCTCAACATCTTTACAGCATCGGTTGCAAAGAGCAACAAGTAGCAGTAGTTCGTACAAGTTTCTCATACAACAATTGTAGCACACTCTTTACTAGCCAACCTTCCTCAATATTAAATTCTTCTAGTATGGATATATTTGTCCTTTTTTTGTGTCACATTTTTTTTTCTTACTAAACAGTAGAAACTACTAATCGCAACACAGAAACAGTTCTAACATTTGAGGCAGCAAAATTTGTATTCAGTCGGCCCTGCATCACGTGATTATCTATCATGTGTCTGGACCCCTCAATGCAAGGAAGTTCAATACAGACGAAGATATTAAAGAAACTTTACATATCTAACTTCAGGGTTAGATTATTTTTTTTTCCTCAAGGAATCCAAGCATTAGTGAAACGGTGACAGATCTGCATTGGAAACTACGTGTATGTTGTAAAGTGAAAAGAAGTAAGATTACTTATCAACTCTGCCTCTTACATCATTCCCGTACCGTTAAACGTTACATAGAGCTCTCAAGGTAGTTCGTTCACTCACCCGCCTTATCTCTGCGTTGTTTTTTTAATTCGTACCACTTTATATACCGAGTATTTCCCTTAGGCATTTGTCTTCAAAAGAATCTAATTTGTTGTCTGTTTCTTTAGTTGTTTTCTTTAATTGTGTAGCCGCTTTGTTTAGAAAGATTAGGCCTCGAAAAAATCGTAGACAAAGCATTTTAGTGAGACGTGAGAGAAAGAAAAATCAGAAGAGAATTACCTGGGATTCGAACATGGACTCCGGTAGGACGAGCAGTCGTCTAGCCACGAGAGAACAGCGTACTATCGACTTAGCCAGCTAGCACCCCCCCCCCCCCCAAAAAAAAAAGGTGTTTTATTGACATAGTCTTTAGTAACTGTTCAGTAGACGCGAGGAATCATGACACCCTGAAAGAAACGAGGTCGTGACATAGAAATTCCGTAGCTTAGATTCAGTCTCTCTAGCAGGTACCAACTTTTTAGACAAACATAAGTAATTCTCTTGTGATTTTTCGTTCTCTCACGTCTCACTAAAGTGCATTGTCTACGATTTTTTCGAGGTCTAATCCTACAAAACTGTGTTCTCTTCCTTTATCGTACAAAAGCCTCGCAGTTTCCTATTTATATAAAAAAAATTGTTTAGAAAGATGCACATTCTACTTCATTCAACCTCTTATGAGCTTGACTCAGCAGTTGTGATTACTGCCGCAAATTTCGTGGATTTTAATGTATGCTGCTGAGAAAGAAAACTTGTGTCAGATAAACCATGCTTGCTCCTGTACGACAGAAAACAGTACCATCTTGTGGATGGCTCGAGAAAAATAAGAGATAAGGGAAAATTATTGATGTTGAGAACGATAAACTCTAACTCAACGAATGACAAGATTATTTTGCTACCCGCTTGCTTTTAACGCTTTTAACCCTGTTAACTTCTAGACCCTTTTTTTTTTTTTAGCTGACGGTGGACTAGAGAGAGGTTGACTGCAAACAGAGGAGTTTTCCCCGTGCCAACCGCCAAGACGAATATAAAAACTGACTTCTTTAATGATTGTGGCACGCTGTGTTTAACGTTAATCTATCTCCGACTGTTATACATGATATGCACTTGGGATGGATTAGCACATCACAGTTAGGATTCTCCAGCGTTAATCAAATAACAGCTAATCAGTGCATCTGAATATACAAACATTATTGTATCAAAGAGGATACAAACATCCACGAACTACTGCTAGAGGAGGATTTTAAACATTAAATAGCAGGACAAGATCAGGAACTAGGAGGTCTGGGAAAGGACAGGACCAGAACCTATGAACCGACAAGTCAAGTCTAGGAAACGGAGGTGGATTGGCAACACTCTGAGGAAACCCGACACCAGCATAGCAAGACAGGCACTGACATGGTATCCTCAAGGAAATAGAAAACGAGGAAGACCTATACTTACTTGGAGAAGAGAAATTGTGACAGTGCTCGGAGACAAGGGATGCATATGGAAGGAAGCAGATAATAATTCCAAGAACAGGGATGACTAGAGAGCCTTTATCCATGGCCTATGCTGTCAAGGGAGTGAAAGGCGATGATGATGATGATGACGATGATGATGATGATGATGATAATGACGATGACGTTCTTAAGAGAGTGAGAGGCGATGATGATGATGATGATGATGATGAATGCATCTGAAGCTGGTTTTCTTTTTCAATGAAGCTGACCAGTGGCTCTTTTCCCCTTCACAATTTAGGATGGACTTACCGTTCTGTCCTGATCATTTGTCTCTCAGATGTGACTCAGTCTGTAAAGATGATCACTCTGACTATTTTATAACGCACTGGATCTGATTAGGACTCTTGACTGTCTAAGTCATCAGGACAATAATAAGGTGGTGACACTGCACATTCAACTTTACAAAAAAAGTTAGGAAATTGTTTCATATCACTGCATAGTTCTTGTCATAAAGATCCCCCCCCCCCGCCCCCCAAATGTACTACAAAATAAACGACAGGGCTACAGATTTTCTTATACAATAATTACAAGTGATTAACTCGTGAAAACATTTGAAGCTTGCTACATTACGTTTATTTCAGCTTAGATATTGTTCCGTAGTTTCTAAAGTTAAAGTAAATGTGATTTTCAGATCTGGGTTCAGATATTTCATTTTCCGTTGGTGATTAACTCTTTCTGAACGTTCTGAATTCAAGCCTTTGACTTTTTCAGTGCTGCTTGACGTATTCGGCGAAGCAGGTTAAAGCTTAGTTTCTTTATCTTTCCCGCACGGCGTTTACGTCTTCTCTGTCCCTGAAACATATGGATATACAACCTGGTTAGGCATTCTCGTGTTAACTTTAATAAATTTAATATAAAATAAAGAAATGTAAATGCTACAGAAGAGTTCTTCGGATATCATGGGCACAAAAAGAACACATATATCATACTATAAGAACTTAATATTGAAGAAGGCTGGCTAGTAAAGAGGATTAAACAGAGAAAACTTAAATATTTTGGACACATTAAACGTCATGAGAATTTAGAGAAGACAGTCTTGGAAGGGTGCATACTGGGAAAAAGAAAGAGAGGAAGACCAAGGCGAAGATGGCTGCAAGACATCGTTGATAATCTGCAAATGGATGCATCAGCAGCAGGCCATCTTGCTTACAACCGAGAGGCCTACATAAGAACGGTTAGGTAGGAAGTTCCGCAAGCTACAAGCAAATGGCTGACTGAATATAAAATAAAGAAATGATAATGACAAACAGAATTTTGTAGGACAATGAACAATAAATGGAGGAGGAAACATTTGTAATTGCTTATGAGGTTTTATTTACTTCCGGCGGCAAATATGCACGTTTTGTCCTGATTGTATTTATCTCGTCCTATGAAGTTATTGCCCCTTCCATAGGTTTTCTCTGCAAGAGTGAACTCACAGTTGAGACCTGCAATGAAGGTCTTGGAAACCTAATGTCAGGTCAAAGTTATAGCGCGTCCCAGTGGCTGCCCTGAAATTCCAGTATATACGCGTGGTGTAGGCGATCATTTCACTCCACAATTCCCTGTCTTTAGACTTGATTATGAGATCCGGCGGTGATTTTCTTCCTAGCCACAACTGACAGCCCATCCAGTAACTTCTCTCTCTGTCTTCCTCTGTCTCTTCTTCCTTCAGTGTTTCCAGTTGCCACAGTGTGTTCCAGTTTTCCTCTTCTCAGAAAATGTCATATAAATCTCGCTTGTCTCTCTCTGATCTTTGCTATAATTTGCTTTTTAACTCCAGCCTCTCTTAAGACTTCTTTATTGGTTTTCTTGGCTGTCCATGGTACCTTCAACATCCTTCTTATAAGCCACATCTCCATGGCCTCCATTTCTCGATGTGATCTCTTATTCATAGACCATGCTTCACATCCATAAAACAAAACTGGCTCGATGTAATATTTAAGTACTCGGAAAGAACGAGTTAAAACTGAACTGTATCTCCTTCGTTTGATACATCTTTTGGCAGTATTTGTTATGTAGTCCCTGAAACTTTGTGATTGTCAACTTTTGCTCTATAAATAGAGAACTGTATCAGATAGAGAACAATCATGTCGACATAGATAACGGCGATGATGAAAATCAAGCTGAGTATGACAATAGTGACAATATAATGAAAGAAAGAAAGAAGGAAGGAAGGAAGGAAATAATGGATAAACAATTAAAGAGCTCCTACTGCATGAGACATACCACTTGACTACCAAATTCTGAGGTAATTAAGAACACAAAGAAAAAATATGCACCTAAGTCAGTTAAAAAGAAATATACATATACTGACACCGTAAATTGGACAGACATACAGGATGATCATAAAGTTCTTCCCTGATTCATATACAAGGTCCGAAAATTAAGTAATGAGACTGATTTTATTATGGCCAAGACAAAAATGCCACCTATGAAGCAAAGCATGGAATCCAAAGAGGCAACCTTCATCTATGATCTGGCAACTTTTCATCGCCCGCCGACAAGCAGACGACAAACAAGTCGCCATGGTGTTGACCTAGTCAGAGGTGTATTGTTACGTAATCAGCATGGAGCAAAACGCTAACATTAAATTCTGTTTAAAACTCGGAAAAAGTGCCATTGAGACAGTTTAATTGATGCGACAAGTTTATGGGGATAATTGTTTATCTCGTGCACAGATATTCAGGTGGTATTCACGATTCAAAAGTGGTGTGGAAACGATTACAAATGCAACTAGACATGGACGCGCAATTTCTGTTCGTAATGAGTATCCCATTGCAAAAGTCAGAGAATGGATACAAGAAGATCCTTGTTTGACTGTAAGGATGATGGCAGATGAATGTGGTGTTAACCGATAGACAATTCGTAAAATTTTAGTGAAAGATTTGGGCAAGAAAAAAGTTGATTGCCGGTTTGTACCACATTCGTTGTCTGATGACCAAAAACATCAGCGTGTTGAGTACGCAAAAGACATCATCAGAACGTGTCGCAGAAATAAACGTTTCTTAAATTTGATTGTTGCAGAGGATGAAACATGGATTTTCCGCTATTATCCTACAACTAAACCCCAAAGTGCTCAGTGGAAATCATCATCATCACCAGAAGGCAAAAAATTTGTCTTCAAAAGTCGAAAGTGAAGACTGTGTTGGTGTGCTTCTACGACACAAAAGGAGTTATTCACAAAAAAATTTATTCCAGAGCGACAGACTGTCACTGCCAAAGTTTTTTTTAAAGTATTTTGAAACGCCTATTGAAAAAGATTCTCCGAGTCCGACCCGAGTATTCAACACCTGTCAATTTTTTCCTTCTTCATGAGAATGCACCGGCTCAACGGGCAGCAGTTGTATAGGAATTTTTGGCCCCAAAACAAGTGTGTGTTCTCAACCATCCACCCTATTCCCCAGATTTGTCTCCTTCCTGCGATTATTTTCTGTTCCCAAAATTAAAGTTACCATTAAAAAGGACGCTTCTCTGACGATACTGATGACATCCAAAGGGACGTAACATCGAGTTTAAGGGCCATAACAACATAAGTACTGCAGAGGTCATTCCAGTGTTTGTTAGATCGTGCCACTCGCTGTATCAATGCACAAGGGGCTTACTTTGAATAAAATACTGTTGTTTATTTTGTTTTTTTAAAAATGTAATTAGTCTCATTACTTAATTGTCTGACCTTGTATTTGAAGCTATACTAAACAGAATAATGAACGTTGTGGCATTATGTAAGCCAATTCTGAGAAGGAAAAAGGCTGAGTTGGCACTCAGTGAATGGTAGACGTTCTGTAGGTAAGAAACGGGTCACATGTTACAGTACATAAATAAGTTATACAAAAACCAGTTGAAATAAACTTTGCCAAAAAGAGTCTCTTGTCTGTACCTAGCGTTGTTTTTTGTGCCTCCCTCTGGTCCATGCCAAGCAGGCACTGCTCGTCGTTGGTTTTTGCAACCATCTGTCCCTTGTTATTTCTATAAAACGAATGCTGAATCGTTCTCCGTGCCACTCTTTTAGTCCGTCAATTATCTTGTTTCTTTGTCTTCCTCTGTTCCTGTGTTCCTCCTGTTTACTCGTTGGTACCAGGTGTTCCTGTGTGCCTCTTCTCAAAACATGTCTTGCCAATCTGGATTGTCTTGTTCTGAATTTTGTCATAATTTCTCTCTTTTGCCCAACCTTGCTTAGAACCTCTTGATTTGTTTTCTTGGATGTTCACGACATTCTCATCATTCTTCTTAAGAACCACGTGTCTGTGTTTCCAGCAGTTTTTGAGTGTTCTTGGACGCTGTCGATGCCTCACATCCATATAGCAATAGGGCGTCGATGTAACACGGAATATTTCCCCCTTTTCTTTTTGGTATGTATCGACAAAGCTTTATTGCAGAGAATGTTTTTTTTTTCATTTTAATAAAATTATAATTTGGTCTGGGCTATTCTGCTCCTTATTTCGCCTTCGGATCGTCTGTCTTGTGTTAATGTTCCTAAATAGTTTCTCTACTTGCTTTAATTCTGTGCCTTTTACGTACTTTGATGTTACATTTAGCGGGTCCATTTCTCTTTCGTGGATGTGATCATGACCTCAGTCTTCTTTTTATTCATAGTAAGTCCTTTATCCTAGCTTTTTTTCTCCACACCTTGTTTAACAATGCTTGCAGCTCTTCTTCGCTTTGGGCTATCAGTAATGCGTCATCCGCATTTTCAGACTGTTTAGGTTGTATCCTTCTACTGGTACCCTCGGCATTTTTTCAGTGTGTCTCATAATTCTTTCGCTGTAGAGGGAGAAGAGATCAGGGGGCAAAACGCATTCTTTGTCACACTCCTACCTTTTTATGTTCCGATACTCTCCTATTTGATTTTTTTTTGGGTGTTTTTGGCCACGACTATAAATACTGATGTCAGAAGATCGTCTTTTACATAGCAAATGTTTGAAATCAGGGAAAGACTTCAAATTAACCTATATAAGTTAAATACGAGAGAGAATAAAAAGTAATGGCATCATACCCGCAGTTGTTGAGGAAGAGAACTTCAAGGGCCACATCACTTCTCTTTCTTGTATTGTTTCACGAGCTTATTCATTATTTGGGATAAGAAGCTCTTTCGGCTGCTCCCCGAATCCAAGTCTACTCCTCTTCCTTAAAACCATCATCATTAGGTGAAGCTGTAACTGCAGCCTCTGAGAGTGGACCGAAGACTTGATAATCTCATGGCGCTAGATAAAGGCAGTAAAGGGGATAAGAAAGACGTTCAAACGGCGCTGTTGTATTGCCTCCATCATTGCGGCCCATCTCATGGGGGGGGGGGGGATGTGCATTGCCATTGTGCTGCTCTTGTTCTTCCCGCTTTAAACATGTCTACCTATTTATAAACTTTTCATTGAGCCATACTGCTCTAACTTCTGTACTGAGCCAAAATCTTGGCCTTGTTTGTTCATTCTCCTCCATATATTACACGTACAAACAGGCAGACAGTTTAATTTGCAAGAAAAAAGAATTAAATACTAGAGAAAATAGATGTAAATTATAAATAAAAACGAACATCAGAAGACTTTTTCTCGAGAACACAAGTACTGGGCTCTGCAGGTCGTGATGGGGTAGTATAAATCTCCGGGGTAGTTGTGATTTCTGTTGAAGACTTCGGCATCGATGGCTCGCCCTGTGGGAAAGATTGCGTATAACAAAGACTGTTTTTTCGAAATAAAAAAAAAAGTAGACCAACTGCACCGAATGATAACTAGTTAAGTTATAATATGGTAATACACGCTGTAGAAAATCAAGAGGCTAGTTCATGGTGTATGAAGGATAGACATAACAATAATCCCAAGCCAAGTACACTTTTTGCTGTTATGTCTCTATGAGGCTCAAATGTAAAGTTATTCAATACAAAACTACAAATAATTAAAATGTGACATTCTTTTGGGGAAACCTATCGTAATTTTTTTTCAAACTTGTGGAAAGAAATAGGTCACAAAATAAAAAAAAATCAAATAGTCATTTTATTTATGTTTACTGCATAAGGTTCAATGACATGTATATGTTTACAAATGCTGATGAAAGATTTTTATATTAGTCGCAATAACTGAAGATCTGGTGAGAGTCAGTGTCGCATGGAAAGCAAAATTAGCTCAATGTCACCGTGTCATTCGAGGAAAGAAACAAAGACCAAACCTAAAGAACATATATCGCAAAACCAAAAAAAAAAAAAAAAGTCATTGCAATACAAAACATGATTTTCTGACATTATGGTCAATTATAACTATTTATGTACATTCAATAATGGTAGAAGCTGTTAGGCAAAAATGAAACATGGCAAGTGCCACAAACAGCCAACGTTATCTTGCTTCAAAACCGATTTATGTCCGACGAATTGAAAAACAGTTGTTACAGCAAGTCTTCTGAAGCAAACACTGTTTTGATTTATTTCATACTGTTAGAAGCGATTTTGTTTAATTAGTCAAAGAAATACATCTCTCCGATAATTCCTATATTTCTAATGTCACTGATTTGTTGCTCATAAAATATTCACAACTACAAAGTAGAATCATCATCATCTACTGACATTCCGGCAGCTGTAAGTAGCACATCATATGAACAGTTTTCGGCCATTCACATTTTTTCATCATCTCTTTTCTGCACTTCCTGTCATGCTCTAGACTGTTCACGATCCTTCTCAAGTACTGCTTCTCTGCCTCTCTTCTCGTTTATTTTTTCTGTTGTTACGATGCAAACAAGAATAAGTTTACATTCCCCCCCCCCCTCCCTTGATTAAAGAAAAATCATAATCAACTGATATACGCCTGTAATATGGAAACGTAATGATGGGTCTCTTGAGGTGAGTGGATCAGATATGATACCTTTTATCCTATCGATCTCAAGCTGGCTATGTAAAAGACAGCAGTCTACTTCCCGTTACTACTTCCAGCAAACAGATGTTAGTGATATACCACTTGACTGACTGTGCAAAGATTGATATGTTCTCCAGAGTAGTGAAGGTGCAATTTGAGTAAAAAGATTATCCTCCATTCCACCATCCAGAATCGTGTTTTAAATCAAGAACTCACTATTCGAAGCATTGGTTTCGCTGTTACATGAAATGTTAATCACCTGTATCCCAGAGAGAGAGAGAGAGAGAGAGAGAGAGAGAGAGAGAGAGAGAGAGAGAGAGAGAGAGAGTTCACGTGTTTCGTAGAAGGTGTAAAAACCCCACAGATGAGGGCAAAAGAAATTATATTTGTAGATTCCACAAGACGAAGAAAAATTAATTTATATAGTTAATATTCGTAGCTGTGAGTATTCTGTCATACTAATTATTGTTTCAGCGTTAATTCTCTGTTACGTCTAGGGAGAAAACAGATGATGAGAAATACATACGTACCTCGGTAAATTGTTCAGTTGTTGTTGTCTGTTAATGAAGAACGTAACATTTGTTAATGGCCTGTCTCATGCACACAAATTATTCAGCAGTTCTGTTATGAAAATAATTATTGTGACAAATGTACGACTATTTAATCACTATGACTTCTCTTCTGAGCAACACCTGCTTGAAAAGGAGATATTTTTAGTTGAAGTCAAGTGCTGATGTTTTTTTATGAAGTCAAGTGTTGATGTTCCTAAATTCCGAGGTGAAGTTTCGGTTCCGAAGTAATTTTGAACTATTCTATAATGACAGCGCTATCATATTTGCGGAGTGTTGGCACGAGTGTGCAAAATACAGATTTTATCGGAAGTAAAATGTGTAAAGAAGAAGGCTACGATTATGAGGACAACGACTTTGACTGCGGCCTTTGACCCCAAGCCACTAACATTGTCAACAACTAATACTTCCAGTTGGGGAAGGTACTTCAATCGAATTTCTTTAACTCTTTCTCCTAATCCGTTCTCCTGGGTCGAGCCACGACGGACAGTGGGGGCATGCTCCTAACCGAATTTGGGGTGTGACGTTCACTCCTTCCAGGACAGATAGTCAAGCCAGGGCCCTAACTGAAATCTGAGTGTGACGTTCACTCCTTCCAGGACAGATAGTCAAGCCAGGGCCCTAACTGAAATCTGAGTGTGACGTTCACTCCTTCCAGGACAGATAGTCGAGCCAGGGCCCTAACTGAAACTTGGGTGTGATGCTTACTTCTTCCAGGACAGATAGTCAAGCCAGGGACTTAACTGAAATCGGAGTGTGACGTTTACTCCTCCCAGGACAGATAGTCAAGCCAGGGCCCTAACTGAAATCTGGATGTGACGTTCACTCCTTCCAGGACAGTCAAGCCAGGGCCCTAACTGAAATCTGGGTGGAACGTTTATTCCGTCCGGCACAAACGGTCAGTGGAAATAAAATTATTGAGAATTTAGGTCTTGTTTTGGAAGCTTTTGCTCGGTTTCCTTCTTAAACAATAGTTTTTTTTTTCCAGAAAGTATTTATCTATGTGAAAAAAAGAAACAAACTGTGTAGGTCTGCTACAGTGACTGTTTTTCTTCTGTGCATAAAGCAAATCCAACTTGTACTGATTACTCAATAACAACTTTTGTAACATTCACGGTATATGGAACTTCCATTAAGATTAACAGTCTCCTGGTGCATCGAAACATATATCCGCTTTTATAACAACGGTACCCACTCGAGTTTAATTTTCTTTTCTTTTTTTTTAAATTTTATTTTTCTACATTGCACGTTGAATAACCTTATGTTCAATGGAAAACTCAAGGGTAAAAGAAAGACAACAGGAGAACAAAATCGTAGTGGACCACAGAATTTTCATTGAATCGTAGAAATAATAAAACACATTAACTAATATCATCAAGCCAATAAAACATTTTCAGTTTTGCAGCAGAAAGAAATGAAACATTAGGTGATAAAAAGGTAAAATTCACGTTTCCATGGCATTAAGACATATTTGGGAATACTGTGTTACGCCCATATTTTCCATGACCTTTGGCATGACCTTTGACCTGAAACTGTGATGTGGTCAGTAAAACTTGACCGCTTTATTTTCCCAGATGTCTCTGGTACCCATTTTTAGAGGTTGGTCCAACCCAGAGGCCTTTTTCGATGTGTACCAGAAAAAAAATCCCACTTCTGGGACTGAACCCGGTACCACCGTATTAGTAAACCGAGCGCCTAACCACTCAGCCAACCAGGCTTATATTAAGTGGTACTACATAAAAAAATAAAAAGCTTTCATTTGTATCGTAGGAAAAACAAAACATCATGTTCGCGTGTATCAGAGAGAGAGAGAGAGAGAGAGAGAGAGAGAGAGAGAGGTAAAACATGAAAGTAATTACGCTAGTAGCATCTACAAGCTCATGAAAATTATTTGCATGATAAACATAATATGGTTTTCTGACTGTAACTGTCTTTCTACAGCTGAGAAACATCTGGAAGGCCAAGGGAATTTCCCTAAAAACAAAACATAGACCGTTAAACATAAATTTAAAATCGGTTCTGTTATATGGATCAGAAAAATTGACAGCATCAACCAAAAGTACCAAGAGTCTGCAGACCTTTGTTAACACCTGCCTAAGGAAGATCCTTTAGATTAGATGGCCAAATAACATCAGCAGTGAAGATCTATCACAGATAACGAACCAACCCCACAGTGACAGAAATAATAATGAAAAGATGCTAGTGCTGTATAAGATATACACTTCGAAAGCCTGCCATTGACATAATCAGACAGGCTCTCACCTGGAATCCCCAGGGCACGAGGAAACAAGGAAGACCTAGAAACACCTGATGAAGTAATCTTGAAGCAGAGATTTTAAAAAAATGACCACATCTGGCAACGGATAGAAGGAGCAGCCCAGGACAGAAATAATTGGAGAACCGTTGTTGATGGCCTATGACCTTGATAGGGGTAAAGAAGGCTGGAAGGAAGGAAGAAAGGAACTGTCTTTACTCTGTCATTATTAAATCATGACTACTCTTCAGGTACAAGTTTTACGAAAAACATTGATGTACGTACCTTAACAGTTGAAGTAGTCTAAAAAATAAAAAAAAAATAGCAATATGTTAGCAGGATGTAAAATTCAATTATACGGCTTCTTCTCTGAACTGTGTTGACATAATTATTCTTCCTCCTATTTTTATGTTATTAACATTATAAAGCTATACCTACCATAACGGTTGATAGAGATGTATGGGGTAGTTTTACAAGGCGGCAGAGGGAGTGAGTAAGTGAGAAAAAACGAATAGAAAGTATGAGAGTAAGATGAGAATGTATAAATGAAAAACATACAACATTCAATATTTCGGCGTGAGCCTTTTTCGGGGATTACATACACAAAAAATACGACATATAACTAACAGAAAAAAACTTATCTTAGTGGCATCCTCCTAAGTAGGAAACGCAGGAATGTGTGTCCCATTGAATAGACATAGAGACCACGGGGTAAAGGTGGGGCACAAAGGATAGCAGATGAAGTCAATCGGAATTAAGAGGCGGGGAAAAAGGAGAGAAACAGGTGGGGTGGGGGGGGGGGGAAGGAAGGGCAATAGGCACCTGTAGACCGCTAGAGAAGCAGGTGTCTGGGGTGGGGAGAGGAGGGAAAGCGGAGAAATAGTGAATGAAGAATTGCAAGAACGAACCTACAGACTCTCAAAATTATCTGTTGTACTCTCCCTCCGATCCCGGATCGCTTAAGGACTCTATTCCTTTTCCCCAGCTTCTTAGACTGTGACGGTTGTATATTGAGGATGCTGATTTCCATGATCAAGCTAACAAAATGCTAGATTTCTTCCGTCAACGCGGCTATCCAGAACATGTTCTCTCGTCGTCTTGGAACCGCATCAGTCATATATCGCGACAATAAGCCCTTATTCCTAAACCACACTGTAGCTCGGACAGAGTTAAACTGCTATTCACGCACCACCCTCATATTTTGGCAGTTAAGAACATACCGTTTCGCCATCTCCATCTCCTCTAGACCGAGCCTGATACACAGGAACTTTTTGGGGAACCCCCGTTAGTGGCCTACAGACGGGACAAGAACCTCAGGGACCTTTTAGTTCGAAATCGCCTTAAGACTGATGGCACTTTTTTATGGTATTAGATGTTGCGGACGTCGTAGATGCAACACTTGCCCGTTTATTGCCGAGGCTAGCCAGATCTCCTTCCCTAAGTCTACGTTATCAGTTCAGGAGGGCTTCACTTGCACTTCGCGCAATGTTATTTATGCTATTATGTGCAAACGGTGTGATATGAAGTATATAGGGGAGACTGGTTTACGCTCAGGAGATCGTTTTCGTCAACATCTTAACGACATTTCTAAGAGGGCTTGGACACCTATGGTTAAACATTTTTGCCTTAGCAACCACAGGGGAAAGCAGGAGATTTCTGTTAGTGCTATCCGCTGTTGTTCTGCTGATGTACGATCTCGGAGGGTCCTAGAACAGCGCCTTATTTTCCAGGCTGGCTGTCTCCATCCAGCTAGAATTAACAATGTCTTTAGCTTCCTTTAACTTCTTTATTTTTCCACCTTTTCTCTGTAATTTATACACTACTTTCTTGTTTCTTTCACCTAGCTTCCAGCCCCCTCCCCACTGCCACTTTCTGTTCTTCTATGGCGGCCTGGTCTTGTCCTTCATTCACCAGTTTTATATTATCTTCCTGCTTCCCTCGCCCCTCCCCACCACGATTTGCGTTTCTAGCGGCCTACAGGTGTTTATGTCTCCTTCTGTTTGTTCCCTCAAATCTTCATTTATTATCTCTCCGCTTCCCCCACCCCGATACCTGCTTCTCTAGCGGCCTACAGGTGCCTATTGCCTTTCCATCCCCCACCCACCTGTTTCTGTCCCTTTCCCAGCCTCTTAATTCCGATTGACTTCATCTGCTATCCTTTGTGGTCCGCCCGCGCCCCTCCTCCCCCGGGGTCTCTATACCTATTCAATGGGACACGCATTCTTGTGTTTCTTACTTAGGAGGATGCCACTAAGATAAGTTTTTCTGTTAGTTATATGTCGTATATTTTTTGTGTATGTAATCCTCGAAAAAGGCTCACGCCGAAATATTGAATGTCAGATTCAAGTACACAGTAATTTTGCAGTGATGAATGTATGAATGTTTAATAATCATAATCTGTCTGATGAGTGAAAGAACCAACGTATGTGTGTGTGGGAGAGAGGGACAGAGAGAGAGAGAGAGAAAGAGGAAGAGAGAGAAAGAGGGAGAGAGAGTAAAAATATGTTAATTTGTGTTGGCGATGGAATACAAGAAGTTCACTTATATAGCAGAAAGAGAAAGAGAGAGAGAGCGAGAGAGAGAGAGAGAAAGTGGGAGAAAGAGGGTGGAAAAGAGAGAGGGGAGAGAGAAATAAAGAGAAAGAAAAAAAGAAAGAGAGAGAGAGAAGAGTGAGAAAATAATATATTTTCGGCTGTATCTCAGAAAGAACAGAACATGTTAATTTGTATTGTAAAAATGAAAAAAAAACATGTTCACTTATATAGTAGAGAGATAGATAGACAGACAGACAGACAGACAGACAGACAGAGTAAAACATATTCAGTTATATTGTAGAAAGCGTAAAACATGTCCACGTGCATCACAGACAGATAGACAGACAAACAGACAGACAGACAGATAGATAGATAGATAGATAGATAGATAGATAGATAGATAGATAGATAGATAGATAGATAGATATGACTGAGTTATTCAGTACAATCTGTGAATAAAATAGATAATGAGAAACATATACCTACCTCAACAATGATAGGAGCCGATGAAGACTACGAAAGAAGAACATAACACAGAATTATGTTATACGCCTATTAGATTCAAATACAACGCTATTTGAATATAACTGTGTTGACAAATGTATGACTATTTAATAATTATTATTTCTCTTGTGAGTGATGCCAGCACGTGCTGCAATCGTTATTTTGAAAAGAATATATTTTCAGCTCAAGTCAAAAGCTCATGTTCTTGAAATCTGAGGTTAAATTCTGGTCTTCCCATCAATTTGAGAAGTTTTTTTTATAGTGACACTGTCCTAAATCTAGTGGGCTACTGGCAGAAGTGTGAAAATGCAAAATAATATTTGAAAACAAATATAATATTATTATTTTTGTTCAGGATTAACATGATAAAAAGACACCTACCTCAGTGCTTGGTTCTTCAGGTGTTGTAACCTAATGAAGAATACAACACCATGTTAGCAATCTGTCAGATTCAAGTGCACAGTAATTTCGCAGTGATGAATGTATGAGTTTTTAATAACCATGATCTATCTGGTGAGTGAAAGAGCCAGCGTATGTGTGTGTAAAAGAGAGAGAGAGAGAAAGAGTAAAAGAGAGAACGAGAGAGAGGGAGAGAGAGAGAGAGTAAAAATATGTTAATTTATGTTGGCGATGGAATAAAGAAGTTCACTTATGTAGCAGAAAGATAGATAGAGAGAGAGAGGGAGAGAAAGAGAGAGAGAGAAAGTAAAACATTTTCAGTTGCACTGTAATGAGACAGGGAGAGAGAGACAGACAGACAGACAGACAAAGAGAGTAAAACATATTCAGTTATATTGTAGAGAGCGTAAAACATGTCCACGTGTATCGTAGACAGACAGACAGACAGACAGACAGACAGACAGACAGACAGATAGATAGGGACATACAAATAACTGAGTTATTCAGTACAAACGGAATAAAATAGATGATGAGAAACATATACCTACCTCAACGATAGGAGCGGATGAAGACTACAAAAGAAGAGCATAACACAGAATTATATTATAAGCCTATTAGATTCAAACACAAAGTTATCTGAATATAATTGTGGTGGCAAATGTATGACTACACTATTTAATAATTATTATTTCTCTTGTGAGTGATGCCAACACGTACTTCAATCGTTATTTTGAAAAAAAAATATTTTCAGCTCAAGTGAAAAAAGCTCATGTTCTTGAAATCCGAGGTTAAATTCTAGTCTTCAAATCGATTTGAGAAGTTTTTTTTTTATAGTGACACTGTCTTAAATCTAGTGGGCCACTGGCGGAAATGTGAAAATGCAAAATAATGTTTGATAACAAAAGCAAAACATTACTTTTCAGTAAGTATTTATGTATTTTATATATTAAAAATGTACGTGTTGTATGTTCTTGACACAGGTGATATTTCTTTTATATATGAAACGAATGTAAATCATGCAAGTTACTCTTAAATCATTTGACACATGTTTTTACAACCACCAACAGATCACTAATCTTCTACCGCGTCGAAAGATCTGACAGTTTTAACAATAGTTACGCCATTGGAGTTAAAGGTGAGTTTGTACTTTTAATAAAGAGTTCTATGCTGGAAGCTGAAGTACACGATAGTTACAGATTTAGTCAAGGAAAAAAAAGAAAAAGAAGGCGTAGAAAACAATCGGAAAACTGGGTTGAACTAGAGATTGTTGAATAGAAAGAAGATATGTTAACTTATTTTGTATAGAAAGTAAACAAAAAAAAACCAAATTCATTACGTCATAAGTGGAACAATACATTCTTTTTCTATATTGTAGATATGGTAAAGACACCGATAAAGAAGCACAGATAGTGCTAGGAAGATCAATTAAAGTTATTATCTATATGGTTAACACATTTGATACAATTAACATCACTGCTGTATCTAGACCAACAAGCAGCAGTAAGAATAAATGGTGAAACAACAACTTGGTTTGACATAAAACAAGGGGTACGTCAGGGGTGCATATTGTCGCCTTTCTTATTTAACTTGTATACTGAAAATATAACGAGGAATGTTAGAGAAGATATAGACAAGGAATATTACGATGCCATAACAATTGGAGGTTATGAAATACCAGAGATTAGATATGCTGATGACATAGTGTTACTATCCACAACACAAAAAGGAATGGAAAAACTAATTATGTCAGTCCGTAAGAACAGTGAAGAGCAGAACCTCTATCTTAATGCAAAGAAAACTAAATTGATGACAACTGACAAAACAAACAAGGCAGATGAAATATATATCAATGAGGAAAAATTGGAAGAAGTGTAGAGTTTTGAATAATGCAGATACAATGAGGGAAATTAAAAGGAGGACATCTATCGCTCTTCAGAAAGTAAAACAAATAAAGAATCTGTGGAGAGGAGCAGACAGAACTATAAAAATAAGATTTTTAAGGTCATGCATCTTTCCCATCGCAAAATATGCCTGTGAGACCTGGACACTTAGCAAAACAGCTGAGAAACACATAAATGCCTTTGAATGTAAATGCTACAGAAGAGTTCTCTAAATATCGTGGACACAAAAGAGAACAAATATATCTATACTACAAGACCTTAATATTGAAGAAGTCTGGCTAGTAAAGAGGATTAAAGAGAGAAAACTGAAATATTTTGGACACATTAAACGTCATGATAATTTAGAGAAGACCATTTTGGAAGGATACATAATGAGAAAAAGAAAAAGAGGAAGACCAAAACGAAGATGGCTGCAAGAAATCGTTGACGATCTTCAAATGGACGCAGCAGCAGCAGGCCATCTTGCTCACAACCGAGAGGCCTGCAGGAGTGCTGTTTGGGAGGCAAAGTTCCGCAAGGGACACGCAAATGAATGAATGAATATGGTTAACACCTGAGCTGTAACTATTCTTTGTTCATGAGATTATTATTATTAACATGATGAAAATATACCTACCTCGGTGCTGGGTTCTTCAGCTGGTGTAACCTAATGAAAATACAGCATCGTGTTAGCAGCCTGTCAATTTCAAGTACACGATAATTTCGCAGTGTTTAATTATTACGATTTTTTTCTTCTTCTAGTAAGTATTGCCAGTCTGCGTTACAATTATTAGTTTTAAATGGACATGTCTTTTTGTTTTTGTTGTTGTTGTTGTTGTTGTCGTTGCTGTTGAAGACTAGAGCTGGTGTCTGTAAAATGTGAGATGAGGTTGTGGTTCTGTCATCAGTTTGAGTTGTTCTATAGTAACAATGTGATAAAGTTAGCAGGGTGTTGGTAGAAGTGTGTAAAATAATCAGTTGTATAAAGGTGAAGAATAACATTCATGAAAATTACTTGTTAAGATATCATTTAAGCGCCCGTGTCTTTCTTTCTCGAGAAAAAGAGAAAAGAAACTGCACTTCAACATGTAGTTGTGTGTTTCAAAATGTACATGTCTTTACCACATTTCTCACTGCATTTCCCTTAGAAGAAACTTGTACTAAAAAAAAAGGGGGGGGGGCACGGTCACACCGCCCTTTAAAAGAAACAAAAAATCTCATAGAACTTTATTAAAGTGTATTGACATGGTGCTTGACAAACTATTATAAGATAAAGCATGCAACAATTTTTTGTGCCGGTAGTAAATGTACGCTTACCGTGCAAGGATAACAGCACTCGTCAGGCTGTATGGAGGCTAACTCGTCACAGTCTATTGGACATGTTTTTTCAATATGAACTAAAAATCCACCTCTCTGACAGTGAACTGTTTCGCAGCCCTGGCTGTATATGAGCTGCCCTGGCTAAACGTCAAGAAAGAGAAAAGTCCGTGTAAAATGCGCAATGACAGAGACCAGAGAAACGTGAAGACAATCTGACAAACAAATAAAACTGGATAATAAATTAACTCTTTTGGAAGGTCATTACCTAACAATCTGCGATTCTGAAACGAAGCAAACAGAAATGAAACTAACCATCGAATTAGTCTTTCTTGAAACTTCATAGTTCTGCGCCAGATTTAGCCCCCTACTTTTAAATTTTCTGTGCCGCTCATGTACTTTGCTGAAGCGACGCAGAAGTGCCCCCATACTGCCTCTTTATTCTGTAACGAACATCCGTAGCTTTCTCACTTTCGCTACCTAAGGAACGAATAACTACGCGCTGTTCTTCTCTCGTGCACGTTTCCAAGTGAGTGACGATATTTGACCTTGTTTGCTGATGTCATATTTTCAAAATGTCTGACATGTCTCCATACACTTACATCTAGAGAAGGATGATGTGGCATACCTGAATTACAACTGTCTGCTGCTCGACTTAGATTTTTAAAGTTATTTTTGACTCGCCCTCGTAGTTGTGATTTCTGCTTTTTCAGGAAATGTAACATATACTCCCCTACTCTAACGATCGGCTCAAAAAAAAAAAAAAATGAGTTTCTAGCGTCCGAAAATATAATGGAGTTGTTAGGAATACTAGGTGGATGGAAAATAAATTTTTTAAAGGTTTCTTCCTAATCAATCAATCAATCAATCAATCAAGTGCCGCCCAGCATGGCGAAGTCGATCATTTCACTCCACAATTCCCTGTATTTAGACTGATTATGAGATCCGCCGGTGACTTTCTTCCTAGCCACACTGACGGCCCATCCAGTAACTTCTCTCTCTGTCTTCCTCTGTCTCTTCTTCCCTAAATTTTTCCACTTATCACAATGTGTTCCAATTTTCCTCTTCTCAGAAAATGTTCTACAAATCTCACTTGTCTGCTTCTGATCTTTGCTCTAATTTGCCTTTTAAATCCAGCTTCTCTTAAGACTTCTTTATTGGTTTTCTTAGCTGTCCATGGTACCTTCAACATCCTTCTTATGAACCAGATTTCCATGGCCTCCATTTCTCGCTGTATTCTCTTATTCATGGACCATGCTTCACATCCATAAAACAAAATGGGCTCGATGTAATATTTAAGTACTCAGAATCTTGTTTACATTGATATGGATCTGTTGCACAAGATGTTTCTCATTTTCTGGAATGTTGACTTGGCCTTAGCATGTCTGCTTTTTTTTTATTTCGATGTGACATTTCCTATCAGCTGTTATAAATGTTCCTAAGTACTCGAATCTATCAACTTGTTTCAGATTCTGTGCCATCGATGGTAATGCTACATTTTGGTGGTATTCTTTTCTTTGAGATGACCATCACTTCAGTCTTCTTTTTATTTAGGCCGAGTAAAAATTGTTTCTTCCTAAACAATTGTAAATTCAGGATAGGACATACAGTGTAACATTTTTAAATGCAGGATTTAATCCTCATTTTTGGGTGCCCAGAAGCACATACAAGATAACAAATTTGAAAATCATAATCTGTAGAACGACGAGAAAACGTATAGAAGTGGATAATTAAGTGGATGAATGGATTGATTGATTGATTGATTGACTGATCTTTATTTCAAAAGGGTTAAGAATTGGGCACGCAGGCACGTCTGACATTCTGCCATTTATCATACATCTTATACCAGGCATTTTACAAATATGCTTTTTATGTAACAAACGCAATTAACATTGAAGCTGAGAGACATAAAATAAAATATAACATTTACGTTTCGCTCTTATCTATTCCCTCAGTACAGAAGTAACTACATACACATATAAAAGACTGTCTACTAAACAAACATTTCGGGATTATGCATGATTTGATAAGACACTTATAGAGCAATGGCAGAAATTTCGATAATTATATTATGTTTCGTTATTTAAAGTGTACCTCAAAATACTCTCCAGAGAACCAACATCCTATAGGAGTTGTAGTCCCTTCAGTCGTATCCTAATAAAAAAACAGTATAGAAATAACTGACAAACTATTTGCTAGGTTTTCTTGTAAGACAATTTTGTAAATTTTACAACAGTCGAGGCCTCTCAAGATTTAGAATGTGAAAGAATCGTTATAGATAAATATTTGACGAAATGTGAAAATATTTCACAATAAGATTTTATTTTTAAACGGTAAAGAATTGGGCACGAAGGCTCGTCTTACATTCTGCCCTTCATCACTCCATCTTTCATTCTTCCCACACACTCTATTTAATTCAAGTATACAAATTACATTAGGAAAAAAAAACATATCAAAAGAGTGTAATATTAAACTATTACTTTCAAAGTAAAAGAAAAGAAGTAATTAACCTAATAAAATAGCACTCACACGCGCATACTCGCACACTCACAGACATAATCAAAAATGCACTGTCAGTACAGATCTTCTAACATACGTTTTTTAACAAACATTAAAATAATTTCTAACAATATCTAACGAGTTACTTTTCGAAATATGTCATTTTAATATTTGATGGATGGCGAGTCATAGGTTGAGAGAGTGCTGGTTGTTCTATGGAGGCATATAACTACAAGGAAGTAAATAATGATAGATAGGTAGACAGACAGACAGACAGACAGACAGACAGACAGGTAGGTAGGTAGGTAGGTAGGTTAGACAGACAGACAGATAGATAGATAGATAGATAGATAGATAGATAGATAGATAGATAGATAGATAGATAGATAGATAGATAGATAGATAGATAGATAGATAGATAGATAAGGCTTATAAATATTATGTACACATAGATGTATTACCGATATCTCTTCTATAATTGGTGATTGTTGGCTAACTGTTACAGACTCTGGTGTTGGATTATTTCCCGGACAATTTGGAATCGATGGAATATTCTATGAAAGATAAGAAACTTCTTATGTTTTCACTTCAACGAAACCTCTTATTTGTTTGTTCATCACGGGGTTACAGTTTTTACTGTCACGTTACAAATGTCTCGTTTAGAAATCAGGAAACTCTAGTCCCTATAGAATATTTTATTGTGCTGTAAATGTTAGTGAATAAAATTCACACAGCTAAAAACGATAATACACACTAGTCAGTCAGTCAGTCATTTGCATGTCCCTTGCTGAACTTTGCCTCCCTAACAGCTCTCCTGTAAGCCTCTCGGTTGTAAGCAAGATGCTCTGCTGATGATGCGTCCATTCGCAGAACAGTCAACGAGGTCTTGCAGCCACTAGTAAAGTATGGGAAAAGTTTTGTGAAAAGCACGAAGAGAGGATTGAAAGGCAGGTCCTCTATTACAAGTCAAGTCGATCAATGGGTCTCCTAATGTTGAGGAGTTGGGGATGAAAAGTATGTAGCGTGATAACATCCCGACAAATCCTCTAACTTGATGTACTGTTAGTGAAGCGAGTATGTTTTGAAGCGCTATAAATTTATTGACATTATTTTAATTAACATGAAACAAGATATACCTACCTCAGTGGTAACTTTTTCAGTTGTTGTAACCTAATGAAGAACATAACATCATATTAGCAGGCTGTTAGATTCAAGTACGAATATTTTCGCAGCGGTAAATCTGCAAGCGCTAAATAATTATTTGTTTTTCTTGGTAAGTAGTGTCATTATGTGTTCAATGGTTAATTTTTTTTAAAAAGGGGATGTTTTAAGTTTTCAGATCCTTCTAACCTCGTCATCCGATCTGATACCTATTGTGTATGTACTTGTAAACGTATCCTAAGTACTTCATCTCTTCTGTAAATTCACACTTGGTCAGTTTGAGTTTTACTTGATGTTGTAGCAGTTTTATTAAATATTCATTGTGTGTGTCTGACATGTGTTTTGTTTTAAAAATTATTCTTAGAGAAAACCAATATGTCGTTCATAGTGAGGATTGCAAACTATTGCATGCAATATGGCGAGGTTGCGAGCTTGAATTTTTTCGGTTACGGCCGGCCGAAGGGCTCAGGGTCAGCGCCTCGTTATTGGTCATGTGATTGTACAGTGCGGAGTAAGGTGGAATAAACCAGTCTGCTTTTCGTTCTCGTGAGGTACGGCTGGGACTGTGATTGTTGCTGTCATAGATCTTTGTACTGATATGTTTTGTCATATTGCATTCTGTTGTGAGTTTATTCCCGTGCCAACCTCACTAATGTATGTCTTAGATGTTTTATAAAGGTAATACTTTGTATGCGAAAATTGTGTAGCTTAATTAAGAGAGATTTAACAGCAGAGTCAAAATACTGTGAGTTTAGATTTGAGGCAGATTAGATTATTGCAGGGGAAGGTTTAACGAAGCAGAAGCCCTGCTATAGTAGGGTAGAAATAGGTAGTGAACACGTGACTCGTATTTTGTGCAGTTCTGATATTTTATCATTTTTATTGATTTTTGCGCCGTTTTCTTTGACCATGCACTTTGGCCATTGCATTACATTAATCCTTCACGTTCTTCATCTTATCAGTCATTTTGTCTTCATGAGTTTTATTAATGTTAATTAAGTGTGTTGTGCTTTCTCTAATAACACAAGAGTGGGCTCATGATTCATACTGAACCACCATTAAGTCTGCTGTTATCATGCTGTAGTTGTGAGGATTAATTATGTAACTCATAACTTGAATTAATCTTGTGTGTTCTCATTCAGTATGTTGATGCATTTAAATGTTTGAGTTTGTACCAAGGATTCATGTGCTTTGAATCATGGAGACTAGGGTATAGTCTCGTTGATTAGATGTTGAATAATGTTTGTAAACCACGGAAGTAAGTTATTCAAGTATCATAAGACACATTATATAGTTTACATATTATATAGTTTAGAACCGCTGTAACTTGAGTTCAACAACTAGATTTGAGATGGAGAACTATAAGTGGTTCCCAGCAATGTGTTGATTATTTATCTAAGTGTATTTGACTGCAGTGATTTCATGTGTTGTGCGTTGCAATCTACGTCCGTGCTGTCCAGCGTTTCTCGTGTAGTTTGTGGAATAAACATTTTGGTTTTGTTTCATCATCATCATCATCATGTGCCGTACCGACTGGCGTTGGCTATTATGCTTCTCCAGAGTATCCGATCCTTCATGCAAGCCATCAGCTCAGTTGGTGATCTCCTCTCACACCATCCCGATAGACTGTCCAGTATCATTTCTCTTGGTCTTCCTCTTGATCTTCTTCCTTCTGTTTTTCCTGTTGTTATAATATTTTCAATCCCCCCTCTTCTCATTGCATGACCTATGAAAGTACATTGTCTCTCTCTTATCTTTTTGACAAGGTTTTTTTGTCTCTCCAGCTCTTCTCATACATTCTTCATTAATTATTTTTGCTGTCCAGGGGATTCGCAACATTCTTCTAATAAACCACGGATCACAAATCAACTAGTTCAATGTAGTTATTTATGTTTCGTGGTGCTGTTTGTTCGTGTAATAATTGAGCTATAGCTCAATATAAAAAACTGATAAGTTCACAGGTAGCCGAACTTGACGAAATTTGAAAGGTTTAGAATCTGGGTTAAGATTTCTAAGGGAGAAATTCTGGCTTCCACTTGTACTGTTGTACTAATTAAAATGGGAGACTGTGCCTAATATCAAATCTTCTTTTCCGAGAATTAACTCCCCTGCTAAAAATATGCTAATGAGACATAAATATGTTTAGTCACAGCCAAGCGCATCAGTTAACCATAACCCTTTCTTTGTAACATAACTTATCTATTCCATTCTTTCCTTTTATTTCTTCTTTTGTCCAATTGATCGACAAGTGATAACTGATATAAATGTAGTTGGGAGCTTTTTAAGAAAAACGGCCCTCGAAAAGGTCCCGGCGACCTCCCTCACCCACCCCCCCCCCCTCTCTGTCTCTCTGTCTCTCACTCACACACACATAACACAAGAAAGCTGCTTTATGTACAGCGAAAAAACTAGCGTGATTCAATGTACCTGTATGTCATCTATGCGTAAAAGAGAGCAAGATATAGACTTATAAATACAATGGGAATCCCATGAAACATTATGTAATAACAGTACAAGTTTTGAGTAACGCCTTTCTTTGTTACCAAAACTACTGAAGAAGATACCACTGTGGGTTAGTTCTCCGGATTATAGCTGCTTCTATAATAGCCTTCTTCAAGTAAAGCTAGTCCCCAGAGGCATTCTAAAAGGTTATAAACCAAATGAACAGATGGCCCATGATTCCCGGCGTCTGTTGCCATGGTTGCCGTCGAAAGATCTGTCAGCTTTGACAACAGCTGCTTCATTGGAGTCAAAAATGAGTTCGTACTTGTGATAAAAGAGCTCTACACTGGAAGCTGAAGAACACGATAATTACTGAAGAACTCAACGAAAAATAAAAAGACGAAGAAAATATTTGAAAAATGGACTGAGCAAGTGACCATTGAACTTCGTAGAGAAAGTATACAAGTTAAATGAGCATTCTAAAAAAAAGTAAAAAAAAAAACGAGTTCAATTTATTATAAACGGAATAAAAGAATTTCTGTTTGTATTATAGATGGAGTGACACACCGAAGAAGAGGGCACAGATTGTGCTAACATTCTCTGTAAGATCAAATAAATGTAATATTTACATCTATGGTTGTAACTATCTTAATTCGTGATATTAATCAGTCTTAAGATGACAAAAATATACCTACATTGGTGGCGGCTACCTCAGTTGTTGATTCCTATTGAAAAAATAGCATCATGTAAGTAGGATGTCAAATTCAAGGTCACAATAATTTCGCAGTGATAAATGTGTGAGTGTTTAATAATTCTGATTTTTTTCCTGGTTTAAAAAAATGTGTTAAGTTGTTATTTTAAAAAAAAAAAGATGTTCTTAGTTTTTGGACCGTTATAATCTTCTCGTCATCTGGTCTGATACATCTTGTGTAGATACACTTATCCTAATTACTTGGTCTCTTTCTTTTGTTTACACTTGGTCAAATCTGATTTTTACTTGCTATTGTCTCAGTCTATTGAATATCGCTTCTGTGTGTCTTCTTCTAGAGTACTCTTAGAGAAAACCAATATTTCGTCCAAATGGGAGATCGCAAACTACTGCGAGCACGCTTTTGCTTGATCCACAAGAGATAATTGATATAAAGGTAGATAGTGACATTTTTAAACCAAACGAGCCTCCAAAAGCAGCGTGTCCCGCCCACGCCCTCACCCTAAAACACACACACACACACAGCGCGAGAAAGCTGCTATATGTAGAATGAAAAAAAACTTGGCTGATTCTATGTACCAGGACATTATCTACCTGGAAAAGAGAGCAAGATATAGACCTATTCATGAAATGGGAATGTCCTTCAATATTTTGTAAATTTTGTAAATACAGTAAAATCTTCCAGTACTGTCTTTCTTTGTGACCAAAACTAATGGAGGGGACACCACTGTGGCTTAGTTCTCCGGATTATGCCTGCTTCTAACGTGTTTCCTTTCATGATATCTGTCTTTCTTTCATGATATCTGTCTTTCTTTCATGATATCTGTCTTTCTTTCATGATATCTGTCTTTCTTTCATGATATCTGTCTTTCTTTCATGATATCCGTCTTTCTTTCATGATATCCGTCTTTCTTTCATGATATCCGTCTTCAAACAAAGCTCGATTCCCGAAAGGCATTCGATCAGTTTCCAAACTAAATGTCTCATGATTCTTGGTTTCCATAGTAACCACATCTGTTCTACTCAGTTCCACATCAGATTTAAAGTAAACATGATTTGTTTCCTTTTCACAAATGTCTTTCTCTCTCTCTCTCTCTCTCTCTCTCTCTCTCTCTCTCTCTCTCACGCACACACACAATGTCTGATTGCTGAAGTTGAACGCATTGTGGTGAAAGATTGTCGCGTGATGATGATTGAAATAACTTAAAGCTCTGACTATCAGTTGTGGTTCAGCACACAATACCATCCACTCAGACAGTGGGCGTAAAGATGTTCAGGTAGAAAGAAGAGGTGTAACAGGCGACGTAAGGGTGGATGTACACTCATCCAAAGGTTGTTGTTTGAATGAATGAACTTTGCTAACATTGCATCGAAAGATAAAGATAAATGTATGAGCTGTGAACCAGCATCATTGCACACGGTCAAACCATCAGTGCTCTGCTGTCTAGTCAGCGGTTGACCAGAAACTGCCGGGCTAGTGTCGCCATCAGCACCAACTCCGTAGCTAGCGGGCGTCATTTCTCTTCCTTCTTAGAGCGTTGATCCTCTCTCTCTCTCTCTCTCTCTCTCTCTCTCTCTCTCTCTCTGAACCTTAAGTGCCCAGGGCACATGGGGCTTCCGCAAGGGTTTTCCACAAATGCCTGTCCTTCGACTTTTTTTCTGCTCTTGCCCAGGTGAGCCCTCTATTGCTCAATATCCTTTCTGTTGTTCTTCTCCATGTCTCTTTTGGTCTACCCTTACTTCTGCTCCCCTGTGGTGTCCATCTTAGTGCTATTTTTAGTAGTGAGTTGTCAGTCATTCGGACACATGTCCCAACCATAGCCAGCGTCTTTCCTCAATAATTGTTGTCAGTGGTTTCATCTGCATTTCTGCTAATAAGATGTTATTTCTTATGGTGTTTGGCCAAAATATTTTTCTAATTCTTCGTAAACATTCAGTCTGGAAAGAATTCAACTTGTTTTCTATGGTTTTGGTGATTTTCCAGCATTCACTACCATAGAGTAGTACACTTAGAACATTACTCTTAAATATCCTGATTTTCATATTTATGCTTAGTTTTTTTTTATTTCCATATAGTCTGCAGCATTGCAAAAGCCTGGTTTGCTCTAGTAAGTCTGCTGCTGATGTCCTCTGTGCTGTCTCCATTTTCTACTACTCTGCTGCCAAGGTATACAAATTCGTTGACCTCCTCCACTAACTTGTTATCTACTCTGAGTACATTTCTGTTGTTCACATTTTGCTTCATTAACTTTGTCTTTCCTACGTTGATCTTTAGTCCTATGCTGTTTGCATTCTGAGTTAGCTTGTTTATTTTATCTTGCATATCTTTGTGACTGCTTGATAATAGACAAATGTCGTCCGCAAAGTTAAGGTCCTCCAGCACGGTGTCAAGGATCCATTGTAATCCTCTGCGTTTGTCTGATGTTGCCTCCTTCATTAACCAGTCTACTGCCAAGATAAATAATGTTGGTGATAGTACGCATCCCTGTTTCACTCCTGTTTGTACCCTAAAGCTGCTGGAGGTATGTTCTCCACAGATCACTTTGCAAGAGCCTTGATCCTGGTACCCACTTTTTTCTTGAGGCTGGGCGAACCCCCGGGAGTCTTTTTTTGGGAGCCACGGTCTGACCGCCACCACCTGGTGGATGGAAATCGAAACCAGGTGGCCAGGTCGCAGGTGACTTATCAACTACGCGGCTCCCACTTTCATCGAAAGTAACGGAGACTACATTTTAAAATGATGTGATTATATAACGTTTATGCATCAATAAACTTTGGAGAGAAAAATGTAACATTTTCATTTGGATTACTCTCGTACACGATTAACATCTGAAATTACAATTTTCTTTACTCTTGTTATTATTAACGAAAAATACTTTTCAGAGTCGTTTTAGGAATAAGTAGATGATGAGAAAAATGCTCACCTGAGTGGTTTCAACACCTGTTGTAGACTAAAAAAAAAGAAGAAGAACACAACATTTTGTTAATTGTTTCAGACAGAATTTCAAGCAATTACTTGAATATAATTTTTGTGATAAATGTATGACTTTTAATAACTAATTATCATTTTGTCTTGACAGTGGTGTCAGCACATGTTACAGTCATGTGAAGGAGATGTTTTAGTTGAAGCCTGAAGTTAAAATCCGAGGTTGAAATCTGATGTTCCGCCTTCACTTTGAGCAATTCTTTAGTAACAGCTTCATAAACATAACGTGGTGTAGCAATGACAAAAGTGTTTAAAGTGCACCGGAATATTTGAAACAAGAAGTATCAATTTTCACTAAGTACTTATGCTTTTTTTTTAAGCAAAGTAAGAAATGTATGACCAGAAAAACATGCAAATTCCTTATACAGTACATAAAATGAATGTCACCCAGTCAGTCATTTGCATGCCCCTTTGCGGAACTTTGCCTCCCTAACAGCTCTCCTGTAGGCCTCTATGTTGTAAGCAAGATGTCCTGCTGCTGATACATCCATGTGCAGATTATCAACGATGTTTTGCAGCCATCTTCGCCTTGGTCTTTCTTTTTCCCATTATGTACACTTCCAAGACGGTCTTCTCTAAATTATCATGACGTTTAATGTATCCAAAATATTTACGTTTTCTCAATTTAATACTCTTTTACTAGCCAGCCTTAAAATGAATGTAACTTGTGCAAATTACTCTTAAACAATGAAATATAATATAATGTCACAAATCGTTTGGTTCATGGAAAGATCTGTCAGCTTTAGTAATATTTGCAACATTTGAGTTAAGAATGAATTTGTACTTTTAATCAAGAACTCTACGTTGGAAGCTGAAGAACAGAATAATCACTGTAAAGCTCAAGGGAAAAAGAAAAAAAGAAATAGAAGAAAATATTTGAAAAATGGATTGAGCAAGTGACCACTATATATCATAAAAACGAAAACAAAGTAGCTTACATTCTAGACAGAGTTAAAAAACGAGCTCAGCTATATAAATTATAAACAAATCGTGCTCTATCTTTATCGTTGACAGAGTAAAATACAGAAAAGGTGGGCACATATTATGCTAACAGTCTCTACAAGATCAAGTAAAATTATTATTTCAAAGAAAACTTAAATATTTTGAACACATTAAACGTCATGATAATCTAGAGAAAACCGTTTTGGAAGGGTACACAATGGGAAAAAGAAAGAGAGGAAGACAAAGGCGAAGATGGCTGCAAGACATCGTCGATAATCTGCACATGGATGCACCAGCAGCAGGCTATCTTGCTCACAACTGAGAGGCCTACAGGAGTGCTATTAGGGAGGCAAAGTTCCGCAAGGGACACGCAAATGAATGAGTGAATATGTTTGACATCTGCAGTTATACTTTACTTCTATTATTATTATTATTATTATTATTATTAATCAGGATAAACATTATAAACATATATCTCTTCGGTGATGGTTTCTTCAGTTTGTTATTTTTTTATCATAATGAAGAACCTAGCATCATATAAGTAGGCTGTCAGATTCCAGTACACAGTAATTTCGCACTATAAATGTGTGAGTGTTTAATAATTATGAAGTTTTTTTCTGGTATTGTTTTACAATTGTTATTTCCAGAAGGACATGTCACATACAAGAAATGGCAACGTTCTTTCTCGTCAAATGAAAGAAGTTCAGTACAACTCTGTCGGCTGGAAAAATAATGATGATGATAGCTCTTTTCTGGGACTGTAAAGACCCTATCTTGGAACATTACTTGTTCGCAGGAAGCGCTATCAACAATCAGCTCGAGAACCACATGAAACTTCCAAATCAAGTAAAAGTATCACGGTTTGCTCAGTTCTAGTGTGTTGTTACAGCATGACAAGGCGCGGCCACATACGGCAGGTGAAATAGCTCAACAAATTACAAATATATGTTTGGAATGTCTTCGACATCCAGCATATTCAACTGAACTTGCACCATGTGATTATCATGCGTTTGGACCCATCAAGTAGGCGCTAACTAGGAAGAACTTAAGTACAGATGAAGAGAAACATCACTTTTAAACATCTTGTGGCACTCACATACCTCCCGACGAAAGAAACCCACATGAGTCGTCATATTGACTCCTCAGTTTGAGATAAATAGCTCTAGGTTTCTTACGTTTAATACACAGAAACGAATAAATATGCGCTGTTTCTCTCTCGTGCATGCTTCCAAGGGTACGTCCATCTTTTATTTGATATGCTGACATATAGCCGAGATGTCTCCGCGCACATGTATCTAAAGAAGATGAATTTAACCTACGAGTGTGCGATAACTGTCTACTACGCGGTTTAGATTTTATATAATGAAATTTTGGTTACATTTTGTCTCACCCTCGTATATACAGAAAGTTCTAATCCGATAAGTAAAATATTCAGGTTGAAAGGGGCTCAGGCAACAATACAAAGGAAAACAGAAACTTGCGAATGAGAAGAAAAGGGGTGAAGGCTCTGTCCGATGAGGCAATAGCGACCCATAGCTGATATGCTAGCGTCAGGATTAGCGACCCATAGCTGATATGCTAGCGTCAGGATTAGAGAACCATGGCTGACCAACACCCTGTCCCACCTCTCTGTTTGTATCCCTAGTAACAGGCCTAGCCTGGCTTATGGGGCAGAGATCGCCATAGTCCCCATGGTGGTGGAGTCTGCTAAAGAAGCATTGCACACCCCCTGCTTTTTAGGTATTATTCATGGACTGAAAAAAATAGCAGCAATAACCCGTTACCACGCCGATACGATACTGTTCCTCAACACCCTCACAGCATCGGCTGCATAGGACACCAGGTCACAGTTTACAGGAAGAGTGCTATTAAAGTTTATAATGATAATGACTCTGGTCCTTAGCTGATTTGTTTTACATAATAATAAAATTACTTGGCACATCTCGCAGCAGTAGAACGGCGGTTTCTGAGCCGGGTCTGTACATACAGTACAAACTATATCCCGACATTCCTCCGGACAGCCATCATACCAACACTCCTTAGGACACAGTCTGTCTCCTTCTAGTATGCGGTCTTCACCCACACAGATAGTATAATGGCAGGGGTCATCGTGAATATACTCTCCTGGCTGAAAATGTCAAGGAAGAGAACAAATCTATCTATCTATCTATCTATCTATCTATCTATCTATCTATCTATCTATCTATCTATCTATCTATCTATCTATCTATCTATCTATCTATCTATCTATCTGTCTGTCTGTCTGTCTGTCTGTCTGTCTGTCCGTCCGTCCGTCCGTCCGTCCGTCTATCTATCTATCTATCTATCTATCTATCTATCTATCTATCTATCTATCTATCTATCTATCCGTCCGTCCGTCCGTCTGTCTGTCTGTCTGTCTGTCTGTCTATCTATCTATCTATCTATCTATCTATCTATCTATCTATCTATCTATCTATCTATCTATCTATCTATCTATCTATCTGTCTGTCTGTCTGTCTGTCTGTCTGTCTGTCTGTCTGTCTGCCATTATTGTAGAACTCATTTATGCATTAGGAAGTCTTTAAACTACACGAGTACTTCAGTGAACAGTCAGAACGGCAGTACCACCATCATCCTACGTCGTGATGGTAGTTTTGGCAGTAATTGATTTCCAACATATTCTATTCTTTTGCTTTCATGGTGCACAAGAACAAAATTGAATCTTGCCCATCTCCTAATGTTGCCCACCCATCTCTTAATATTGCCCACTCATCTCTTAATATTGCCCACCCATCTCTTAATATTGCCCACCCATCTCTTAATATTGCCCACCCATCTCTTAATATTGCCCACCCATCTCCTAATGTTGCCCACCCATCTCTTAATATTGCCCACCCATCTCTTAATATTGCCCACCCATCTCTTAATATTGCCCACCCATCTATAATGTTGTTGTCCGCTTGTTCTTTTTATCTTTTTTTTTAAAATCAGATACAATTTTCGCTATCATATTATGCCTTTCGATAATGCCAAAGTGTCTTAACTGTCTGGTTCTTACTTGTTTCGTCATTTCTCGTTTTCAATTTTAGCTGAATTAGCTTTCATTTTTTTTTTTGCATTTTTTTTTTTTTGCAGGAAAGAGAAAGTGTTCTATTCTTCCACATGTTTATTTGACAATATAAAGACTGAAAACAGAGAGGCTGTTTATTACAATGAAAAGTATATAGACCAAGGTATCTCTCGCGTTGTTTGATATTCCCTATTGTCCTTTTATTTGGCTAACTGTGTGAACTAGTCGTTGCTCTTAGAACTTTCTAGTTAAATATAAACAGGAAAGTCTACACCAGTGTTTCCCAGGGTTGGTCGGGCTGCCGCTCTCCTGGCTTTCTCCCAGGTCACATCTTCACCCCCTCTACCCTTTATGTACTACTCGTTTAATGCATTACTCGTTTAGTGCATTACTCGTTTAATGCATTACTCGTTTAGTGCATTACTCGTTTAATGCGTTACTCGTTTAATGCATTACTCGTTTAATGCATTACTCGTTTAGTGCATTACTCGTTTAATGCGTTACTCGTTTAGTGCATTACTCGTTTAATGCGTTACTCGTTTAGTGCATTACTCGTTTAATGCATTACTCGTTTAATGCGTTACTGGTTTAATGCATTACTCGTTTAATACGTTACTGGTTTAATGCATTACTCGTTTAATGCATTACTCGTTTAATGCATTACTCGTTTAATACGTTACTCAACTAAAACCTTCAGCTAGCAAACAAATTATTCAATAGCATGAAAGAGTACATTTATAATTCATCTGCTGTATTATTTTCTCAACATTTAATGTGATGGACGAGTTTCATGTAGGGACACAAGTTACGCAGTATCAGAGTGAAAAGTGCTAAGAAGAAGTCTTAGATCTCCACGTTCAGTAACTTTCAGTCTGTTTCTTTGTTTGTAAAGATGTTTCGTGACTGCACTGAAGCCTCGCTCTACTAAATTCGTCGTCGGGAAGGCAATAAAGTAAATCTGGACTTTGTTCCACAACGTAGGGTAACGTTCGGAAATGGTTTTCTGCAATCAAAAGTCTTGATATGATTGTTTTAAAAAAAATTAGGCCTCAGCTCAGTGTTATTTTGGAGTGAAACCAGTTCTCCCTCCAGCGTTACCACTTCCTCATTGGTGATATCAAGGAATAGACTGATCACCAAGTCTGGTATTTGAAGTTGGTGATATCAAGGAATGGACTGATCACCCAGTCTGGTATTTGAAGTTGGTGATATCAAGGAATGGACTGATCACCAAGTCTGGTATTTGAAGTTGGTGATATCAAGGAATGGACTGATCACCAAGTCTGGTATTTGAAGTTGGTGATATCAAGGAATGGACTGCTCACCCAGTCTGGTATCTGAAGTAAAAGGAGATCTTGAAATCTGTCAGACGTGTTCTTATGTAACTGATCCAGATGTGAACAGTAGATCCGAAGGTCATTGTCTGATATCTGTTTCTCTTTGTCCAGTTTAGAAAGACTTAGAAACTGGAACAGCTCACAGCAGGCTATGTTATATATGAATAAGTGTAACTTTGTCAGAAATGTGGATATGGTTGACTTTACTTTGATAAGATTAATATCACTACCTTGCAGTTGTAAATTAACTTGGTTGAATTTTGTGAATAAATCTGACAAGTAAGCAATGCTATGCCTGATGTTGCTAAGCGCATTACAGAGAGAAAAACTGGACTTTTGTAAGAATTCTACAACTGTTTCATAAAGTGAATAGAAGCGACTCAGGCAGTTTCCAGCTATGTAGCAGCATACGTTCAAAATCTTCCTAATTCTCTCTGCAGAGCTGTCTAAAAAAGTCGAGAATTAAGACCACATATTTTGATGTTATTAACTGCTGTAATAACGGATCTTGACTTGTAAAGTCGAGAACTTTGGTTATTTTGCGACAAGATGTTGTCTGTGGATGACACAGTGTACCGTAAACACACCCGATACTGCTTTCTTCAGGGAAGTAAGGAAGCCATGATGACGATCTGTCATTGATAATTCTCCATCCTTTACACAAGCAAGAATATTGGTCAAGGGGATGCTTTTCTTTTAAAAAAAATATACTGCCGAATGAAATTCTTTTGTATCCGTTTCTAGTTGCCTTGCAAACAGCAGCTCTTGAACCAAAGTTTCATCACTGACAAAACGAACATAAGCAAGAAGCAAAGTTTCATTGTCTGGAGGAGTGGACTCATCTCTCTCTCTCTCTGAACCTTAAGTGCCCAGGGCACATGGGGCTTCCGCAAGGGTTTTCCACAAATGCCTGTCTTTCGCCTTTTTTTCTGCTCTTGCCCAGGTGAGCCCTCTATTGCTCAACATCCTTTCTGTTGGACTCATCTACTGCATGCTAAATTTTCTTCTCCTCAGCGCACAAAGTATGTTCAGTTTTGTCAGCCATTTCATCAATTCTTCTTTGAACAGAGTTACTACTGAGAGGAATATCTGTAATAATTTGATCAGGTGACTTGTGTAAAACCGTGTGCAGAACTTCTCTTACTGCTGGCAGAATAAGCTATTCTCCAGTTCGTATGACGCTTCCTAGCAGTCAGCAACGAAATATTATATGATGCACTGGATTTTTGCGTAAATTGCTAGCAAAACAGATTGTCTGTAGTTTTCCGTTTCTGAAAGTTCTCTCGAAAGGGACCAAAAATATGCTAAATTGTTTTTGGTCTAATATATCGGAATGCATTTTCTTCAAATGTTCAAGCAGCCTAGAAGGTTTCATGGCTTCGTTCGTTTGAACAGACTTTTTCTCCCAGTAGACAGAATGGTTGCTGCTGATTGTTTGGTGCAGTTATAATTCCATATTTCAGATATTTTGTAATTTTTTTTTTTTTGTTTCGCTTTTGGCTCTGATATATATATATATATATATATATATATATATATATATATATAATTCTGGACTCTCAGAAACGATGTTTCGCTAGTGATAGATACTTCGTCGTTCTGAGAAACGATGTTTCGTTAGTGATAGATACTTCGTCGTTCTGAGAAACGATGTTTCGTTAGTGATAGATACTTCGTCGTTCTGAGAAACGATGTTTCGCTAGTGATAGATACTTCGTCATTCTGAGAAAAAAATATTGGCCGGCCTACGCCCCCCCCCCCCCCCCCCCCACCCTGGTAGCATGTACCGGATCTTTATTTCTGTCTGAGGCCTATAAAGCGCTTGCCACCTTCAAACTCTTTGGACTATCAAAGGAAGGTCTTACTGCTCCCATCTGCAGCCTCGTTTTCCTTCAACGCCCATCTACTGCCCCCGTTTCTTCCACTGTCCATAGTGTCCCTTTTCTTTCAAAGTCCCTATGGGCCTTTCCAAAGCCCACCAGGTGGGGAGGTGGGGCGTTATCGTCCACTATGGGAAACACTGGTTCTATACCAAGTGTGTTCAAACTTGCTTGACCTAAGTGCTACACACCGCGCCGATAAACGTCATATATTTGAGAGACGCAAGACGTGAACAAATTTTAAACATATGTTTTTATTATTCCCCATTCATTTTGTTACAAAAAATTGTATATAAATAGTTGCGCCAAAATGTTATAATGGACTTTTCTAAAAATCCTGATCAGAGGAAGGGACGTAACCGAACGTGGCAAACTCAACAGATTCCGACACGCGACACATGCATCTCATGTCTCATGTAAGCAAAACGATTGCTCTGCCAGGCATAGTCAGTACAGATGCAATAACCTTTTTCCCATGCACTGGAAATTATGAGACAGTGCTCAGAGACAAGGGATACACATGGAAGGAACCAGAGAATAATTCCAAGAACAGGGATGACTGGAGAGCCTTTTATCCGTGGCATATGCTTTCAAGGATGTGAAAGGCGACGACGATGATGATGATGATGATAATGATGCACTGATCTATAACAGATTCTGTCAAGTACAGAGTATTGTTTTCGTCGCACACATTTGTTTTACAAAACTGTATTAAAGAATCTTCTCTTCCCTCTTCCTCTATTCTGTTTTACTGAGTGCGCATGACACACGTACAGGAGCAGAGATTTCCACTTTTGTCCCTCCTTTACTATCCTCTTGGCTATTTCTCACGTCAGTCCTTTGTTTTCCAGCATTCTCTTCTTTGGGTCCTGCCACGCTTCTTTTACTCCTCAGAGTCCACTTTTGGTCCTGCCATGCTTCTTTTACTCCTTAGAGTCCACTTTTGGTCCTGCCACGCTTCTTTTACTCCTCAGAGTCCACTTTTGGTCCTGCCACGCTTCTTTTACTCCTCAGAGTCCACTTTTGGTCCTGCCACGTACTCCTCAGAGTCCACTTTTGGTCCTGCCACGCTTCTTTTACTCCTCAGAGTCCACTTTTGGTCCTGCCACGTACTCCTCAGAGTCCACTTTTGGTCCTGCCAAGTACTCCTCAGAGTCCACTTTTGGTCCTGCCACGTACTCCTCAGAGTCCACTTTTGATCCTGCCACGTACTCCTCAGAGTCCACGTCAAAGCTGCTCGTGCTAAGTATTCGTCTACCATTGTCATAAAATGGCCAATCCGTCGCCGCCAACTCCTTTCAGGAATTCTTCTTCTTCTTCTTCTGCTTTCCGAGCCATTAAGGCTGTTCATTGCTGCAGATAAAGTTCGCCTCCATTCCTCTCTGTTCCTAATCTTCTCTCTCCGGTTGGTGACACCAATTTATATCCTCTTCTATGTTGCCTTTCCATCTCTGCCTTGGTCTACCCCTTGGTCTTGTTTCCCCTCATAACTTTCAAGAATTATTAAAGCATATTTGTAGGTACAACATTTATTCTTTGTCTGTGACGGCTTGTACAGATGCTGACTTTCCTGCACAGTTCCTCTGTAATCTTTGCTGACATGAGATTTCATTAATCCTAACTTTAACCTTAGCACTGAAATGTTTCAAAACTTCAATATTTACCTGGTAAATAATTCTGAAGCTTCAATTAAAAAAAAATTACCTTTTATGTTGGCATCCTGGTTGGCCGAGTGGTTAGGTGCTCGGTCCACTAATCTGGTGGAACCGATAACATTTTATGTACCACACCACCAAAAAAAGACTCCGGGGTCCACCCAGCCTCTAAATTTGTTACCACAGAATTATGGGAAGGTAAACGAGGCCGCATTACACTTTTATGAGCAGATGATCTTGGAAATAGGGCCTAACACAGTATCCCTTGTTACGCCTTAATGACATGGAAACGGAAATGTTTACCTTTTTTTGTTATTTCACCTCTTATGGTAACTGCGATAAATATATTTCTGGCAGCCACATATTACCTGTTTAAGAGTCACACATGAATGACTCCTTACCTGCGGCTTGGCTATCTAATCTATGGCTATCCAGCTAATATATTCTCTATAACTCGTAACTTATTTATTTTATTTATTTATTTATTTATTTTTTGGTTATATTTCATCAGCTATTGAACTCTGTCAGTACCTTGTGTTGCTGTAATATACATAGGAACCACCTTATACACGGATTCGGTATCCACAGCTGAACCTACCTGCGGTTTACTGTGGCAGAAAATAATAAAAGCGAGTCAAAGCCTCTATGATAAACATCATACCTCGTAATATTTCCCGGCGTCCCAACATCCAGGTAGATGTGTTGTTGTAAACTGTTTATATAAAGACATACATATATCATTTTACTTAAGTAATATGTTTAAAAAACATTGAAAATACACATCCAATACTACATTCTTTATTTTCACAACAGACGAAAATAACGACACAATGAATAATACAAAAACAACTCTTAGCTGTGATAAATTCTTTTCATCTATCTATCTATCTATCTATCTATCTATCTATCTATCTATCTATCTATCTATCTATCTATCTATCTATCTATCTATCTATCTATCTATCTATCTATCTATCTGTCTATCTGTCTGTCTGTCTGTCTGTCTGTCTGTCTGTCTGTCTGTCTATCTATCTATCCGTCCGTCCGTCTGTCTGTCTGTCTATCTATCTATCTAGTCTGACCTCTTGTCTCTGTGTCTGTCTTTTCGTCCGTACGTCTGTCTATCAAGTTCACGATACATGGAACTTCCATTGATATTAACAATATCCTGGTCTATCTCTCTCTCTCTCTCTCTCTCTCTGAACCTTAAGTGCCCAGGGCACATGGGGCTTCCGCAAGGGTTTTCCACAAATGCCTGTCCTTCGCCTTTTTTTCTGCTCTTGCCCAGGTGAGCCCTCTATTGCTCAACATCCTTTCTGTTGTTCTTCTCCATGTCTCTTTTGGTCTACCCTTACTTCTGCTCCCCTGTGGTGTCCATCTTCTGCTATCTAATGATCGGTTATTTTTTTTACAACAGTGGAAACCACTGGAGTATATAATATTTTTTAACGAATATCTCTACGTAGCTGGTTAAAGAAAACAAGACACTCACTAAATCGAAAAGAAAAAAAAAAGAAAGAAAAAGAAATTTAAAAATATCTTAATGCACCACAGAAACATGTCACGTTTTACAATATAAGGTGTAAAACATGTTCACTTATATCGCAGACTGTAACATTTTTAGTTACATCGTAAAAACAATAAAACATATTCTCATGTAACACAGGGAAACCAGAATATCTTCAATATCTTCACAGGTTTCGTAGACATAATTTAGCACTCACGAAAAAGACAAAAGAGAAGTATGATAATAGCTTGGAAAAGATACAGGAACGTATTTATTTACGTGATTAAATGTAACTTTTCTATATTCTTGTTAGTATTGATCACGATTAATCCTTTTGTACAGGCTGTGAATAAGCAGATGATGTGAAACATATGCTTGCCTGAATGATAGCAGCTGAAGAAGACTACAGAGGAGTAGCATAACACAGAAGTATGTTAGAAACCTATTATATTCAAGTAGAAATAAAGTTATTTGAATATAATTGTGTTGATAAATGATTATCTAATAGTTATGATTTATTTTGCGAGTGATTGCCAGCATGTGGTTTTGCAATGGTTATTTTGAAAACAGAAATTTTTTGTCAGTTAAGTTGGTACTAATGAAATTCAAGGTTAAGTTCTGGTTCTGCCTTCAATTTAAGCCGTTCTATAACGACAGTATCATAAAAGTAGTAAATATGCAGGAAACTCTCTACCGTAGAGAGCGGAACAACAACACAACTCCTTCAGATCATCAGAGGAAGTACCCCCCCCCCCCCTCAGACAAGTGTTTCGGCCCTTTAAACTCCTGACACTCTAAGGGGGGTGGGCATTGAGAAGCCTTTCAGAAACAGCAGAAAAGGCCTCATGCTGACTGTGGAGTATGCGAAACAAGCATTGGGAACATAAGTAATTTCATTTGCCACAACCAATACCAGTCCTCCGTAGCTAAATCGCTAAAAACGCACTTTAAAAAAAGTGCAGTGCCAACTGGAAGATCATGGGTTCAATCCCGGGACCGGGAAAAAAAAAGCAACAACTCACAAGACCTCTGGGAGTCATGACCCAGAGGGGCCCACCCCCCCTTAGAGTGTCAGGAGTTTAAAGGGCCGAAACACTTGTCTGAGGGGGTCCCTTAGAGTGTCAGGAGTTTAAAGGGCCGAAACACTTGTCTGAGGGGGGGGGGTACTTCCTCTGACGATCTGAAGGAGTTGTGTTGTTGTTCCGCTCTCTACGGTAGAGAGTTTCCTTCATAGGGATCTGCTGACATAACGTGATGAGCACCGGCCGTTTCTTTCAACGCTTTGTTATTTGTTCCAGTGTTGCTGTGCTGTATATACGTGAATAAAATGTTAAATGAAATTTGAAAAAAAACCAGACTATTACTTTACAGCATTGTGGTTTCGAATATTACACTGCAGTATACTACTATTGAATCCCAAAACACCAAAACAAGCTATCAAGTGGAACACAACAGGCCGAAGAAAAAGGGGCAGACCGCGTGAAACTCTGAAGAGGACATTATTAAGAGAGGCCAAGTTAACAGGCATAAAATCCTTTGATGAGGTTGAAAGACTCGCCGAAGACAGGAAAAATTGGCGAACTACTTTGCAAGCCCTATGTGACGTTTAACGGCACGGGAAGGATATAAGATATAAGATAAGATACTACTATTATTACTATTATTGTATACTATTATATATACCATTATATATTATATTATGATATATATTATTATATTTATTACTATGTTGTATACTATTATGGATGCATCAGCAGCAGGCCATCTTGCTCACAACCGAGAGGCCTACAGGAGAACTGTTTAGGAGGCAAAGTTCCCCAAGGGACATGCAAATGAATGAATGAATGTATACTATTATTATATTTTTAGATATTACTTTGAAGGTAAGTGTTTATGTATTTTATGTAAAAGATAATTGTATACCCTTGCCTCAAATGTTTGTTTTATACATAGAAACGAAACTGTAAATTACTGTTAGTTCACAGATTTGTTGAACAACCATCAGGTCACTAATCTTCTAATGGTTCGAATGATCGACAAGGTAAAACAATGAGAGGTCTATGTTGCAAGGTAAAGAGCATGGTAACCAGTGAAAAAAATCAAGGACAAAAAAAAAAAAGAAACTGGAGAAAATATCTGAAAAACGGGTTGAGCAAGTGGTGATAAAAGCAACTGATATCGTAGAGAGTTCAAAACACGATTCCTGATATCGTGAAGAAGGTTAAATAGATCTATTGTTGAGAGAATATAACAGGTTTATTTCTATGACTGAGAGAGTAAAACAGGTTTATTTATATCACTGAAAGAGTAAAATATGTTTATATATGTAAAAAAAATATTTTGGCCAAACACCATAAGAAATAACATCTTATTGGCAGAAATGCAGATGAAACCACTGACAACAATTATTGAGAAAAGACGCTGGCGATGGTTGGGACATGTGCTCCGAATGACTGACAACTCACTACCAAAAATAGCACTAAGATGGACACCACAGGGGAGCAGAAGTAAGGGTAGACCAAAAGAGACATGGAGAAGAACAACAGAAAGGATGTTGAGCAATAGAGGGCTCACCTGGGCAAGAGCAGAAAAAAAGGCGAAAGACAGGCATTTGTGGAAAACCCTTGCGGAAGCCCCATGTGCCCTGGGCACTTAAGGTTCAGAGAGAGAGAGAGATATATGTCGTAGAGAATGAATGCACAATTGTAGCGCAAAACACGAGTCCTTGTATCGTGAGAAGTAAATATGCTTGTGTGTGTGTATGTGTGTGTATGAGAGAGAGAGAGAGAGAAGAAAGAAAGAGACTGTGTGTAAGGAAGAGAGGAGAGAGATAAAGATAAAGTTAAAGAGAGAGAGGGAAAAAGACAGAAAGAGAGAGGAGGAGGAGAGGGAGAGATAGAGAGAGAAAAGAAAGAGAGAGACACACAAAGTAAACACTTTCCCTTAATTAACCTGTGGAATAGTATGCACTTTAGCAGAAAAGTGAGCTGAGGACTGCGATAAAACTGGTTCTTAGAAGAGAAGAGATGGTCAGAGAAATATGGCGCAGTTTTAGAAAGAACAAAACAGAAACTAATCTAAGAAGAAATGGAAAGAGTCAATGAGATTAACATATAGAAATGTTAAATAATATTAACAAACCAATACGAATTTCTTCACGACAGACGAAATTAACGAAACACAAGAATAGCACTCAGCTGTCAGAAATTTTCGTTATCTATCTGCCTGTCCGTCCGTTTGTCTGTCTGTCTGCTTCATGTCTGTCTGTTTGTCTCTCAGTCTGACTGTTTGTCAGCCTGCCTTCTTGTCTGTTTGTCTGTCTGTCTGCCTGTTTGTCTATCAGATTACATTCACGATTCATAGAAATTCCACTGACATTAATAAAATGATCTGTTATTTTTATACAACAATGGTAACTACTGGAGTATAAACTATTTTTTAACGAAGATCTCTACATAACATTTTGAAGAAAATGCCCCCACCCCACCCCCTCTAAAACGCAATGGAAGAAGAAAATCAGGAAAAAATATCTTAATGAATGACAGAAACGTGTTCCATTTAACTGTCGAGGGAGAAAAAACATGCTCGGGTGTATCGTAGGGAAAAATCCCATCAAACTAAAAAAGAATAAAATATATTCACATGTATCGTAGAGAGAGTAAACTATGAAAGAGTCATAAAAATTATATATATATATATATATATGTATATATACATTCATTCATTTGCATGTCCCTTGCGGAACTTTGCCTCCCAAACAACACTCCTGTAGGCCTCTTGGTTGTGAGCAAGATGGCCTGCCGCTGCTGCATCCATTTCCAGATCGTCAACGATGTCTTGCAGCCATCTTCGTTTTTTCCTCTTTTTCTTTTTCCCATTATGTATCATTCCAATACGGTCTTCTCTAAATTATCATGACGTTTAATGTGTCCAAAATATTTAAGTTTTCTCTCTTTAATCCTCTTTACTAGCCAGCCTTCTTCAATATTAAGTTCTTGTAGTCTGGATATTTTTATTCTTTTTTGTATCCATGATATTAGATGGACTTTTCTGTAGCATTTACATTCAAAGACATGTATGTGTTTCTCAGCTGTTTTGTTAAGTGTCCAGATTCACAGGCATATGTTTGGATTGGAAAGATGCATGCCCTTAAAAATCTTATTTTTGTGGTTCTGTCTGATCCTCTCCATTAAAACGTCCATTTTATGTCCATTGAAAGACAGTTTGTAAACTTTCCACGCTTTCAACACGTGGATATAAGAATTACACGTATCTGAAAAACTAGTAACTTTTATACAGCACGGTGCATATACGCCGTGTTACATAGCAAGAGGCAGTCTTTAGGTTACGTGTTAACTACATATCTCTACCAGCGGATTATCAGACACGATCTAGCTATATCTAACAGGGCGTTTATTAAAAGTAATCATCATCATCATCAGGTGCCGTGCCGACTGGCGGTGGCTATTATGTTTCTCCAGAGTACCCGATCCTTCATGCAGCCCATCAGTTCAGTTGGTGATCTCCTCTCACACCATCCCGTCAGACTGTCCAGTATCATTTCTCTTGATCTTCCTCTTGATCTTATTCCTTCTATTTTTCCTGCTGTTATAATATTTTTAATGCTCCCTCTTCTCATTGCATGTCCTATATATTGTACATTGTCTCTATCTTATCTTTTTGGCAAGATTTTTTGGTCTCTCCAGCTCTTCTCATACATTCTTCATGAGTTATTTTTGCTGTCCAGGGGATTAAAAGTAAACATTTCTAGAATTGTGGAAGAGCGATTCCAATTCGTTTATTTACATTTGAAGAGATCTTTCCTCGAGTTTGAAAACTTTGCTAGTAAGACCTTTTTCAAATGAGTGCCATTTTCGTTTGTCAATTCCTTTACTGTAGATGCATTAATCAAATAGTCCATGTAAATTAATGACTGTCTGCTTTTCGTTCTCTCTCTCTCTCTCTCTTTCTCTCTCGCTCGCTCGCTCTGCCTCTCTTTCTCTGTCTTTGTCCTGAATTGTGTATTCGTAACACATGTTTTCGTTTAGTTTCACTTAAAATAACCAACACTTATTTTTTACCACTTACAGTTACTTCAGGACTCATCATTGATCAGCATTTAACTTGGAATTCTCACGTACATAACCTAACAAATTTGATTGCACAGAAAGTTTACCAATTAGCCAAAACTAAATACTTTATCGACAAAAACACAAGAAAAATATACTACATATCACACATACAAACACACTTAGATTACTGTTCCACAATCTGGGATGGATGCTCAGTCTCAAACACAAAAAGGCTCCACTCACTTCATAAGCGAGCATTAAATCTTATTTGTGACAAACACCCAGTACAGACTGTAGATCAACATAAACAACTCAAAATTCTACCCCTCAAAAATAGAATCATTTTTAACAAAGTTAAGTTTGTTCACAGAATTCTGTCGCACAATGCTCCGCCTTACTTGTGGTCACTGTTTACGTATAACACTAAACATAGCCAGCGTTTAAAAAACTGTCTTCTTCCTAAACCCAGAATTGATATGTACAAGAAAAGCCTTGCATACTCTGCAGTACAGCTCTGGAACACCCTCCCCTACAATTTAAAATCCATTGGTAATACTTCATCCTTTAACTCAAACCTGTTTCATTATTTACTTGCTTGTAATTATATGCCTCCATAAAATAGCCAGCACTCTCTCAACACATGGCTCGTAAACCATCAAGTACTTCAGTGACATAGTTAGAAAAGCAACTTGTTAGATATTGTTAGAAATTATTTTAATGTTTGTTTAAAAAAACATATGTTAGAAGATCTGTATTTACAATGTATTTTTATTTATGTATATGTCTGCGTGTGTATGTGTGCGTGAGTGCTATTTTATTAGGTTAATTACTTCTTCTCTTTTACCTTGAATGTAGTAGTTAAATCTGACACTCTTTTGATATGTTTTTACTAATTTAATTTGCATTTTTGTACTAAATCAAGTGTGTGGGAAGAATGAAAGATGGAGTGATGAAGGGAAGAATGTAAGACGGGCCTGCGTGCCCAATTCTTTACCCTTGATAAATAAAGATTATTCATTCATTCATATTCATTCGTTCATGCAGATTTGAATTACAAAAATGACATATGTCAGTCAAATTTACAAGAATCGTTAGCAAAAATCATCTTCTTTTTTCTCGGTTTTTTTAGTGTTTCAGTTTTTCAAGTCTGTCGATTTGTCATTTATATCAATAGATATTCTTTGTGTATGTACGTAGCAGCGAAACTAATGCCTAACAACAAAGCTGCCGGTGAAGATGAAATAACAGTTGAAATGTTAAAAGCTATTAATAGTGACAACATGAGCCAACTATAGAAAATGTTTAATACAATTTGTAAACAAGGAAAGGTCCCTTCTAAATGGAAAATAGGAATCATTGTTAAAATACCAAAGAAAAAGGCAACCTCAGTGACTGTAATAACTGGAGGGGTGTAACCTTACTATCAGTTGTGTCAAAGGTGTTTTGTAAAGTGATTCTGAATAGAATTAAGGATGTAGTGGATGCTGCAAAGAGAGACGAACAGGCACAATTTCGAAAAGGGAGAAGCTATCTCGACCAGATCTTTACCCTGAGAAAACTACTTGAATTACATATTGAAAAGCAAAAACCATTAATTCTGAACTTTATAGACTTTAAAAAGCCATTTGATAGCACACACACATATTCATTGTGGATAATTTTAAGAATATATATGGAATACCATCTAAAATTGTCAGCATCATTAGAGATCTCTACAATGGATACGTCTGTGCAGTCAAGACAGAATGGTTTCAGACTGAAACAGGCGTGAAACAATGATGTATATTATCTCCCTTGCTTTTTGGAATTGCCATAGACTTTATAATAAAAAAGATGCTGTACACGTAAAGCCGGCATTGATTGGTTACATGGGACCCAAATAGAAGATCTTTATTTTGCTGATGACGTAACTGTTATCAGTCACAACGTGAAATCGATGCAGTTAAAAACAGATTCCTTGTCTCCACTGGCTGGCAAAATGGGTCTGGAAATTAACAAAGACAAATAAAAAATAATGAAATTTCTCATTAATCAAGAAGGAAAGATATGCTTAGAACGAAAGCTGTTGATGAAGTAAACCAATTTGCATGACTTTATCAGCTACATAGACCAGAATGGTGACACCAGGAAGGAAGTTACGAATTAGAGTTGCAAAAGCTGCATTGTCCTTCAAAAATCTTGAGAACATATGGAATTCAAAAGTTATATGCACGGAAACCAAGTTAAGATTATTCAATTCAAATGTGATATCCACCCTCATTTATGCATGCGAAAGCTGGAAATCTACTAAAGAAATAAACAAGAAATTAGACTCTTTTGAAAACAAATGCCTAAAGAAAATACTTGGTACAAAGTGGAGCGAATTCAAACACAACGCAGAGATAAGACAGATGAGCAAACAACAACCTGTCTCATGGGTGATCAGAAAAAGAAGATGGACATATGTAGGCCATGTGATGAGAAGAAAAAGGCTATCAAGTGAAGCACAACAGGCCGAAGAAAAAGAGGTCGACCACATGAAACTCTAAATAGGACACTGTTAAGAGAAGACAGTTTAGTTGGCATAACATCCCTGATGAAGTAGAAAAACTCGCCGAAAAAACTTGGTAAACAACTATGCGAGCTCTATGTGACGCTTAACGGCACGGGAAGGATGTAAGATGTAAGATGTACTTAGCTATTTACCTAGTTGTGACTATTACCAACATATTTAAACATCACCCTCTCAAGATAGTTCAGGGAAATGGTCGCAAATGCTCAATCAAATCTATTTTCGTGGAAATGAAACGCCATTCGTCTCCAAAAAATATTCCTCGTATAAAGCCATCTCCTTGATTTTCATAAGGACACAAAGTAGTGTCCAAAACATTCTCATGACTGTCTTTCAGTAGAGAGTCTTCAGTACTTCAGCAAGTCAGTGATAATGTAGTGTGCAGACCCTTGGCTAATTTTCAATTCTCCAGTCTCCTCCGATTTTCTCGTATCGTTCTTTCCACTTTCGTGTCAGGCCTATTCGCAATGTGAGGTCAGCTGAAGAAAGGTGCATCAATCATATTTGACACACTACGTCACAATCTTTGAAACAACTGATCCACTACCTAAATGATAATAAGGTCAATTCACGTGGAAAAAAAGTAATATTTGTTACCTTCACAATTAGTAATGTACATATGCAGCTTTAAGAGTTAGAATAGAGTCGGTCACAAGTACAAAACTTTGATGAGTAGACAAAGCATGAGCTGGTGATGTTCTCTGTGTTTTGTTTACTAAAACTGACCAACGGACTGGTGTATGCAATGCGTGAGCTTAAATATTAACTAGTTGTTCATTGTTAATGCTTTTTTGGTAATTAACCATGGGGATAGTCTGCACATTTGCTGCTAGGTGGTTCTAATAGAGAAGAAATAGTCTGAGGTGTATGGTGCAGTTCTACACAAATGATAAAAAGAAATAAAACTAAGAGGGAACTGAAAAAGATGCAATGAGATGAGCATGTAAGAATGTGAAATATTTGTAACAAAGGAGGACTTAGACTGGACACTTTTTGTCACGATTAAAAAAAAAATAGCGAAGCAATAAACTCAAAAAGAGCACTTGGCTGTCAAAAATCTTCATCTATCTGGCGTCTCTCTTCGTGCCTATCTATCTATCTATCTATCTATCTATCTATCTATCTATCTATCTATCTATCTATCTATCTATCTATCTATCTATCTATCTATCTATCTATCTATCTATCTATCTATCTATCTAGAGAAAGAGAGAGAGAGAGACAGTAAAAAAATATCTGAATAGACAACAGAAACATGTTACGTTGTACCATAAAGGTAGTAAACCATATTCGATTGTCTCGTAGAAAGAAGAAAAGATGTCTATATATATCGCATAAAGACTATGTATCGTAGAGAAAGTAAAAGACAAAAAAGGCAACATCAACAAAAATTGGTTAACGTCTTGTAAAAGAAAAAGAAGTGTATTTATTTATATGATTAACATATGTACGAGTAACTTCCGTTGCTATTGTTATTATTAATCGTAACTAATCCACGGGTGCGTGCTGGAATTAAATAGATAATAAGAAACATACATGTACTTCGGGTGAGTGAACAAGTGTGGTAGACTGAAATAAATAGATAATAAGAAACATATATGTATCTCGAGTGTTTGAACAAGTGTGCTAGACTGTAATAAATAGATAATAAGAAACATATATGTATCTCGAGTGTTTGAACAAGTGTGCTAGACTGTAATAAATAGATAATAAGAAACATACATGTACCTTGGGTGATTGAATAAGTGTGGCAGATTGAAATATATAGATAATAAGAAACATTCATGTACCTCGGGTGTTTGAACAAGTATGGTAGACTGAAATAAATCGATAATAAGAAACATACATGTACCCTGTGTGATTGAACAAGTGTGGTAGACTGAAATAAATCGATAAAAAGAAACATATATGTACTTCGGGTGATTGAACAAGTGTGGTAGAGTGAAATAAATCGATAATAATAAACATACATGTACCTCGGGTGATTGAACAAATGTGGTAGACTGAAATAAATCGATAATAAGAAACATACATATACCTCGGGTGATTGAACAAATGTGGTAGACTGAAATAAATCGATAATAATAAACATACATGTACCTCGGGTGATTGAACAAGTGTGGTGGTCTGAAATAAATAGATATTAAGAAACATACACGTACCTCCGGCTCGATTGATTGAATAGGTGTGGCAGACTGAAATAAATAGATAATAAGAAACTTATATGTACTTCGGGTGAGTGAACAGGTGTCGCAGACTGAAATAAATTGATAATAAGAAACTTATCTATTGTTCGCGTGATTGAACAAATGTGGCAGTTTGAAATAAATAGATAATAAGAAACTTATATGTACTTCGGGAGACTGACAAAGTGTGGCAGACTGAAATAAATAGATAATAAGAAACATATATGTACTACGACAGACTAAACAAGTGTGACAGATTGAAATAAATAGATAATAAGAAACATATATGTACTTCGAGAGATTGAATATGTGTGGCAGACTGAAGTAAATAGATAATAAGAAACATATCTGTACGTCAGGAGATTAACAAGTGGGGTAGACTGAAATAAACAGATAATAAGAAACATATTATACCTCAGGTGATTGAACAAGTGTGGTAGACTGAAATAAATAGATAATAAGAAACATACAAGTACCTCGGGAGACTGAACAAGTGTAGTAGACTTAAATAAATAGATAATAAGAAAAAATATATACTTCGGGTGATTGAACAAGTGTGGTAGACTAAAATAAATAGATAATAAGAAACATACAGTTATCTCGGTAATTAAACAAGTGTGGTAGACTGAAATAAACAGATAATAAGAAACATACATATAATTCGCGTGTTTGAACAAGTGTGGTAGACTGAAATAAATCGATAATAAGAAGCACACATATACTTCCAATAATTGAACAAGTGTGGTAGACTGAAATAAATAGATAATAAGAAACATACACGTACCTCGGGCTCGGGTGATAGAACAGGTGAGGCAGGCTGAAATAAATAGATAATAAGAAACTTATATGTACTTCGGTTCTGAACAAGTGTGGTGGTTTGAAATAAATGGATAATAAGAAACTTATATATACTTCGGGAGATTGAACAAGTGTGATAGACTGAAATAAATAGATAATAAGAAACATAATATGTACCTGGTTCTAAGGACTGTTATTGCGTCTCAAACGGCCTAATTCAGTCAAGTCCAGCTCCTGGCCTTCCCGTGGCAGAACTGTTTAAACTGACAGGAGAAGAGGCGAGGGCGAATATCTGGCGCCTGAAAACCAGATACTTAGAGTAGGTAAGTGGCACGTTTGGTAGCTCATCTGCCGCTGTTGGCGAGATTCTTCAGCTGCCGTGCGTGGAGCGGTGCTCCTCCCGGCCAATGAAGAAAGGTGCAAATGAGGTTGCCGCGCAGCATCACTGCGGAAAAGGTGGTAGAATGGATAAAGCGAAGCAAACAGACAAATCACGACATCTCTGGTCTGGAGGTCGGCCACATCCTGAGTGCAGTCATGTCGGGTGAAATGCATGAACCGGCTTAACCCAGAGGTTAAGACACTGCTGGCGAGACTCTTCGAATGCCGCGCGTTGAGTGAAGCTCCTCCCGATCAAGGAAGAAAATGCGGAAAAGAAATAAAGGTTGCTGTCCGGCGCCGATGTGAAAAGGTAGTGGAAAGGATAAAGTGAAGTTTAATCGGTATATCCAGTAGTATCGCTGCGAGAGCTATACATACCACGGCGCCTCTGCTCTAGAGGCCGGCCACGTCCGAAATACACCTACGCTTGTGAAATATGCCTAAACTGGCACACACCAGGGGTGGAACTTGATGGCTAGACATGTCATGCCACCTCCGCTCTAGAGGTCGGTCACGCCTGATATACACCCATACTGGTGAACTTTGCCTAAACCAGCTCACACCAGGGGTGAATCTTGAAGGCTATGCATGTCACAGTACCTCTGCTCTAGAGGTCGATCACGTCCCAAACACGCCCATACTGGGATAATATGCCTAAACCGGCTCAACCCAGGGGTGGAAGTCACTAGTAGCGAGGATTCGTCCTCCTGGACAAAAGCTCCATCCTGGTAACAACTAGGAAGGGTAGCGGCCACGACCGCAAAATGCTGAAGTCGGAGACATTGAACCAGGGCAGTCTAGATAGGCAACCACCTCTCACCCGGCGGGGATGTTTGCGTATCCTAATCACGCTGAGGTTTTCCGGTGAGAAAGTCCAACTCTGGACTGGATGGGCAACCACCTCTCACCCGGCGGTGATACACGGGTATCTCAAAACACGTCGAGGTCTTCCAGTGAGAAAGTCCAACCCTAGACTAAACTGGTGCAACGAAAACCACGGTGTCACGCAATCCCACTTCTGATACCCACCAAGAATACAGCCTAGAGCCCTGTGATAATCTGAACCCCTTGTGGTCCTCTCGCGAATCTCGTGTGGTCCTTTCGGGGACCACACATGAGATCACGGGACCTAACGAGGACCACAGGCGTAAATTCAGTAGGATCACTGTGCGGTTTTGGTGGTAGAAGCGAACGAAGAAGAACAAGAAGAAGATATATGTACCTCGGGTGATTGAACAAGTGTGGTAGACTGAAATAAATAGATAATATGAAACATACATGTACTTCGTGTGTTTGAACAAGTGTGGTAGACTGAAATAAATAGATAATAGGAAACATATATGTACATCGGGTGTTTGAACAAGTGTGGTAGACTGAAATAAACAGATAATAAGAAACATATATATACTTCGGGTGTTTGAAAAAGTGTGGCAGACTTAAAGAATTAGATAATAAGAAACATACATGTACTTCGGGTGATTGAACAAGTGTGGTAGACTGAAATAAATAGATAATAAGAAACATACACGTACCTCCGGCTCGGGTGATTGAACAAGTGTGGTAGGCTGAAATAAACAGATAATAACAAACATGTATGTACTTCGGGCGAGTGAACAAATGTGGTAGACTGAAATAAATCGATAATAAGAAACATATATGTAAATCGGGTGATTGAACAAGTGTGGTAGACTGAAATAAATCGATAATAAGAAACATATATGTACCTCGGGTGATTGAACAAGTGTGCTAGACTGAAATAAATAGATAATAAGAAACATATATGTACCTCGGGTGATTGAACAAATGTGGTAGACTGAAATAAATCGCTAATAAGAAACATACACGTACCTCGGGCTCGGGTGAATTAGCAATTGTGACATACTGAAATAAATAGATAATAAGAAACATATATGTACCTCGGGTGATTGAACAAGTGTGGTAGACTGAAATAAATAGATAATAAGAAACATACATGTACTTCGGGTGTTTGAACAAGTGTGACAGACTGAAATAAATAGATAATAAGAAATATGTATGTACCTCGGGTGATTGAAAGAGTGTGGTAGATTGAAATAAATAGATAATAAGAAACATGTATGTACCTCGGGTGATTGAAAGAGTGTGGTAGACTGAAATAAATAGATAATAAGAAACATGTATGTACCTCGGGTGTTTAAACAAGTGTGGTAGACTGAAATAAATAGATAATAAGAAACATATATGTACCTCGAGCGATTGAACAAGTGTGGTAGGCTGAAATAAATAGTTAATAAGAAACATATATGTACCTCGAGCGATTGAACAAGTGTGGTAGACTGAAATAAATCGATAATAAGAAACATACATATACTTCGGGTGACTGAACAAGTATGTCAGACTGAAATAAATAGATAATAAGAAACATATATGTACTTCGGGAGATTGAACAAGTGTGGTAGACTGAAATAGGTAGATAATAAGAAACATACATATACCTCGGGTGTTTGAACAAGTGTGGCAGACTGAAATAAATAGATAATAAGAAACATATATGTACTTCGGGAGATTGAACAAGTGTGGCAGACTAAAATAAATAGATAATAAGAAACATATATGTACCTCGCGTGATTGAACAAGTGTGATAGACTGAAATAGGTAGATAATAAGAAACATACATATACCTCGGGTGTTTGAACAAGTGTGGCAGACAGAAATAAATAGATAATAAGAAACATATATGTACCTCCGGTGATTGAACAAGTGTGGAAGACTGAAAAAAGACTATTGCAAAATGTTAATAACGTGTCTGATTCAGGTACACAATAATCTCGAAGTGTTGTTTGAATAGTACTGCTCTGAGAAATATATGATTAATTATAAGAAACATATATTATACGCACTTACTTGACACCTCTGCTTCATGCAGCAGTCGTTTGGTGGCATCTGAAGTATTTCCTCACAGGTGTCAGGACAACGAATTCGTCCAGGCGTTAGGTGCCCATCCTCACATCGAATGAAAGCGCAAGGGTCATCGTAAATCTGTTCTCCTGGCTGAAGAGGTCATGAAATGGAACAAATTTACAGCTTTTTTCAGTCCTCTATTATGTGTTTATCGAACAAATTTATAACTTATTTCAGTCCTGCATTATGCGTTTGTATATAATTAAACTACATGAGCAGCTCAATTAAAAATTGATAATAAACATAAAAAAGCAGATTCTTCATTTGAAACAAACAGAAGACTGGGGAATTGGTTAGTGTACTACTCTGTCATGGCGAAGATCAGTGGTTCGAATCCGACGGAAGCGCCTCCCTCAGTCACACAGGCGTAGAAATGGGGCTGGGGAAGGAAAGTCGGCCAGACGTGATGCTGAGCACTTCACCGTCTAGTTTGCCGACAGCAAGGACAATACAGACACGAGCACCATATTCTCTAAGTGTCTCCATGGAGTAATAGAACTTTCTTTATCTTCAGTAGAGTGATAAATGCACAGACGTATCCTTCATTCACGGATCTTGAGACTTCTTATAGCGTCTTCACTCTTGTGAATATAGTTGTTTGCTACGGCTCTCTTAATTTTCCAGTGTAATTGAACAAAAGAAGGCGTAAATCTTTCATCTGATTTGGTTTTTCAGGATACTTTACCAAACATAAACAGTAACCAATCAGCATTTACTGTAAAACAGGCTGTTTTCATGTGGATAGTAGAGGTGATACATTTTCACCATGGCTTGATTCACCGTTAATGATATAATTATTATGTTTTGCTGTGATTGTAAGGAAAAAAAGGAGAAGATTATGAGAAAAGTGTAGAATAAATACTGTACCTGATAATAATTTCCGTTATACCAGCATCCGGGTAGTGTTGTTGAAACTGGTGACTGTGAAATTGTATTCAACTGAAAATATCTATAGTGCTTTCCATAATTTTCAAATATAGTAAACATATTTTACAAACTAATTTTTATAGAATAACAATATGTCTTTCACACTGCTTAATTAATATATATATATATATGATTATGCATAACCACATTCAAACAAACCACTCGTCTTTGTATGTCACGTCCGTCCAGTGGTTGTTTTTGCGGGATAAATGTTTTGTAAATCTTTGTATAATAAACGTGTAGGCGACAAAGAGAGACAGTTATGAACCTTAACTCAAGACAAGCAAAAATGAACCGTGAAGAAATAAACTAAACTTTTCATTCATTCATTCATTTAACTGCGTGTCCCTTGTGGAACTTTGCCTCCCAAACAGCACTCCTATAGGCCTCTTGGTTGTGAGCAAGATGCCCTGCTGCTGATGCATCCACTTGCAGATCATCAACAATGTCTTGCAGCCATCTTTGCCTTGGTCTTCCTCTCTTTCTTTTTCCTATTATGTACCCTTCCAAGACGGTCTTCTAGATTATCATGACGTTTAATGTGACCAAAATATTTAAGTTTTCTCTCTTTAATCCTCTTTACTAGCCAGCCTTCTTCAATATTAAGTTCTTGTAGTATAGATATATTTGTTCTTTTTTATGTCCATGATATTTGAAGAACTCTTCTGTAGCATTTACATTCAAAGGTATTTATGCGTTTCTCAGTTGTTTTGTTAAGTGTCCAGATCTCACAGGCATATGTTTGGATTGGAAAGATGCATGCCCTTAAAAATCTTATTTTTGTGGTTCTGTCTGATCCTCTCCATTAAAACGTCCATTTTATGTCCATTAAAAGACAATTTGTAAACTTTCCACGCTTTCAACACGTGGATATAAGAATTACACGTATCTGAAAAACTAGTAACTTTTATACAGCACGGTGCATATACGCCGTGTTACATAGCAAGAGGCAGTCTTTAGGTTACGTGTTAACTACATATCTCTACCAGCGGATTATCAGACACGATCTAGCTATATCTAACAGGGCGTTTATTAAAAGTAATCATCATCATCATCAGGTGCCGTGCCGACTGGCGGTGGGTATTATGCTTGTCCAGAGTACATGATTCTTCACGCAGGCCATCAGCTCAGCTGGTGATCTCCTCTCACACCATCCCGTCAGATTGTCCAATATCATTTCTCTTAGTCTTCCTCTTGATCTTATTCCTTTTACTTTTCCTGCTGTATAATATTTTCAATGCCCCCTCTTCTCATCGCATGTCCTATGAAAGTACATTGTCTCTCTTCTATCTTTGTGGCAAGATTTTTTTGTCTCTCCAGCTATTCTCATACATTCTTCATGAGTTATTTTTGCTGTCCAGGGGATTAAAAGTAAACATTTCTAGAATTGTGGAAGAGCGATTCCAATTCGTTTATTTACATTTGAAGAGATCTTTCCTCCAGTTTGAAAACTTTGCTAGTAAGACCTTTTCCAAATGAGTGCCATTTTCGTTTGTCAATTCCTTTACTCTAGATGCATTAATCAAATAGTCCATGTAAATTAATGACTGTCTGCTTTTCGTTCTCTCTCTCTCTCTCTCTCTCTCGCTCGCTCGCTCTGCCCCTCTTTCTCTGTCTTTGTCGTGAATTGTGTATTCGTAACACATGTTTTCGTTTAGTTTCACTTAAAATAACCAACACTTATTTTTTACCATTTACAGTTACTTCATGCAGATTTGAATTACAAAAATGACGTATGTCAGTCAAATTTACAAGAATCGTTAGCAAAAATCATCTTCTTTTTTTTCTCGTTTTTTTTTAGTGTTTCAGCTTTTCAAGTCTGTCGATTTGTCATTTATATCAATAGATATTCTTTGTGTATGTACTTAGCAGTGAATGTAATGGCTAACAACAAAGCTGCCGGTGAAGATGAAATAACAGTTGAAATGTTAAAGGTATTAATAGTGACACCATGAGCCAACTATAGAAAATGTTTAATACAATTTGTAAACAAGGAAAGGTCCCTTCTAAATGGAAAATAGGAATCATTGTTAAAATACCAAAGAAAAAGGAAACCTCAGTGACTGTAATAACTGGAGGGGTGTAACCTTACTATCAGTTGTGTCAAAGGTGTTTTGTAAAGTGATTCTGAATAGAATTAAGGATGTAGTGGATGCTGCAAAGAGAGACGAACAGGCAAAATTTCGAAAAGGGAGAAGCTATCTCGACCAGATCTTTACCCTGAGAAAACTACTTGAATTACATATTGAAAAGCAAAAACCATTAATTCTGAACTTTATAGACTTTAAAAAGCCATTTGATAGCACACACACATATTCATTGTGGATAATTTTAAGAATATATATGGAATACCATCTAAAATTGTCAGAATCATTAGAGATCTCTACAATGGATACGTCTGTGCAGTCAAGACAGAATGGTTTCAGACTGAAACAGGCGTGAAACAATGATGTATATTATCTCCCTTGCTTTTTGGAATTGCCATAGACTTTATAATAAAAAGATGCTGTACACGTAAAGCCGGCATTGATTGGGTACATGAGACCCAAATAGAAGATCTTTATTTTGCTGATGACGTAACTCTTATCAGTCACAACGTGAAATCGATGCAGTTAAAAACAGATTCCTTGTCTCCACTGGCTGGCAAAATGGGTCTGGAAATTAACAAAGACAAATAAAAAATAATGAAATTTCTCATTAATCAAGAAGGAAAAATATGCTTAGAAGGAAAGCTGTTGATGAAGTAAACCAATTTGCATGACTTTAGCAACTACATAGACCTGAATGGTGACACCAGGAAGGAAATTACGAATTAGAGTTGCAAAAGCTGCACTGTCCTTCAAAAATCTTGAGAACATATAGAATTCAAAAGTTATATGCACGGAAACCAAGTTAAGATAATTCAATTCAAATGTGATATCCACCCTCATTTATGCATGCGAAAGCTGGAAATCTACTAAAGAAATAAACAAGAAATTAGACTCTTTTGAAAACAAATGCCTAAAGAAAATACTTGATATAAAGTGGAGCGAATTCAAACACAACGCAGAGATAAATCAGATGAGTAAACAACAACCTGTCTCATGGGTGATCAGAAAAAGAAGATGGACATATGTAGGCCATGTGATGAGAAGAAAAAGGCTATCAAGTGAAGCACAACAGGCCGAAGAAAAAGAGGTCGACCACATGAAACTCTAAATAGGACACTGTTAAGAGAAGACAGTTTAGTTGGCATAACATCCTTTGATGAAGATGAAAAACGCTCCGAAAAAAACTTGGCAAACAACTATGCGTGCCCTATGTGACGCTTAACGGCACGGAAAGGATGTAAGATGTACTTAGCTATTTACCTAGTTCTGACTATTACCAACATATTTAAAAATCACCCTCTCAAGATAGTTCAGGGAAATTGTCGCAAATGCTCAATCAAATCTATTTTCGTGGAAATGAAACGCCATTCGTCTCCAAAAAATATTCCCCGTATAAAGCCATCTCCTTGATTTTCTTAAGGACACAAAGTAGTGTCCAAAACATTCTCATGACTGTCTTTCAGGTTAGAGGTGAGATGTTTTGGTACCCAAATAGCAGAGAGTCTTCAGTACTTCAGCAAGTCAGTGATAATGTAGTGTGCAGACCCGTGGCTAATTTTCAATTCTCCAGTCTCCTCCGGTTTTCTCGTATCGTTCCTTCCACTTTCGTGTCAGGCGTATTCGCAATGTGAGGTCAGATGGAGAAAGGTGCATCAATCACATTTGACACACTACGTCACAATCTTTGAAACAACTGATCCACTACCTAAATGATAATAAGGTCAATTCACGTGGAAAAAAAGTAATATTTGTTACCTTCACAATTAGTAATGTACTTATGTAGCTTTAAGAGTTAGAATAGAGTCGGTCACAAGTACGAAACATTGATGAGTAGACAAAGCATGAGTTGGTGATGTTCTCTGTGTTTTGTTTACTAAAACTGACCAACGGACTGAAGTATGCAGTGTTTGAGCTTAAATATTAACTAGTTGTTTATTGTTAATGCTTTTTTTGGTAATTAACCATGGGGATAGTCTGCACATTTGCTGCTAGGTGAGCTGAGAACTGCGGTAAAACTGGTCCTAATATAGAGGAAATAGTCTGCGGTTGTATGGTGCAGTTTTACACAAATGATAAAAAGAAATAAAACTAAGAGGGAACTGAAAAAGATGCAATGAGATGAGCATGTAAGAATGTGAAATATTTCTAACAAAGCAGGACTTAGTCTGTACAGTTTTTTTCACGATTAAAAAAATAGCGAAGCAATAAACTCAAAAAGAGCACTTGGCTGTCAAAAATCTTTCTATCTATCTATCTATCTATCTATCTATCTATCTATCTATCTATCTATCTATCTATCTATCTATCTATCTATCTATCTATCTATCTATCTATCTATCTATCTATCTATCTATCTATCTATCTATTTTTACAACAGTTGTAGCCACTGAAGTAAAAGATATTTTTAACGAAGGGCTCCACTTAACAGGTTGAAGGAAATGAGGCCCGCTGTAAAACCCAAATGAAGAGAGAGAGAGAGAGAGGGGGAGAGAGAGAGATAGAGAGAGAGAGAGAGAGAAAGATAGTAGAAACAATATCTGAATAGACAACAGAAACATGTTACGTTGTACCATAAAGGTAGTAAACTATATTCGATTGTCTCGTAGAAAGAAGAAAACATGTCTATATATATCGCATGAAGACTATTTTTTTCAGTTGCATATTTTCAGTTGTATTATAGAAAGAAAAAAGAAAACATTTTCACTCGTACAGCAGGAAATATAAAATTTGTTCACATGTATGGTAGAGAAAGTAAAATACGAAAAAGCCAACAACAATAAAAATTGGTTAATGTCTTGGAAAAGATAAAGAAGTGTATTTATTTATATGATTAACATATATACGAGTAATTTCCATTGCTCCTGTTATTATTAATCGTAACTAATCCTCGGGTGCGTAGTGGAAATAAATGGATAATAATAAACATATATGTACTTCGAGTGAGTGAACAAGTGTGGTAGACTGAAATAAATAGATAATAATAAACATACATGTACTTCGAGTGAGTGAACAAATGTGGTAGACTGAGATAAGTCGATAACAAGCAACATATATGTACTTCAGGTGAATGAACAAGTGTCGTAGACAGAAATAAATAGATAATAAGAAAGATATATGTACTTCGGATGATTGAACAACTGTGGTAGACTGAAATAAATAGATAATAAGAAAGTTATATGTACTTCGGGTGATTGAACAAGTGGTGTAGACTGAAATAAATAGATAATTAGAAACAGACACGTACCTCCGGCTCGGGTGATTGAATAGTGTTGGCAGACTGAAATAAATAGATAATAAGAAACATATATGTACTTCGGGTGATTGAACAAGTGTGGCAGACTGAAATAAATTGATAGTAAGAAACTTATATGTACGTTGGGTTTTTGAACAAGTGTGGTAGACTGAAATAAATAGATAATAAGAAACTAATATGTACTTTAGGTGAGAGTAGCAGTGTGGCAGACTTTAATGAATAGATAATAAGAAACATATATGTACTTCGTCTGTTTGAACAAATGTGGCAGACTGAAATAAAGTGATAGTAAGAAATATACATGTACTTCGGGTAACTGAACAAGTGTCCTAGACTGAAATAAACAGATAATAAGAAAAATACATATTTCGCGTGTTTGAAGAACTGTGGTAGACTGAAATAAATCGATAATAAGAAGCACACATGTACTTCAGGTGACTGAGCACGTGTGGTAGATTGAAAGAAATAGATAATAAGAAACATATATGTATGTGGTTCTAAGGACTGTTATTGCGTCTCAAACAGCCTATGTCAGTCAAGTCCAGCTCCTGGCCTTCCCGTGGCAGAACTGTTTAAACTGACAGGAGAAGGGGCGAGAGCGAATATCTGGTGCCTGAAAACCAGATACTTAGGGTAGATGAGCGGCACGTTTGGTAGTTCATCTGCCGCTGTTGGCGAGATTCTTCAGCTGCCGTGCGTGGAGCGGTGCTCCTCCCGGCCAATGAAGAAAGGTGCAAATGGGGTTGCCGAGCAGCATCACTGCGGAAAAGGCGGTAGAAAGGATAAAGCGAAGCAACCAGTCAAATCACGGCACCTCTGGTCTGGAGGTCGGCCACATCCTGAGTGCAGTCATGTCGGGTGAAATGCATGATCCGGCTTGTCCCAGATGTTAAGACACTGCTGGCGAGACTCTTCGAATGCCGCGAGTGGAGTGAAGCTCCTCCCGGTCAAGAAAGAAAATACGGAAAAGAAATAAAGGTTGCTGTGCAGTGCAGATGTGGAAAGGTAGTGGAAAGGATAATTCATTCATTCATTCATTTGCATGTCCCTTGCGGAACTTTGCCTCCCAAACAGCACTCCTGTAGGCCTCTCGGTTGTGAGCAAGATGGCCTGCTGCTGTTGCATCCATTTCCAGATCGTCAACGATGTCTTGCAGCGATCTTCGTCTTGGTCTTCCTCTTTTTCTTTTTCCCATTATGTATCCTTCCAATACGGTCTTCTCTAAATTATCATGACGTTTAATGTGTCCAAAATATTTCAGTTTTCTCTCTTTAAATCCTCTTCACTAGCCAGCCTTCTTCAATGTTAAGCTCTTGTAGTATAGATATATTTGTTCTTTTTTTGTGTCCACGATATTTGGAGAACTCTTCTGTAGCATTTACATTCAAAGGCATTTATGTGTTTCTCAGCTGAAAGGATAAAGTGAAGTTTAATCGGTATATCCAGTAGTATCGCTGCGAGAGCTATACATACAACGGCACCTCTGCTCTAGAGGCCGGCCACGTACGAAATACACCTACACTGGTGAAATATGCTTAGACCGGCACACACCAGGGGTGGAACTTGATGGCTAGACATGTCATGCCACCTCCGCTCTAGAGGTCGGTCACGTCCGATATACACCCATACTGGTGAACTTTGCCTAAACCAGCTCACACCAGGGGTAAATCTTGAAGGCTATGCATGTCACAGTACCTCTGCTCTAGAGGGCGGTCATGTCCCAAACACGCCCATACTGTGATAATATGCCTAAACCGGCTCAACCCAGGGGTGGAAGTCACTAGTAGCGAGGATTCGTCCTCCTGGACAAAAGCTCCATCCTGGTCACAACTAGGAAGGGTAGCGGCCTCGACCGCAAAATGCTGAAGTCGGAGACACTGGACCAAGGCAGTCTAGATAGGCAACCACCTCTCACCCGGCGGGGATGTTTGCGTATCCTAATCACGCTGAGGTTGTCCGGTGAGAAAGACCAACTCTGGACTGGATGGGCAACCACCTCTCACCCGGCGGTGATACACGGGTATCTCAAAACATGTCGAGGTTTTCCGGTGAGAAGGTCCAACTCTGGCCTGGGTGGGTTACCGCCTCTCACCCAACGGGGATGCACTGATATCCTAAACACGTTGAGGTCTTCCGGTGAGAAAGTCCAACCCTAGACTAAACTGGTGCAACGAAAACCACGGAGTCACGCAATCCCGCTTCTAAGAACCACCAAGAATACAGGCTAAAGCCCAATACTCTGAATCCCTTGTGGTCCTCTCGCGGGACGTAATGAGGACCACAGGAGTAAATTCAGTAGGATCACAGTGTGGTTTTGGTGATAGAAGCGAACTAAGAAAAAGAAAATATATGCACCTCGGGTAATTAAACAAGTGTGGTAGACTGAAATAAATAGATAATAAGAAACATATATGTACCTCAGGTGTTTGCACAAGTGTGGTAGACTGAAATAAATAGATAATAAGAAACATATATGTACCTCAGGTGTTTGAACAAGTGTGATAGACTGAAATAAATTGATAATAAGAAACATACATGTACCTCAGGTGTTTGAACAAGTGTGGTAGACCGAAATAAAAAGATAATAAGAAACATACATGTACCTGGGGTGTTTGAACAAGTGTGACAGACTGAAATAAATAGATAATAAGAAACATATATGTACCTGGGGTGTTTGAACAAGTGTTGTAGACTGAAATAAATAGATAGTAAGAAATTAATATGTACTTCAGGTGAGTGTAGAAGTGTGGCAGACTGAAATGAATAGATAATAAGAAACATATATGGACTTCGGGAGACTAAAAAAGTGTGGCTGTCTGAAATAAATGGATAATAAAAAACATATATGTACTTCGGATGATTGAACAACTGTGGTAGACTGAAATAAATAGATAATAAGAAAGTTATATGTACTTCGGGTGATTGAACAAGTGGTGTAGACTGAAATAAATAGATAATTAGAAACAGACACGTACCTCCGGCTCGGGTGATTGAATAGGTGTGGTAGACTGAAATAAATAGATAATAAGAAACATATATGTACTTCGGGTGATTGAACAAGTCTGGCAGACTGAAATAAAGTGATAGTAAGAAACATACATGTACCTCGGGTAATTAAACAAGTGTGGTACACTGAAATAAATCGATAATAAGAAGCACACATGTAATTCAGGTGACTGAGACGTGTGGTAGATTGAAATAAATAGATAATAAGAAACATACAGTTATCTCGGTAATTAAACAAGTGTGGTAGACTGAAATAAACAGATAATAAGAAACATATGCGTACCTCGGGCTCGGGTGACTGAACAGGTGAGGCAGACTGAAATAAATAGATAATAAGAAACTTATGTGTACTTCTGGTTTCTAAACAAGTGTGGTAGACTGAAATAAATAGATAATAAGAAACATATATGTACTTCGGGAGAATGAACAAGTGTGGCTGACTGAAATACATAGATTATAAGAAACATATATGTACATCTGGAGATTGAACAAGTGTGACAGACTGAAATAAATAGATAATTAGAAACATATAAGTACTTCGGGAAATTGAACAAGTGTGGTAGACTGAAATAAATAGATAATAAGAAACATATATGTATGTGGTTCTAAGGACTGTTATTGCGTCTCAAACAGCCTATGTCAGTCAAGTCCAGCTCCTGGCCTTCCCGTGGCAGAACTGTTTAAACTGACAGGAGAAGGGGCGAGAGCGAATATCTGGCGCCTGAAAACCAGATACTTAGGGTAGATGAGCGGCACGTTTGGTAGTTCATCTGCCGCTGTTGGCGAGATTCTTCAGCTGCCGTGCGTGGAGCGGTGCTCCTCCCGGCCACTGAAGAAAGGTGCAAATAGGGTTGCCGCGCAGCATCACTGCGGAAAAGGCGGTAGAAAGGATAAAGCGAAGCAACCAGTCAAATCACGGCACCTCTGGTCTGGAGGTCGGCCACATCCTGAGTGCAGTCATGTCGGGTGAAATGCATGATCCGGCTTGTCCCAGATGTTAAGACACTGCTGGCGAGACTCTTCGAATGCCGCGAGTGGAGTGAAGCTCCTCCCGGTCAAGAAAGAAAATACGGAAAAGAAATAAAGGTTGCTGTGCAGTGCAGATGTGGAAAGGTAGTGGAAAGGATAATTCATTCATTCATTCATTTGCATGTCCCTTGCGGAACTTTGCCTCCCAAACAGCACTCCTGTAGGCCTCTCGGTTGTGAGCAAGATGGCCTGCTGCTGTTGCATCCATTTCCAGATCGTCAACGATGTCTTGCAGCGATCTTCGTCTTGGTCTTCCTCTTTTTCTTTTTCCCATTATGTATCCTTCCAATACGGTCTTCTCTAAATTATCATGACGTTTAATGTGTCCAAAATATTTCAGTTTTCTCTCTTTAAATCCTCTTCACTAGCCAGCCTTCTTCAATGTTAAGCTCTTGTAGTATAGATATATTTGTTCTTTTTTTGTGTCCACGATATTTGGAGAACTCTTCTGTAGCATTTACATTCAAAGGCATTTATGTGTTTCTCAGCTGAAAGGATAAAGTGAAGTTTAATCGGTATATCCAGTAGTATCGCTGCGAGAGCTATACATACAACGGCACCTCTGCTCTAGAGGCCGGCCACGTACGAAATACACCTACACTGGTGAAATATGCTTAGACCGGCACACACCAGGGGTGGAACTTGATGGCTAGACATGTCATGCCACCTCCGCTCTAGAGGTCGGTCACGTCCGATATACACCCATACTGGTGAACTTTGCCTAAACCAGCTCACACCAGGGGTAAATCTTGAAGGCTATGCATGTCACAGTACCTCTGCTCTAGAGGGCGGTCATGTCCCAAACACGCCCATACTGTGATAATATGCCTAAACCGGCTCAACCCAGGGGTGGAAGTCACTAGTAGCGAGGATTCGTCCTCCTGGACAAAAGCTCCATCCTGGTCACAACTAGGAAGGGTAGCGGCCTCGACCGCAAAATGCTGAAGTCGGAGACACTGGACCAAGGCAGTCTAGATAGGCAACCACCTCTCACCCGGCGGGGATGTTTGCGTATCCTAATCACGCTGAGGTTGTCCGGTGAGAAAGACCAACTCTGGACTGGATGGGCAACCACCTCTCACCCGGCGGTGATACACGGGTATCTCAAAACATGTCGAGGTTTTCCGGTGAGAAGGTCCAACTCTGGCCTGGGTGGGTTACCGCCTCTCACCCAACGGGGATGCACTGATATCCTAAACACGTTGAGGTCTTCCGGTGAGAAAGTCCAACCCTAGACTAAACTGGTGCAACGAAAACCACGGAGTCACGCAATCCCGCTTCTAAGAACCACCAAGAATACAGGCTAAAGCCCAATACTCTGAATCCCTTGTGGTCCTCTCGCGGGACGTAATGAGGACCACAGGAGTAAATTCAGTAGGATCACAGTGTGGTTTTGGTGATAGAAGCGAACTAAGAAAAAGAAAATATATGCACCTCGGGTGATTGCACAAGTGTGGTAGACTGAAATAAATAGATAATAAGAAACATATATGTACCTCAGGTGTTTGAACAAGTGTGGTAGACTGAAATAAATAGATAATAAGAAACATATATGTACCTCAGGTGTTTGAACAAGTGTGGTAGACTGAAATAAATAGATAATAAGAAACATATATGTACCTCAGATGTTTGAACAAGTGTGGTAGACTGAAATAAATAGATAATAAGAAACATATATGTACCTCAGGTGTTTGAACAAGTGTGGTAGACTGAAATAAATAGATAATAAGAAACATATATGTACCTGGGGTGTTTGAACAAGTGTTGTAGACTGAAATAAATAGATAATAAGAAATTAATATGTACTTCAGGTGAGTGTAGAAGTGTGGCAGACTGAAATAAATAGATAATAAGAAACATATATGGACTTCGGGAGACTAAAAAAGTGTGGCTGTCTGAAATAAATGGATAATAAAAAACATATATGTACTTCAGGTGATTGAACAAGTGTGGTAGATTGAAATAAAGAGATAATAAGAACATACATGTACCTGGGGTGTTTGAACAAGTGTGACAGACTGAAATAAATAGATAATAAGAAACATATATGTACCTGGGGTGTTTGAACAAGTGTTGTAGACTGAAATAAATAGATAGTAAGAAATTAATATGTACTTCAGGTGAGTGTAGAAGTGTGGCAGACTGAAATGAATAGATAATAAAAACATATATGTACTTCGGGAGATTGAACAAGTGTGACAGACTGAAATAAATAGATAATAAAAACATATATGTACTTCGGATGATTGAACAACTGTGGTAGACTGAAATAAATAGATAATAAGAAAGTTATTGTACTTCGGGTGATTGAACAAGTGTTATAGACCGAAATAAATAGATAATAAGAAACGTACACGTACCTCCGGCTCGGGTGATTGAATAGGTGTGGTAGACTGAAATAAATAGATAATAAGAAACATATATGTACTTCGGGTGATTGAACAAGTCTGGCAGACTGAAATAAAGTGATAGTAAGAAACATACATGTACCTCGGGTAATTAAACAAGTGTGGTACACTGAAATAAATCGATAATAAGAAGCACACATGTAATTCAGGTGACTGAGACGTGTGGTAGATTGAAATAAATAGATAATAAGAAACATACAGTTATCTCGGTAATTAAACAAGTGTGGTAGACTGAAATAAACAGATAATAAGAAACATATGCGTACCTCGGGCTCGGGTGACTGAACAGGTGAGGCAGACTGAAATAAATAGATAATAAGAAACTTATGTGTACTTCTGGTTTCTAAACAAGTGTGGTAGACTGAAATAAATAGATAATAAGAAACATATATGTACTTCGGGAGATTGAACAAGTGTGGCTGACTGAAATACATAGATTATAAGAAACATATATGTACATCTGGAGATTGAACAAGTGTGACAGACTGAAATAAATAGATAATTAGAAACATATAAGTACTTCGGGAAATTGAACAAGTGTGGTAGACTGAAATAAATAGATAATAAGAAACATATATGTATGTGGTTCTAAGGACTGTTATTGCGTCTCAAACAGCCTATGTCAGTCAAGTCCAGCTCCTGGCCTTCCCGTGGCAGAACTGTTTAAACTGACAGGAGAAGGGGCGAGAGCGAATATCTGGTGCCTGAAAACCAGATACTTAGGGTAGATGAGCGGCACGTTTGGTAGTTCATCTGCCGCTGTTGGCGAGATTCTTCAGCTGCCGTGCGTGGAGCGGTGCTCCTCCCGGCCAATGAAGAAAAGTGCAAATAGGGTTGCCGCGCACCATCACTGCGGAAAAGGCGGTAGAAAGGATAAAGCGAAGCAACCAGTCAAATCACGGCACCTCTAGTCTGGAGGTCGGCCACATCCTGAGTGCAGTCATGTCGGGTGAAATGCATGATCCGGCTTGTCCCAGATGTTAAGACACTGCTGGCGAGACTCTTCGAATGCCGCGAGTGGAGTGAAGCTCCTCCCGGTCAAGAAAGAAAATACGGAAAAGAAATAAAGGTTGCTGTGCAGTGCAGATGTGGAAAGGTAGTGGAAAGGATAATTCATTCATTCATTCATTTGCATGTCCCTTGCGGAACTTTGCCTCCCAAACAGCACTCCTGTAGGCCTCTCGGTTGTGAGCAAGATGGCCTGCTGCTGTTGCATCCATTTCCAGATCGTCAACGATGTCTTGCAGCGATCTTCGTCTTGGTCTTCCTCTTTTTCTTTTTCCCATTATGTATCCTTCCAATACGGTCTTCTCTAAATTATCATGACGTTTAGTGTGTCCAAAATATTTCAGTTTTCTCTCTTTAAATCCTCTTCACTAGCCAGCCTTCTTCAATGTTAAGCTCTTGTGATATAGATATATTTGTTCTTTTTTTGTGTCCACGATATTTGGAGAACTCTTCTGTAGCATTTACATTCAAAGGCATTTATGTGTTTCTCAGCTGAAAGGATAAAGTGAAGTTTAATCGGTATATCCAGTAGTATCGCTATGAGAGCTATACATACAACGGCACCTCTGCTCTAGAGGCCGGCCACGTACGAAATACACCTACACTGGTGAAATATGCCTAAACCAGCACACACCAGGAGTGGAACTTGATGGCTAGACATGTCATGCCACCTCCGCTCTAGAGGTCGGTCACGTCCGATATACACCCATACTGGTGAACTTTGCCTAAACCAGCTCACACCAGGGGTAAATCTTGAAGGCTATGCATGTCACAGTACCTCTGCTCTAGAGGTTGGTCACGTCCCAAACACGCCCATACTGGGATATATGCCTAAACCGGGTCAACCAAGGGGTGGAAGTCACTAGTAGCGAGGATTCGTCCTCCTGGACAAAAGCTCCATCCTGGTCACAACTAGGAAAGGTAGCGGCCACGACCGCAAAATGCTGAAGTCGAAGACACTGGACCAAGGCAGTCTAGATAGGCAACCACCTCTCACCCGGCGGTGATGTTTGCGTATCCTAGTCACGCTGAGGTTTTCCGGTGAGAAAGTCCAACTCTGGACTGGATGGGCAACCACCTCTCACCCGGCGGTGATACACGGGTATCTCAAAACATGTCGAGGTTTTCCGGTGAGAAGGTCCAACTCTGGCCTGGGTGGGCTACCGCCTCTCACCCAGCGGGGATGCACTGATATCCTAAACACGTTGAGGTCTTCCGGTGAGAAAGTCCAACCCTAGACTAAACTGGTGCAACGAAAACCACGGTGTCACGCAATCCCGCTTCTGAGACCCACCAAGAATACAGGCTAAAGCCCTGTGATACTCTGAATCTCTTGTGGTCCTCTAGAGGGACCTAACGAGGACCACAGAAGTAAATTCAGTAGGATCACAGTGTGGTTTTTGGTGATAGAAGCGAACTAAGAAAAAGAAAATATATGTACCTTGGGTGATTGAACAAGTGTGGTAGACTGAAATAAATAGATAATAAGAAACATATATGTACTTCATGTATTTGAACATGTGTGGGAGACTGAAATAAATAGATAATAAGAAACATACACATACCTCGGGCTGGGTTGATTCAACAAGTGTGACATACTGAAATAAATAGATAATAAGAAACATATATGTACCTCGGGTGTTTGAACAAGTGTGGTAGACTGAAATAAATAGATAATAAGAAACATATATGTACCTCCGGTGATTGAACAAGTGTGGAAGACTGAAAAAAAGACTATTGCAAAATGTTAATAGCGTGTCTGATTCAAGTACACAATAATCTCGAAGTGTTGTTTGAATAGTACTGCTCTGAGAAATATATGATTAATTATAAGAAACATATATTATACGCACTTACTTGACACCTCTGCTTCATGCAGCAGTCGTTTGGTGGCATCTGAAGTATTTCCTCACAGGTGACAGGACAACGAATTCGCCCAACCGTTAGGTGCCCATCCTCACACCGAATGATATCGCAAGGGTCATAGGAAATATGTTCTCCTGGCTGAAGAGGTCATGAAAAAGACAAATTTATAACTTATTTCAGTTCTCTGTTATGTGTTTATAGAACAAATTTATAGCTTATTTCAGTCCTTTATTATGTGTTTATAGAACAAATTTATAACTTATTTCAGTCCTGCATTATGCGTTTGTATATAATTAAACTACATGAGCAGCTCAATTAAAAATTGATAATAAACATAAAAAAGCAGATTCTTCATTAGAAACAAACAGAAGACTGGGGAATTGGTTAGTGTACTACTCTGTCATGGCGAAGATCAGTGGTTCGAACCGACGGAAGCGCCTCCTTCAGTCACACAGGCGTAGAAATGGGGCTGGGGAAGGATAGTCGGCCAGACGTGATGCTGAGCACTTCACCGTCTAGTTTGCCGACAGCAAGGACAATACAGACACGAGCACCATATTCTCTAAGTGTCTCCATGGAGTAATAGAACTTTCTTTATCTTCAGTAGAGTGATAAATGCACAGACGTATCCTTCATTCACGGATCTTGAGACTTCTTATAGCGTCTTCACTCTTGTGAATATAGTTGTTTGCTACGGCTCTCTTAATTTTCCAGTGTAATTGAACAAAAGAAGGCGTAAATCTTTCATCTGATTTGGTTTTTCAGGATACTTTACCAAACATAAACAGTAACCAATCAGCATTTACTGTAAAACAGGCTGTTTTCATGTGGATAGTAGAGGTGATACATTTTCACCATGGCTTGATTCACCGTTAATGATATAATTATTATCTTTTGCTGTGATTGTAAGGAAAAAAGGAGAAGATTATGAGAAAAGTGTAGAATAAATACTGTACCTGATAATAATTTCCGTTATACCAGCATCCGGGTAGTGTTGTTGAAACTGGTGACTGTGAAATTGTATTCAACTGAAAATATCTATAGTGCTTTCCATAATTTTCAAATATAGTAAACATATTTTACAAACTAATTTTTATAGAATAACAATATGTCTTTCACACTGCTTAATTAATATATATATATATATATATATATATATATATATATGATTATGCATAACCACATTCAAACAAACCACTCGTCTTTGTATGTCACGTCCGTCCAGTGGTTGTTTTTGCGGGATAAATGTTTTGTAAATCTTTGTATAATAAACGTGTAGGCGACAAAGAGAGACAGTTATGAATCTTAACTCAAGACAAGCAAAAATGAACCGTGAAGAAATAAACTAAACTTTTCATTCATTCATTCATTCATTCATTTAACTGCGTGTCCCTTGTGGAACTTTGCCTCCCAAACAGCACTCCTATAGGCCTCTTGGTTGTGAGCAAGATGCCCTGCTGCTGATGCATCCACTTGCAGATCATCAACAATGTCTTGCAGCCATCTTTGCCTTGGTCTTCCTCTCTTTCTTTTTCCTATTATGTACCCTTCCAAGACGGTCTTCTAGATTATCATGACGTTTAATGTGACCAACATATTTAAGTTTTCTCTCTTTAATCCTCTTTACTAGCCAGCCTTCTTCAATATTAAGTTCTTGTAGTATAGATATATTTGTTCTTTTTTATGTCCATGATATTTGAAGAACTCCTCTGTAGCATTTACATTCAAAGGTATTTATGCGTTTCTCAGTTGTTTTGTTAAGTGTCCAGATCTCACAGGCATATGTTTGGATTGGAAAGATGCATGCCCTTAAAAATCTTATTTTTGTGGTTCTGTCTGATCCTCTCCATTAAAACGTCCATTTTATGTCCATTAAAAGACAATTTGTAAACTTTCCACGCTTTCAACACGTGGATATAAGAATTACACGTATCTGAAAAACTAGTAACTTTTATACAGCACGGTGCATATACGCCGTGTTACATAGCAAGAGGCAGTCTTTAGGTTACGTGTTAACTACATATCTCTACCAGCGGATTATCAGACACGATCTAGCTATATCTAACAGGGCGTTTATTAAAAGTAATCATCATCATCATCAGGTGCCGTGCCGACTGGCGGTGGGTATTATGCTTGTCCAGAGTACATGATTCTTCACGCAGGCCATCAGCTCAGCTGGTGATCTCCTCTCACACCATCCCGTCAGATTGTCCAATATCATTTCTCTTAGTCTTCCTCTTGATCTTATTCCTTTTACTTTTCCTGCTGTATAATATTTTCAATGCCCCCTCTTCTCATTGCATGTCCTATGAAAGTACATTGTCTCTCTTCTATCTTTTTGACAAGATTTTTTTGTCTCTCCAGCTATTCTCATACATTCTTCATGAGTTATTTTTGCTGTCCAGGGGATTAAAAGTAAACATTTCTAGAATTGTGGAAGAGCGATTCCAATTCGTTTATTTACATTTGAAGAGATCTTTCCTCCAGTTTGAAAACTTTGCTAGTAAGACCTTTTCCAAATGAGTGCCATTTTCGTTTGTCAATTCCTTTACTCTAGATGCATTAATCAAATAGTCCATGTAAATTAATGACTGTCTGCTTTTCGTTCTCTCTCTCTCTCTCTCTCTCTCTCGCTCGCTCGCTCGCTCGCTCTGCCTCTCTTTCTCTGTCTTTGTCGTGAATTGTGTATTCGTAACACATGTTTTCGTTTAGTTTCACTTAAAATAACCAACACTTATTTTTTACCATTTACAATTACTTCATGCAGATTTGAATTACAAAAATGACGTATGTCAGTCAAATTTACAAGAATCGTTAGCAAAAATCATCTTTTTTTTCTCGTTTTTTTTTAGTGTTTCAGCTTTTCAAGTCTGTCGATTTGTCATTTATATCAATAGATATTCTTTGTGTATGTACTTAGCAGTGAATGTAATGGCTAACAACAAAGCTGCCGGTGAAGATGAAATAACAGTTGAAATGTTAAAAGGTATTAATAGTGACAACATGAGCCAACTATAGAAAATGTTTAATACAATTTGTAAACAAGGAAAGGTCCCTTCTAAATGGAAAATAGGAATCATTGTTAAAATACCAAAGAAAAAGGCAACCTCAGTGACTGTAATAACTGGAGGGGTGTAACCTTACTATCAGTTGTGTCAAAGGTGTTTTGTAAAGTGATTCTGAATAGAATTAAGGATGTAGTGGATGCTGCAAAGAGAGACGAACAGGCAAAATTTCGAAAAGGGAGAAGCTATCTCGACCAGATCTTTACCCTGAGAAAACTACTTGAATTACATATTGAAAAGCAAAAACCATTAATTCTGAACTTTATAGACTTTAAAAAGCCATTTGATAGCACACACACATATTCATTGTGAATAATTTTAAGAATATATATGGAATACCATCTAAAATTGTCAGCATCATTAGAGATCTCTACAATGGATACGTCTGTGCAGTCAAGACAGAATGGTTTCAGACTGAAACAGGCGTGAAACAAGGATGTATATTATCTCCTTTGCTTTTTGGAATTGCCATAGACTTTATAATAAAAAGATGCTGTACACGTAAAGCCGGCATTGATTGGGTACATGGGACCCAAATAGAAGATCTTTCTTTTGCTGATGACGTAACTCTTATCAGTCACAACGTGAAATCGATGCAGTTAAAAACAGATTCCCTGTCTCCACTGGCTGGCAAAATGGGTCAGGAAATTAACAAAGACAAATAAAAAATAATGAAATTTCTCATTAATCAAGAAGGAAAAATATGCTTAGAAGGAAAGCTGTTGATGAAGTAAACCAATTTGCATGACTTTATCAGCTACATAGACCAGAATGGTGACACCAGGAAGGAAGTTACGAATTAGAGTTGCAAAAGCTGCATTGTCCTTCAAAAATCTTGAGAACATATGGAATTCGAAAGTTATATGCACGGAAACCAAGTTAAGATTATTCAATTCAAATGTGATATCCACCCTCATTTATGCATGCGAAAGCTGGAAATCTACTAAAGAAATAAACAAGAAATTAGACTCTTTTGAAAACAAATGCCTACAGAAAATACTTGGTACAAAGTGGAGCGAATTCAAACACAACGCAGAGATAAATCAGATGAGTAAACAACAACCTGTCTCATGGGTGATCAGAAAAAGAAGATGGACATATGTAGGCCATGTGATGAGAAGAAAAAGGCTATCAAGTGAAGCACAACAGGCCGAAGAAAAAAAGGTCGACCACATGAAACTCTAAATAGGACACTGTTAAGAGAAGACAGTTTAGTTGGCATAACATCCTTTGATGAAGATGAAAAACGCTCCGAAAAAAACTTGGCAAACAACTATGCGTGCCCTATGTGACGCTTAACGGCACGGAAAGGATGTAAGATGTACTTAGCTATTTACCTAGTTCTGACTATTACCAACATATTTAAAAATCACCCTCTCAAGATAGTTCAGGGAAATTGTCGCAAATGCTCAATCAAATCTATTTTCGTGGAAATGAAACGCCATTCGTCTCCAAAAAATATTCCCCGTATAAAGCCATCTCCTTGATTTTCTTAAGGACACAAAGTAGTGTCCAAAACATTCTCATGACTGTCTTTCAGGTTAGAGGTGAGATGTTTTGGTACCCAAATAGCAGAGAGTCTTCAGTACTTCAGCAAGTCAGTGATAATGTAGTGTGCAGACCCGTGGCTAATTTTCAATTCTCCAGTCTCCTCACAATTAGTAATGTACTTATGCAGCTTTAAGAATAGAGTCGATCACAAGTACGAAACTTTGATGAGTAGACAAAGCATGAGTTGGTGATGTTCTCTGTGTTTTGTTTACTAAAACTAACTAACGGACTGAAGTATGCGGTATTTGAGCTTAAATATTAACTAGTTGTTTATTGTTAATGCTTTTTTGGTAAATAACCATGGGGATAGTCTGCACATTTGCTGCTAGGTGAGCTGAGAAGTGCGTTAAAACTGGTCCTAATAGAGAAGAAATAATCTGAGGTGTATGGTGCAGGTTTATACAAATGATAAAAAGAAATAAAACTAAGAGGGAACTGAAAAAGATGCAATGAGATGAGCATGTAAGAATGTGAAATATTTGTCACAAAGCAGGACAAAGCGAAGCAATAAACTAGAAAACAGAAAAAATATCTGAATAGACAACAGAAACATGTTATGTTGTACCATAAAGGGAGAAAACCACGTTCGATTGTCTCGTAGAAAGAAGAAAACATGTATATATATATACCGCATAAAGACTATTTTTTTCAGTTGCATATTTTCAGTTGTATTATAGAAAGAAAAAAGAAAACATTTTCACTCGTACAGCAGGAAGTATAAAATTTGTTCACATGTATCGTAGAGAAAGTAAAATACGAAAAAGCCAACAACAACAAAAATTGGTTAATGTCTTGGAAAATATAAAGAAGTGTATTTATTTATATGATTAGCATCTGTAAGTGTAACTTCCTTCGCTCTTGTTATTATTAATCGTAACTAATTCTCGGTTGCGTGCTGGAAATAAATAGATAATAAGAAACATACATGTACCTCGGGTGTTTGAACAAGTGTGGTAAACTGAAATAAATAGATAATAAGAAACATACATGTACCTCGGGTGTTTGAACAAGTGTGGTAAACTGAAATAAATAAATAATAAGAAACATACATGTACTTTGGGTGTTTGAAGAAGTGTGGTAAACTGAAATAAATAGATAATAAGAAACATACATGTACCTCGGGTGTTTGAACAAGTGTGGTAGACTGAAATAAATAGATAATAAGAAACATACATGTACCTCGGGTGTTTGAAGAAGTGTGGTAAACTGTAATAAATAGATAATAAGAAATATACATGTACCTCGGGTGTTTGGACAAGTGTGGTAGACTGTAATAAATAGATAATAAGAAAGATACATGTACTTCGGGTGATTGAGCAAGTGTGGTAGACTGAAATAAATAGATAAAAAGAAACATACACGTACCTCGGGCTCGGGTGATTGAACAGGCGTGGTAGACTGAAATAAATAGATAATCATAAACATATATGTACCTCGCGTGATTGAACACGTGTGAGGGACTGAAATAAATAGATAAAAAGAAACATATATGTACCTTGAAAGAGACGAAAAAAATCGATACAATCTTCAGTGAGTAATAAACTCAGAATCTATCTATCTATCTATCTATCTATCTATCTATCTATCTATCTATCTATCTATCTATCTATCTATCTATCTATCTATCTATCTATCTATCTATCTATCTATCTATCTATCTGTCTGTCTGTCTATCTATCTATCTATCTATTTATCTACGTCTGCCTGTCCATCTTTCTAGTTGGCATATGCTTTGTTTTTGAATTGCTCTTCTCTTTATATAAGTGTATAGCCGATTATGTCAAAAGAGAATAAGCTTCTTATGTCGTCTACTCATTGAAACTGATTCTTCTACAATTTTATCTATCCCACTCACAAAGACTGAATGAATATAAACCCAAGAACTTACTATAGACTTCAAACTGCTAAAATACAAAATGTATTGAAAAATGAACAAGAAAAAAAAGCATCAGAACATAGAGGAAAGCTGAAGGACATGAGATGAATGGCAACACTGGCCACAATAAGCTGGGAGACAAAACCCAAATTACTCATGTGATGTAATGGAATACACCTGCTCATGACTTCGGCGTACATGATATACTTTGCGCTGTTTAGAATGAGGATTGTTTTCGTCATGTGCAGGTATTCATGTGCAGGTATTCATGTGCAGGTATTCATGTGCTGGTATTCATGTGCAGGTATTCATGTGCTGATATTCATGTGCAATATTTCCATGATAATGTCTTTATCAAAGAGGATGAAAATAAAGGAAAAAAAAACTACAAAAATAGCACTTAGACGGCAGAAATCCTCTTAGTTGAGATATCAAGTTTGTCTTGTGCTATCTCCCTGTAACTGCGAGCTGTTGTTCTTTGCAGCCGATGCTGTGAAGGTGTTTAGGCACAACACCGCATCGGATTGGCAGCTATTTTTTTCAACCTCGGAGTACAGCTAAAAAGCAGGGGATGTGCAATGCTTCTTTAGCAGACTCCACCACCATGAGGACTAGACCTATTACTACGGGTACCAACGGAGAAAAAGAAAAAGAGGAAGACCAAAACAAAGATGGCTGCAAGACATCGTTGACGATCTGCAAATGGATGCGCAGCAGCAGGCCATCTTGCTCACAACCAAGAGGCCTACAGGAGTGCTGTTTGAGAGGCAAATTTCCGCAAGGGACATGTAAATGAATGAATGAATGAATGAATGAATGAATGAATCAACGGAGAGGTGGGACAGGTACTTGGTCAGCTATGGTTCGTTAACCCTGACGCTACCATATCAGCTATGGGAGACTGGTTGCCTAATCAGACAGCTTATTAACCCCCAGGACATCAAGCAAGTAATGTAAGTCAGATAAGAGCAAGAACCATAGGGGGATAAAAAAAAGAGCCTAGCGGCTGAAAAGTAATAAAGTAAACGAAATAACTTAGGGTGTCAAACTAACAGATCATACTGGCTATTTACGTAAAGCCTCATTCTCTATTATGGCGTATATAGTGTCTTAGTAGTAGGAAACAGAGGTGGCGCATTCGAGAATAATGAGAAGACACTGTAGTAATTAAAGACAAGGCGGTGCCACATGTAAAAGTGCAGATAAGTAGAAAAGTTTATAAGCATGAAATAAAGTCAAGTTTCCTGGTAAGATGCTGCTTTACTTGTTTGACATCCGATCTAACAGGAGCAACTTCTATTTTGTGTTTATTTGTTGCTCGGTTAATTTTACTTTCCTTGATAAAGGCCTTCTCATCGAAATATTAGATTTCTTCACTGTTTGTTTAACATTTCTACATCCCAATCTCATTGTCCGTTTTCTCATTTCTTCCGAGAGAAACATCTTCACTTTTGAGTGTCTGTAAGAAGACATGAATATTCTCGTGTGAGGTAGAAAGGACGACGTGAAGGAAAAAAAAGACAGAATACATTTGGTGACGGAAATGGCGAAACAAATATTGTGAAATTATGAAACGGAGGGATCCAAGCGAGTTCTAACTGTTACTAATTTACCTTGCCCCCCCCCCCCTTTTTTTTTTCTTAAAAAAAAAAACTTATCTTACAATAGAAGGGGAAAAGTCGTACAGTGGCTTCTAGTCTTCTGTTACTCTACAACCGTTGTGAATATTCAATAAAGCCTGGGGAAATGAACTTCCTCCCTTCCAGTAGTTCTCAAAAGGTTGGCTAGTAAAGAAGATTAAACAGAGAAAATTTTAAATATTTTGGACATATTAAACGTCATGAGAATTTAGAGAGGACTATCTCGGAAGGGTATTATTATTATTAATGGGAAAAAGAACGAGAGGAAGACCAATTCGAAGATGGCAGCAAGACATCGTTGATGATCTGCAGATGGACGCGTCAATAGCAGGCCATCTTGCTCGCAACCGAGAGGCCTACAGGAGAGCTGTTAGGGAGGCAGTTTCGCAAGGTACATGCAAATGACTGACTGACTAGTTCTCATAAAATAGGAAGAAAGCTTTTTCTATTCTATTCTCTGGACTAATTTAAAACAAAAATTCTTATTTCATATAATTGCTAGTAAATCACAAGTTCTAGTAGCGAGGGAGAAGAAGATGAGAAACATACTTCACATCCCTGTAACTGGGCAAGAAAACAACAAAACAAAATATGAAAATGCAACCGAAGATAACTGTCAAAAAATCAAAATTTAATTTTTTTAAGAGAGAAAGAAACAGAGAGTAATTAAAAAAAAACAAAACAAGAAAATAGAAATGAATGAATGAATGACTGATTTTTATTTTTAAAGGGTAAAAAATTGTGCACGCAGGCCCGTCTTACATTCTGCCCTTCATCATTCCATCTTTCATTCTTCCCATACACTCGATTTAATTCAAGTATACACATTACATTAGGAAGCAAAACATATCAAAAGAGTGTAAGATTAAACTATTACATTCAAAGTAAAAGAGAAGAAGTATTTAACCTAATAAAACAGCTCACACACAGACATATACATACACAAAAATACATTGTTAGTACAGATCTTCTAACATATGTTTTTTAAACATACATTAAAATAATTTCTAACAATATCTAACATCACTTCTCGGCCTTTTGGCTAAGATCAAAGTGTAGTTGTGCGCTCTGTAGAATCTACACTTTGTTATTTTGGAACAAACGAGATGCTTGAGGCCCGCCCTGCACATTGAATGCCAGGGGTAAGGCCCACATCTCGTTACAGGTAGACCTGGTTTGCAGTACCACAGGGTCACGGCCTGTTGTTTTCGTCGTCTTAAAAAAAAAATCTAACAAGTTACTTTTCGAACTATGTCATTTTAGTACTTGATGGCTGGCGAGTCACTGGTTGAGAGAGTGTTGAGAAACTAGACAGTCATGAATGTAAAGTATTTTAATTAGCTGCATTAAAAAATACTTGAGGAAAATAGTGTAAGAAAAAAACCAATATGTGACAAGTAAGCGTACCTCGCAGGTTGGACAGCAGTCTTCCTCGTTTGGTGTGCTGACAAGCAGAGATTCACAGAATTCCGGGCATTTTCTGTTAGACTCAATTATAACCCCGTTGTGCTGACAGTGAAAAGACTTGCAGTTCTTCGTGTATATAAAATATCCAGGCTAGACAAGTTCATAGGGAGAAAAAAAAAAGGTTTGTATTTATACTGACTTACAGATAGGTCATGTTTTATGCAGGGAAACATCAAATAATTTTACCTGTTCTTACTCGATACTGAATCAGTCCAAAGATGGAATAGGGAGAGTTTTGGGCGATGTTAGTAATAAATTCCAGAAATTTGGAGAGAAAGAAGAAGACAAATATAATAGCAAGCTAACAGGAGGAAACAGAGAGCAAGATAAGTGTAGCGATAACCGGGAGGAAACGACGAAGTGGTGATAGTTTAACGCTATAGCTATAGTGACAGTTTAACACGATAGTTAGAGTGACAATTTAACACGATAGCTATAGTGATAGTTTAAGACGACAGCTATAGCGACAGTTTAAGACGATAGTTATAGTGACAGTTTAACGCTCTAGATATAGTGACAGTTTAACGCTATAGCTATAGTGATAGTTTAACACGATAGTTATAGTGACAGTTTAACACGATAGCTATAGTGACAGTTTAACGATACAGCTATAGTGAAAGTTTAACGCGATAGCTGTAGTGACAGTTTAACTCGATAGTTAAAGTGACAGTTTAACATGATAGCTATAGTGACAGTTTAACACGATAGTTATAGTGGCAGTTTAACACGATAGTTATAGTGACAGTTTAACAAGAAAGTTATTGTGACAGTTTAACAAGATAGTTATAGTGACGGTTTAACAAGATAGTTACAGTGACAGTTTAAAACGATAGCTATAGAGACAGTTTAACACGATAGTTATATTGACAGTTTAGCAAGATAGTTATAGTGACAGTTTAACATGAAAGTTATAGTGAAAGTTGAGCAAGATAGCTATAGTGACAGTTTAACAAGATAGCTATAGTGACAGTTTAACATGATAGTTATAGTGACAGTTTAACACGATAGTTATAGTGACAGTTTAACACGATAGCTATAGTGACAGTTTAACACGATAGTTATAGTGACAGTTTAACACGATTGTTATAGTGACAGTTTAAAACGATAGTTATAGTGACAGTTTAACAAGAAAGTTATAGTGACAGTTTAACACAATAGTTATAGTGACAGTTTAACACAATAGTTATAGTGGCAGTTTAAAACGATAGTTATAGTGACAGTTTAACACAATAGTTATTATGACAGTTTAACACGACAGTTATAGTGGCAGTTTAACCCGATAGTTATAGTGACAGCTTAGCCTAAAAATTATAGTGACAGCTTAGCACGATAATTTTAGCGACAGCTTAGCCTGAAAATTATAGTGACAGCTTAGCTTGAAAACTATAGTGCCAGCCTGAAAATTATAGTGACAACTTAGCCTGAAAATTATAGTGACAGCTTAGCCTAAAAACTATAGTGACAGCCTGAAAATTATAGTGACAACTTAGCCTGAAAATTATAGTGATAGCTTAGCCTGAAAACTATAGTGACAGCCTGAAAATTATAGTGATAGCTTAGCCTGAAAACTATAGTGACAGCCTGAAAATTATAGTGATAGCTTAGCCTGAAAACTATAGTGACAGCCTGAAAATTATAGTGACAGCTTAGCCAGAAAATTATAGTGACAGCTTAGCCTGAAAACTATAGTGACAGCCTGAAAATTATAGTGACAGCTTAGCTTGAAAACTATAGTGACAGCCTGAAAATTATAGTGACAGCTTAGCCAGAAAATTATAGTGACAGCTTAGCCTGAAAACTATAGTGACAGCCTGAAAATTATAGTGACAGCTTAGCCAGAAAATTATAGTGACAGCTTAGCACGATAATTTTAGTGACAGCTAAACATGACAGTTGCCCTGATAGCTTAATACAGTGACTCATATTGGGCCCGCACAGCCAAGTACAGGAAGTAGAGTCACCAAATGAATGACACTCACGGGAAAAAAAAATTGACCGGGAAAAGATTAGACAAAAAGTAAAAAGAACAAAAATTCCACAATTTTGAAACAAAGTATACACTAGAAACATCCGCCTTGTGAAGGGGCTTGGGTTACTGTCGTCAAAAAGCAACGCCAACAAATTAAATAAACTACAGTATGCAGGCGTGCCCACCATTACGGGAGACCTTAAAAACAACTTCCATCTTCACACCGGAAACCACCAACGGACTGTCCACACTACATCAAAAACGTGAAGAGAAAGTTCTCATCCACCATGCTAAGCTGCAAAGAATGCAGTCTCATCAAGCATGCTAAGCTGTAAAGAATGTAGTCTCATCAAGCACACTAGCATCTTCAGGAAAAACCAGAAACAAAAAGAAAAAAAAGACTGAAAAAAGGGCCAGCTTCAACTATATATACAGGCAGCTAGCAAGATCCAGAGCAGAAATACTCCATGTACCCCAGAAAATCAGGAGCCCTTAAAAATGAAGAAATAAGGAACATCCAAACACAGAACATAGTCCTTTCAACGGAAGTACTAGGAATAATTAACAAAGAGAGTCAGTGAGATGGTGTCGTATCATCCGTCACTCTGGAGATGCTAGACTATCGCTACTACATCACAAAATATACCGAAGTCTACACCGAGGGATCCTCAGAATCTATTTACTATCCAAATGGGCATACTGATAAAGTTTCACATTTCCTACCCGCCCGTTCTCTGACCACCAACTATCAGTCTAGGCTCTGTGCTCTCACAGAAGCTGCCAGATTAGTTAATTCCGCAGCTCAGACTTGCAATCAGATCATCTACATTACCGACAGCAAATCTGCCATAAACAGTCTGCTTTCGCCCAGACAGCGTCTAGATAGAGGCACAGTGCACGCTATCTCAGGAAAAAGCAATTATGGTTCAGTGGATGCCTTCACACTTTGTGGTCTTTTGGGAAACGAAGAAGCTGACTTGCTTAAATGTTAGCAGGCAGCCACAGCACTCTGTCTCCCTAATCTGTTAGCAGGGAACCTCAGCAGCCTATCAACTTAGTCTGTTACCAGCCAACCACAACGCCCAGTCTCCCTAATCTGTTAACAGACAACCACAACATCCTATCTCATATATGAAACCAAAGCTATAATCAATCATCAATATAAGAAGCTATGGATTGACCAGCAGAAGCCACCGTCCAATGATCAGTTCACTTGTCAAGAACAAGCCACCATCTTCAGGACTGCGAACAGGACACTGCCTATATCGCCTCAGCCTGTCACCCCTCCTCCCTCCCCCCCCCCGGGACTACACATGCGAAACAGGGCATCCAGACTTCAGAGCAAATCTTGCAGCTCTGCCCACTCCACCAAGAAGTCCTAACCTAGCTCTGCCCACTCCACCAAGAAGTCTTAACCCAGCTCTGCCCACTCCACCAAGAAGTCCGAACCCAGCTCTGCCCACTCCACCAAGAACTCCGAACCCAGCTCTGGTCATAAGTAGCTACACTGGAAGACAAACTTTGGGGTGTGAAACCTGTCCTCCAAGACTGCATAATTTATCCGGACAATACATAAAGATGTCTGCTGTTAAAAACGTGACATCCAAGACTGCACAATAAAGATGTCTGGGTTAAAACCGTAGAACATGTAAGAAAAAAAAGAAGCTATTTATTCTTTGTACTTTCGTAAAAAGTATATCCATACTACAAGAACTTGATACTGAAGAAGGCTGGCTAGTAAAGAGGATTAAAGAGAGAAAACTTAAATATCTTGGACACATTAAACGTCATGATAATGTAGAGAAGACCGTCTTGGAAGGGTATACAATGGGAAAAAGAAAGAGAGGAAGACCAAGGCGAATATGGCTGCAAGACATCGTTGATGATCTGCAAATGGATACATCAACAACAGACCGTCTTGCTTACAAGCGAGAGGCCTAGAGGAGTGCTGTTAGGGAGGCAAAGCTCCGCAAGGGACATGCAAATGAATGAATGAATGACTTTCGTAAAACGTAGACGCATAGACATTAAAATAAGGAAACAGACACGAAAAATGAGGCCCTCATAACCGGATATACAGAAAGGTCGAATTGCAATAACAACAAAGAAAACAAATTAAAAACGTACTAAACGAACTGAAACTGAAAAAAAAGGAATAAAGAAAAACACAAAGACCTGATAGTTTAAATATTTCAGTTATATTAAAAGTCGTAACACAATAATGAAAATTGTAGATAAGAGAAAAATTGAAAGAAAACGAAACAAGAGACCACAGAGATATAAATGGGTGGACAACCAAGAGGAGTGAGACTGCATCCGACTTTACGAGTAAAACAAGAGAAGAGTAAGCTGGAAGGCTGCTGGAACCAACCTTCCAAGGAGGAGACGGCACAGGATGATGACGAACCATAGCAGAGGTGTTTCCCCCGCTCCCCCCCCCCCCCCCCCAATATATCATCAGAGAACGTTATTCGAATTATTTTTGCTACTAACTTATCACTTCATTTATACCGAAAAGGAGCTACTGCCCAGAGGACGTCTTTGATAACACAAACTACATTTCGTAAATATTAATAAATATATACTTCTGGTTTATAATCTCTATAAACTTGTTTCGAGGAAGGCCACTGTAGACTCGTTTTATGGGTGGCTACCAAGAACCCATTTTTAATTTGAGAATATTCTATGTTCAGATTAGAGTAATAAATGAACATATCGGTTCGCAAAGTTTGTACTCTGCCATTTTCGATAGAATAATGATGAAAGATTTGCAAGTCATTTGTGTCTCAAACGGTCTAGTGTAACAAACAATAGACAGGCAAACAGAAGAAGAAGAAGAAACAAGTCAAACATATAGAAAAGAGAAAGGTACAAATAGAAAGATGAATAAAAAGACAGACAGACAAATGTTTAAATAGTTTCAGTGGTATATTTATACATTTAATAGTGAGTAATAAATCTGTCAATTCTAAACACGTGACTACTCAAGCAGCCTACCTCGTAATACGTTCCGTGGTACCAACAACCTTTTGGCGCATCTACATCACTTTCCGTTGTCTCCGGTGCAGTACCTTCGTAACCCTAAAGAGAAAACGAAAATAACGGCGATTACAGTAAAACTGAGCTTAGTTGACCCGAGTTAAATGTAGTTTTATGTGTGTTTTTGTTAACAGTAAAAAAAGAGGAGATAATGGAGATAAACTACAATAGCAACAGGAACAGGACGAATATAAAACAATAATTTAACAAAAAAACACATGATTTCACTTGAACGCGAATTCAAATGGTTAATGGTTAAATATTCATTTCTTTATCTTTTTAACAAAAAAACTCTTTCCCCTTCCCTCAGCGTGTTACTGTGGTAATAAAAACATAATCGAGTGAAGAAAAGGTGGAGAGACAACAAGTGAAACTAGGAAGTGGCTTTACTCCACAATCATATTCCCTCTCCACCAAGTACCTCTCTTTTCTGACCTGTAATTTACATTACTGAACCTCCTCACTGTACTAGATTACAAACCCTCTACCACAGCCATATTCATCTATTATACTTATATTTTTTTCAGCTAGTTTACCATTAAACAGCTGAGAAGCACATAAATGCCTTTGAATGTAAATGCTATAGAAGAGTTCTCCAAATATCGTGGACACAAAAAAGAACAAATATATCTATACTACAAGAGCTTAATATTGAAGAAGGCTGGCTAGTAAAGAGGATTAAAGAGAGAAAACTTAAATATTTTGGCCATATTAAACGTCATGATAATTTAGAGAAGACCGTATTGGAAGGATACATAATGGGAAAAAGAAAAAGAGGAAGACCGAAACGAAGATGGCTGCAAGACATCGTTGATGATCTGGAAATGGATGCAGCAGCAGCAGGCCATCTTGCTCACAACCGAGAGGCCTACAGGAGTGCTGTTTGGGAGGCTAAGTTCCGCAAGGGACATGCAAAGGAATGAATGAGTTTACCATTCTCTCTCTCCCCCTCTCTCGTTCCTATCCACCTTCCTCATCCCCTCCTTGCTGCTAACCTGTCACACATTCTAAGTCTTCATTTAAACATTCACATCAGTCTACATGGACACAGCTTCTTACAAGTCACAGTTAAGTCTTCCGTTTCTTTGTATTTTCTTTTCACTCTTATTTGTTGTATAACATTCGTGTGAATTTATAATTTATCTTCTTCCCCTATTTCTTTTTCCTTTATGATTTTGTATGATTAAGGTGCGAACCAACACGTTACAACTGTATGCTCGTTGTTTAATAAAGCAGTTCCTAATTTTATTTTAAATAGTTTTAACATTTAGGGAGTTCCTTCTTCTTCTGCATTCGACGTTGCTGGTCACGTCAGATCCTAATCCCCGTCGACTTGGCAAAGCTCGCCGTCCTCTCTAGATCCTGATAGGAGCCCCAAAGCTTTTGCCCAAACCTCGTGTCCTCTGAAGGACATATCTTGAAGGATACGTTCTGGAGTCTTCACTCCGCTGCCACATTTTTTAAAAGAATGGTCAGGAAGTTCCTAGTTCTTTATGTCAGAAGGTTTAACGATTGTTGCTAAATTAACTCAGCAATGCTGCTGGTACAAATACGAGAGAACAGTCTTAGAATAGCAAATGTTGCTTGATTATATTAAGATTACCTTGCATGGGCGGCAGCAGCTGTCCGGCTGAATAGCAGCTAACTCTTCACAATCTGTTGGGCATACTCTGGTTCCATAAATAATAGTTCCAGTCTTCCAGCAATGGACATACGAGCAAGGAGACGGCTCTCGGATTAACTGTCCAGGCTACAGATTTTCGAACATAGAAGCGGATTTTATTCGTTTAGAAATTAAACTTTATAAAATAAACTAGATCAACAAAAAGGTCAGCTAGCCAGGAAAAACGACAAGAAATAAACATAAAATACGTGTATAATATATCTCTGTTTTTTTTTCATTAGATATGATTTGATCACAAGGCTTCTGTGATAATTTTCAGTACCAGTCACACGCGTACAAGAAGTAAGGATGTACACCGTTCCACTGTGAGATGTAACCAGATGAGGCTACAACACAAACTGAAATAATGACTGCCTATACTACCACTTATAATACTACTACTTTTAATACTACTACTATTACTCCTACTACAACTCTTACCACCACCACCACCAGCACTACCACCACCACCACCACCACAATACTACTATCACTACTGTTGCTATTATTATTATTATTACTACTACTATTACTACTACTACTACTACTGTTGCTACTACTACTACTACTAGTATTACATTTACTATCACTACTACTGCTTCTTCTACTGTCACTACTTCTACCGCTACTGTTCTTCTTCTGCCACATTTGGTGCTATTACTACAAATTCTACGGCTATTACAACTACCACTTTTATTGCTACTGTTCTCACAGAAAACATATGAAAGATACGTCTTTGCATGAAGATACACTCACACATACCATCCCCATTTACCACACCAACATTTTTTGAGAATCTAGAATGAAGAACAGGAAAAGTAAAAGGAAGAAGATCAAGAGGAAGACCAAGAGAAATGATACTGGATAGTCTGACGGGATGGTGTGAGAGGAAATCACCAACTGAACTGATGGCCTGCATGAAGGATCGGGTACTCTGGAGAAGCATAATAGCCAACGCCAGTCGGCACGGCACCTGATGATGATGATGAGAATGAAGAACGTAGTGCAAAAAATAGAATGAAGAACGTGATGTAAAAGATAGAATGAAGAACATGATGTAAAAGATAGAATGAAGAACATGATGTAAAAGATAGAATTAAGAACGCGATGTCAAAAATAGAATGAAGAACACGATGTAAAAGATAGAAAGAAGAACATAATGCAAAAATAGAATGACGAACGTGGTGCAAAAAATGAAATAAAGAACATGATGTAAAAAAATAGAATGAAGAACGTGATGTAAAAATAGAACGAAGAATATGATGCAAAAAATAGAATGACGAAATGGTGAAAAAAATAAAATGAAGAACATGATGTAAAAAATAAAATGAAGAACATGATATAAAAAATAGAATGAAGAATATGATGTACAAAATAGAATGAAGAACATGATTAGAGAGACCTTAAGATTAGCTTCGTACCTCATAATATTTAGAGAGACCTTAAGATTAGCTTTGTACCTCATAATATTTAGAGAGACCTTAAAATTAGCTTCGTACCTCATAATATTTAGAGAGACCTTAAAATTAGCTTCGTACCTCATAATATTTAGAGAGACCTTAAGATTAGCTTTGTACCTCATAATATTGTTCAGAAGAGTCGCATCCCCACAAATTAGCCTGCCTAGTTTCTCTAGCTGCTGCAATCTTTGTAGAGTTTACTGCTCTCTGAGAATACAAATTATCAGTAAGTGTTAGGCCATATTCGCTTGTTATTGTCTGTCAGTAACCACTGGTACACATACAGGGTTATTCATAAGTTCATGGAACATTTCCAAAATTCTTAACAAAGAAACTACGTAACGGATCAGATCATGATTATTCTTACGCTAAGAGAGAGAGAGAGAAACTCTTCAAGTTTTTTATTTTTAAATTAAAGACTTCGCTCACAGCTCACGTGGGTTTGCCGCTAGGAGGCAGCAGTAGCAAATATGGCGTTCAGTAAACGTGAACAGTCATTTTGTGTTTTGAAATACGCAAGAATCTCTTTCGTTGTGCCTATGCAGCGACGATTTCGAGCGGAATTCCAGAAGGCGGCACCTGTTTTCAACAGTGTCAAGAAGTAGTGTGCGAAATTCCGTATAAGAGAATATAAATTGTATACAGAACAGAAATCAATTTTTCTCAATAAATGTGACATGTGAAACGTAAGAACAATCAGTTTATCAATAAACTTGACATGTGAAACGTAAGAACAATCAATTTGTCAATAAACTTGACACGTGAAATGTAAGAACAATCAGCTTCTCAATAAACTTGACATGTGAAACGTAAGAACCAAGTGTTTCTTACTTGATAGTTCTGATATGATCAAACATAAACAGATTATTAAAAAAAAAACCCACGAGTTTTCATGCCACAGTCCCCCAGAAAGTCACATGGAACACTTCTAGAGAAGAATACAGGCTGCAGATGGACTTCGCACTACAACGAATACTACATTCGAATACAGGGAGAATTGCAACAACTGCCGCTGAGCAGAGTTCGACGTGGATTATGCACGAAGAAAGTTAGTTAAAAATGTGCCCAAACACCAATAAAACCACCAGTAAACCACAGGAATGTTTCATTTCACTGAATTTATTGACATCTTTCTAAATTAAGACAGCAAGACGTGTACGACATTTAGCAAACCGCAGAAAAAGGCGGGAGCAAGAATAAAAGATTGACACTAGAAGGAAATACTGTGGTGTGATTTATCACATCTGTATGCTTAACACTTTTTTAAAAAGACCCGAATCGTGGGCAACATAATCAAGACCTTTGATTGATTTACTTCACTTGACAATGAATGCTTCAAGCAAAAATAAGTGCAATGCTTGTGTTAATCTTTTCATCTGCTGTGTTTTATACTGCTTTATGCACACATTTTCACACGACAATCAGTCAGAGTGTAATATGGAACAGTTCTAGAGAAAAACACAGTCTGCAGATGGACTTCACACTACAGCTCATACTATATTCGAATACATTTATTAGCTCCTCTTTTCACATTGCCAGGAAAAAAAAATCATTTGTTACTTTCTGGATCAAGCCTATTTTCAATTTTTAACAAGTCTTCCTGTCTTATAAAGTTTTACTTACCAGGTCGTCTCTGTTTATTTGAAGAAACAAAAGGCTTATCTGTCAATGCTAGGAAGGTCTCTGTCAGTTCTAGAGGAAGCTCAGACACAAATTATTTACAAAAAGGAAACACCGAGGCTTTTTCACAGTAACCTGCTCAATCACATTTAGAGGCACCTCAGTTCTTCTTCTTCTGCGTTCGAAGTTGTTGGTCATGTCAAATCCTGATTCATGTCAACATGGCAAAGCTCTCAGTCCTCTCCAGATCCTGATAGAAGCCACAAAACTTTTGTCCCAAGCTCGTGTTCTCAGGCTGTGTCTCACGCCTCAGGTCCGCATGGTTTTGGGCATTCTTGAAGGATATGTTCTGGAGTCTGGACTCCACTGTCACATGGACACTCGTCTGTGTAAGAAGAAAACTCTGTGTTCTCTACGTACTAAAGACCGGGCTGATTTCGATATTGGTTGCTACGGCTTTTGTATAGTGACAGAAAAACGACATTATTACCTGATGTTTTACCCGAGGGACTCCTCTACCTACAGCAGTCGACGTGACAGCCGCTAAAAGTATCAAGGAAAAGACCTGTCTGATTGTCATTGTCACAAAAAGCTACAGTTCCAAATGCAGGAACTTCAACCTTTTGGTTGTACTTGAAGTGGAAATCCTGTCTTTTATAGTGAGCACAACAAGGATGTAAATATGTCTTTCTCAGGTATGTAAAAACTATGGCAAGAGACGACAGATAATTGATAAAGTGGACGTTGTATTTCAAACTGCTGGACTAACTTAACCGATACCGGAGGTCATTTCGTTTTACAATGTTGGATAAATAAACTAATCATAATTTGGTATTCAATAATCTCTTTTTAAACAAAAGTTCTTGCACTGTTATAAATTGTTTACAGCATTCGCTAGTGACAGATTTATCACTTGTTTGTTTTTAATGCAGTTTTAAATTCAATGTCTCACAACTGCACTGACTGACACTAAAAGCTGCAGACAAGTTTACAGTAAAGTAATATTTTGTTAAAAAGATTCGTGCCAGATAAACTATTACGAGTATTTAGAAAACGTGAGTTTTTCTCTCGGAACTTCTTTTTTTTTTGCCAGTATGTGGGATTTCTAAGAGGTCTGTGGAATTAGTCAACAAAATCTTTGACCTTATTTTTCTTACTGTTCACCCATTTCATAAAAGTTACATTTCTGTAAACTTAGAATGTACCTAAAAATTACCTCTGACTTTGATTTCTCACACTAACTCAGTGAATCCACAATAAATTATCTCTGACTCTGATTTCTCACACTGTGAATCCTCCAAAAATTATCTCTGACTCTGATTTCTCACACTGTGAATCCTCCAAAAATTATCTCTGACTCCGATTACTCACACTTATTCTGTGAAGCCTCCAAAAATTACCTTTGACTCTGGTTTCTCACACTAACTCTGTGAATCCTCCAAAAATTACCTCTGACTCTAGTTTCTTATATATATATATACCTCTGCCTCCACAGAAAATGATAAATTTCTACAGGCCTCGACTTCAAACAAAATTACAGGACTCTGCTACTGCAGCTGCACTACCTATTTTTTTACACTTACAGTACAAGCAGCAATGTTAGTAAAGAATACATTTCTAAGCAAAAGTAAATCTTATTTCTTGTCCTCACTTTGGCTTACATTTTCTTAATTATGTCACTAGAATTATTGTCCAAGAATGAAAAATACAGTTTTCAAAAGCGTCGAACACAAAAATCTAAATGTAAGTCTACAGACATTTTTCTACCTTCAAGAAACATTCAGAAAGTTTGCAAAACTTCGTAAAACAAAACCTTTCGTCTTTATTGCAAGGGGTTTCAACAGAGTAGCATAGTGGTTCTCAACCCTTGGGCCGTGGTCCAAAGATGGGCCGTGACAAGGGGTATTGTTGGTCGCGCTGAAGTCTCAAAGCAGAAAAAAAAATAATAGGAGAGAAAAAAGATAGATACAATAAAAATATATTCCACATTTTTCATGCAAAGCACATGGGCAGACTGCAAGGATGCAAGCCGCAGAATTGTAGGTCGCTTTATTAGTATGTCCGCAGTGCGGCCATTGGAGAAAGGATGGTCCAGACAGCGTTTCTTCCAGCATCAACAGAAATGTGATATACATAAAAAGACGGCATCGCTTGTGAAGTGCAACACCGGCGTCTTTCTGATCGTGTTGCTGAAATGTGCAGTTTTACAACATAATTTTAGAGAACAGTAGGCGTAGATTCTGCGAGAGAGCATGGTCTCTATGTCTCGTCTAGTGGATACGCATTTCTGTATCCCCTACTGTTGGAGGATGCCACATTAAGATAAGTTTCCCGTTTAGTTGTTTGTTTTTTGTCTCGTTTGTTATGTAATCCTTGAAAAAGGCTCACGCCGAAATATCGGATGTTGTATGTTTTTCAATTATACATTCTCATACTTTCTATTCGTTTTTTTTTCCTCACTTTACTCACTCCCTCTGCCACCTTGTAATACTACACCAAACACCTATATCTACCTTTATTATTTGAAATATAATTCTCAGCAACTGTGTTTTAGTTTAAAAATCATATTTCATGGCTTGAGAGCCGCAATGAATATGCAGTTAAACATGTAGAGAAAATATTAGATAATACTTTACAAAGTTAGATGTATACCCTGCAAATATAAAGCACTTTATTAGTGGGCCGCAAAAATATTTGACTTTTAAATGTGGGCCTTGCAGCAAACGGGCCTGAGAACAGCAGTAGCACAACGAAAGAGTGACGTAACGAAGGAGTGACAAACAGAAGCGACATAACGAGGGAGGGACATAAATACAGCACTAAAGAAGCGACATAAGAAAGAGATGCCAGCTAGACATGTTTTTGTTTAAATATACAAAGTGGAAACTCAAATACGCTGATCTACCTCTTGATCTGTGCTGTGGGTTTATTTTATAAACAAATGGTCAATTAAGACAACGTTGGATTAGTCCTCCATTGATTAGATTAACGGAACTTCTAGCAGCAGCAGCTGCTCAGAGATACTTGGAGTATATGGATACTGTAAATCACAGACAACGCTTATTACCTCTCTTGTGCTCTAATCTTCTTTAGCGCCATATCAATATCAGCGCATGTTAACCAGCTGCAGTTAATCCGTTTCTATAAAACTAACAACGATAGCTGCTACCGTCCAATTTATCTAAGGAAAAATTTCCTTTGTCGCTGGGTGAGGACCTTGTACACAATAAAAATATTACTTTAACTGAATCTACAAGATTCATGTAACCACAGAGACAAAACAAAAGGCGGCTTTAATATAAAGAAGACAGAAGGTTTCTATTTAATTAAATTATTAAACTCTAAAGAAAATACACTTTCTTGAACGTGACACAGGTATGAGGATGTTCTGGAACATCGTAGTCAGAAGTAAACTGAATGGAAAAAAAAGAATGCGGGTGACAAAAAGAAAAAAAAAACTATCTGAACATATAATGGCCAAGGGGGACAACTTAATCTGTTCTGACATTTAGAGAATGCGGATTACTGAGAGCCACTACTAAGCCACCTGCATCGACTTAAAATGTCTCACATAGACGAGTGTTCATGTGGCAGTGGAGTCCAGACTCCAGAACATATCCTTCAAGAGTGCACAAGCCATGCAGACCTGAAGCGTGAGGCATGGCCAGAGGACACAAGCTTGGGACAAAAGTTTTGTGGCTCCTATCAGGATCTGGAGAGGACTGCGGGCTTTGTCATGTCGACAGGGATCAGGATCTGATATGACCATCGAGCGCAGAAAGAAGAAGAAGAAGAGAAATATTCTTAAAAACAGTCAGAGAAAGAGAAAGAGACAGACAGACAGACAAAGGGGAAGATTAACACTGTGGATAAATAAATCAACTGAAGATCACAATAAAATGTATAATGTAATTCGGCTTTTAAAACACAAGACATACCATTTTTATGCGGAAAAATCATATATATCAAATAAAATAAAATAATTATAATAAAATACCCTGTATAAAGTGGAACGAATTCAAGAGGAAGGCAGAGATAAGACAGATGAGCGAACAACAACCAGTCTCATGGGTGATCAGAAAAAAGAAGATGGACATATGTCGGTCACGTGATGAGAAGAAAGTCAGAGAATCCCAAAACAAACTATCAAGTGGAACAAAGAAAAACAGGTCGACCATGTGAAACTCTGCGGAGGACATTGTTAAGAGATGCCAAATTAGTAGGTATAAAATCCTTTGATGAGGTGAAAAGCTCGTGAAAACAGGAAAATTTGGCGAACTACCATTTGAGCCCTATGTGACGTTTAACTGCACGGGAAGTATGTAAGATGTAAGACAAATGGGGTTTTGCCAAACATCGTTTTGAGCAATTCCTCTCTTGTCTGACCCTACTAATGTTGCATTTGCATAGCCGACCAGGCAATATTTGTGTTTCAGTGTCCAATTTCCTTGAAGTTGCGTTTTTTAATTTCAACGTTTTTGTCTTTATTTTCTTTTTAAATTACGCTGCATTCTTCTGCAGATTCGTTCTCCACATGACTCGGTCTTTAGCATATTTTTCCCTGAACTCACGACTGAGTGAAAAATATTGCATTGATGACTTAAAAATATCTTCATATCTTAGTTTAGGTCTTCCCACGTAGTCTCCTTCCCGTCATGCTCTCGTCACGCGAAATCTGATTCGGAGTACGGATGATGTTTAGTTTTGTTACATGTCCCTGCCATTTCAATATTCTGCAGCTTATTATATTCATCAGTGATGGATGATCTAGATACATCCTACATCTTACATTTTACATCCTTCCCGTGCCGTTAAACGTCTCACAGGGCTCGCATGATAGTTTCCCAAGTTTTCCTGTTTTCAACGAGCTTTTCAACCTCATCAAGGGATTTTATGCCTACCAATTTGACCTTTCTTAACAGTGTCATCTTTAGAGTTTCATGTGGTCGGCCTCTTTTTCTGCGGCCTGTTGTGTTCCACTTGATAGCTTGTTTTGGGATTCGCTGACTATCTCTTCTCATCTTATGACCGACATATGTCTATTTCCTTTTCCTGATCACCCATGATACTGGTTGTTGTTCGCTCATTTGCCTTATCTCTGCGTCTTTCTTGAATTCGTTCCACTTTATGCCAAGTATTTTCCTTAGGCATTTGTTTTCAAAAGAGTCTAATTTCTTGTTTATTTCTTTAGTTGATTTTCAGCTTTCGCATGCATAAATGAGAGTGGGTATTACATTTGAATTGAATAATCTTAGTTTGGGTTTTGTGTTTGTTACTTTCGAGTGCCGTATGTCTCAAGATTCTTGAAGGTACAGCTGTTGCTTATTTTATAAATATAAAAAAATGCAGCTTTTACAATTTACTTGATACATCAACCATAGGAATCAAGTTTGCATCCTTCTTGATAATCCTGATTTGACAAAGGACAAGAAAAAAAAAACACTTTTATATTCAGGTAAAATGAAATGCTAGAGTTAGAAGTACAAGTGTACAAGTTTGTGGTAAACTTTCAGACTCTGGATAGGTGAACTAAAATGATTTTACATTTATTGTTGCAAAAAGCCCCACTTTTGAACGACGAGATTTGTTAAATATGGTCATGTACTTGCCTTATAGACATTACATAAACTGCATCTTATCGTAACCTTTCGTTTCTATAATAAAATCGGCTCTTTAACCTTTAACCCTTTTGCACCAAACACTTCAAGCAAATGCGAGAAAGAGAATGAGAGTTCTAGAGGGTTACTTTTGTTGCTTCGAAAACCAGTTCGGCATTTCAGCACCCCTCCCCCCAGCCTCCTCCTCCTCCTCTCTCTCTCTGTCTCTCTCTGTCTCTGTCTCTGTCTCTTTCAATCCTCTTATTCATACCATTCATACCTCATTATTACAGGAAACGAGAACACGGCGTTTATTGTTTATTGCAGTTTATTGGCGCTCAACTCAGGCCTAATAACAAGTATGATTCTGACAAACAAGTACCCAAGTTCTGACAACACATGGACGAAACAAAATGCAGTCTCACTTCGACATGACAGTCACAGACAATCCTCACAGATCTATCGTCCATCAGAGTTTTCTCCATGCGTCTTCTTAGACATAAGGTGCACCACAGTATAGAACCCTATTACTTTTACTCTAGCACTAGCATTTTAGTTTTAGTTTAGTCTTTCCTAAAAGGAGGAGGCCACAAAAAGCCAAGTGTTTAACTTTGATCTTTTTTTTTTGTTTTTATCTGTCGTTTTTTTTATGTGATCCTTGGAAAAGGCTTTTATCAAAATATTGCTTTGTTGCATGTTCTTCATTTATATGTGCTCATCTTACAATCTGCCGTTTTTGTTTCTGCTTAGTGTCCTAACTTTTTTTCTATCTTGTTATAAAGATGAACCGCACACCTCTATCTGCCTTCGTTAATAGAACCAGTTTTACAGCAATCATCATTTTTCTCACTGCATCTTCCCTACCCAGATCGTACTCTTTGGGCTGTTGTTAATAACGTCCGGTTCAATCGTTTATACTACTAGCTCGATTTTCTGCTCATAATAAATTTGCTTATCTTATGTTACAGCGACCCAGTAAATGATGTACATATGTAGTTTTAATGCATGTAAATGTTAAATTACAGAAACAAATGTTACATAGCTGATACCAAAACAATGGATGTTGTATTTCGGAACGCAGAACTTGTTGTACTGATAACGGAGGTCACTTTGCCCGAGCAACAGAATGTTGTGTAAATAAACTTCAGTTTGTATGCAATTCAATTTTTTTTCTGTTTAAACAAGAGTTATGTTGTTTTGTTTCTTTTTATTTAGGTGATAATCAAACTGTTTTGACATCTGGTAACTTATTTAAACCCAAAGATTCAAAAGTTACCGATGTACTATTTCTTTTGCTTCGAATGCAATTTTTTAAATTATTGTACTCACAGCTGCACTGACTGACACAGGAGGCAGCAAACAGGTTTACAGTAAAGTAATATTTTTAAAAAATTATTTTCATGCCAGATAAATTATCATTTCGGGAATATTAGTTTTTTTTTTCTTATAACTTGTGTCAATGTCCAGGGTTTTTAGGAGGTCTGTTGAGGTAGCAAAAGGTTAACGTTCAGTTCTGACTACTTGTAGGTTTTGACTGTCCGTCCTCTTCAGAAGAAGTTAACATTTCTGCTGACTCTGAATCTACCAAAAATTGCCTCTGACTCTGATTTCTCATATTTTTATACAGCTAATCTCTGATTCTTGTTTCTCATATTTTTATACAGCTAATCTCTGATTCTTGTTTCTCATATTTTTATACAGCTAATCTCTGATTCTTGTTTCTCATATTTTTATACGGTCAGTATCTCACTCTGGTTTCTTATATTTTTATATGGTCAGTATCTCACTCTGGTTTCTTATATTTTTATATGGTCAGTATCTCACTCTGGTTTCTTATATTTTTATATGGTCAGTATCTCACTCTGGGTTCTTATATTTTTATATGGTCAGTATCTCACTCTGGTTTCTCATATTTTTATAGAGTCAGTCTCTGACTACTTAAACGACAAAGCTTCAGCAAACTCATAAAGCTTCAGCAAACTCCTAAAACTTCAGCAAACTCCTAAAGCTTCAGCAAACTCCTAAAACTTCAGCAAACTCCGACTTGGAACAAAATTGTTTTGGTTTTCACGATACCAGCTCCACAGCCTTCATTTTTTAAACCTGTGGTACTCAGTTCACTTAAGTGCAGTATGGCGTAGGCGATCATTTCTCTTCACAATTCCCTGTCTTTAGACTTATGAGATCCGCCGGTGACTTTCTTCCTAGCCATACTGACAGCCCATCCATTAACTTCTCTCTCTCTCTTCCTATGTCTCTTATTCCTTCAATTTTTCCATTTGCCACAATGTGTTCAAATTTTTCTCTTTTCAAGAAATGTCCTACGAAAAGGCTTGTCTGCCTCTGATCTTTGCTATAATTTGCTTGATACCTCCAGCCTCTCTTAAGACTTCTTCATTTGTTTTCTTGGCTGTCCATGGTACCTTAAACATTCTTCTTATAAACTACATCTCCATGGCCTCCATTTCTCGCTGTACTCTCTTATTCATAGACCATGCTTCACACACATAAAACAAAATTGGCTCGATGTAACATTTAAGTACTCGGAATCTTGTTTTCATTGACATGGATCTGTTGCACAAGATGTTTCTCATTGTCTGGAATGCTGACTTGGCCTGAGCAGATCTGCTTTTTATTTCGTTGTGACATTTCCCATCAGTTGTTACAATCGTTCCTATGTACTTGAATCTATCAACTTGTTTCAGATTTGTGCCATCGATGATAATGCTACATTTTAGTGGTATTCTATTCTTTGAGATGACCATCACTTCAGGTCTTCCTTTTGTTCAGGCTGAGACCTTTACTTTTACTTTCACGAACCATGACGTCCAGAAGAGCCTGTAACTCCCCTTCACTTTTAGCAATCAGAACTGTGTCTTCTTAAGTTTTTAAAGTTGTACCCGCCAACTGATATTCCTGGTATGTCCTCTATATTTATCATTATGTTTTCGCTGTAAAAGAAGAAGAGGTCAGGAGATAAAACACATCCTTGTCTCACTCCCAGTTGTATGTCTTGGAATGCTCCTATTTGGTTCTCAACCATCATTGCTGCTAATATATGTTTTTGATAAGTTTCAGATCTTTCCCATTTATATTGATGTCTTTCAGCATTCTTATAATTTCTGTGTGTCTCACTTTATCAGATGCTTTACAGTAGTCTATGAAGCATAAGTATAGGTCCGTCTTTACTTCTGTTGATCTCTCCATCAGTGTTCTTATTATATATTTGGCGTTACTTGCACCTTATCCTTCGACGAAGCCGCACTGTTCTTCAACGATTTTTGGTTTTATTTTGCCCCTGACTCTTCTCGTAACAATACAAAGTAGGATTTTGGTGACATGGCTCATAAGACTAATAGTTCGATGGTCTTCACATTCAACTGCACCTTGTTTCTTTGGTATGACAATGAAAATTGACTGCAAAAACTCTGATGGGACATAATTACTGTTATAGATGTCATTTAACAATCTGGTAATTATTTCTATGACAAGCTCTCCTAATGCTTTCACTTCTTCCTTGGTGATTTTGTCTGGTCCTGGTGCTTTGTTATTTTTCATGTGTTTGATGGCTTCTTCCACTTTTGCTTTTAATATGTGAGGCCCTTCATTATTATTTCGTATATATATTTCGCTTCTATTGTCCTCATGGAGTTCTCTAATATATTCGCTCCATCTTGCCATTATTTCCTCTCTGTTCAATAATGAATTATATTGTGGTATGTATTTTTGTTTATTAACTCCTTTATTTGTTTGTACATATCTCTTGATTTTCCATGATGGCGTGTCTCTATTTCACTACATTTCTTATTTAGCTACTTTTCCTTAGCTTTAATGCATTTGTATCTTATTTCCTTATTTATTTTGTCATATTCATCTTTATCTTCCTTAAGACTTCTTCTCCGATCCATTAGTTGAAAATTTCTTCTGTCATCCACCCCTGTTTAGCGTGTCTTTTATTTGGAGGTAGGATTTCGATAGATGTTTGCTGAATAGAGTCTTTGAGTATATTCTATTGTTCATCAATCGTTTCAATCTTCTCTATAGCATTATATCTATTATATACTTTATTGTTCTTGTATTGCTTTATCTTTCCGTAACAGATCCTTATCTAGTTCTTTGTTTTTAGCTGCTACTTTTAACCTCTTTAGCCTGATTCTCACTTTTCCTACGACTGGAATGTGGTCACTGTTGCAATCCGCGCTTGGTCTTGTTTTCACGGATATTAATGAGTTCCTGAATCTTCTGTTGATCAGGTTACGTATGGTATTATTTGGGCTTTTCCATGTCCATAGTCGCCTAGGGTGTTGTTGAAAACTGTATTAATACAGTTGCCTATATGTGTTAAATATTGTCGCATTTTTCTAGCAAAAAATCATTTCCTTAATTTTATCCACATCGCCGTCGCTTAAGAACTTTTTTCCTTATATTCGTCACCTTCAGATTTCGTGCCAGTAGGTTTTGTAAATCATGCATCGTTGTACGCAGTACTTATGTGGGCCCCGCTTGATGCAGATCGGCTAATCCAGCGGTTCTTAATTACTGCTTATCTAATCAAGTCGTCTGCCGTCTCTTTCTGTTTCACTTTATCATTCAGTCAGATATGTTCCTCTCACAATCCCAACCTTTCTGTTTTCCTTGAGCTTTCAATGATTTTAGGTTGTTTAGTCACTGTCTTCTTTTTTTTGGGGGGGGGGGGGGGGGGGAGAGGGTTTCTTTTTATTGTCCTTTAAATTTATTTCAAATTAAAATTAAACGGAATAAATTCAGTTACCTTGGTACAACAATAACAGCTTGAATTTTATCTTCCTATGTAAATGATTGACTCTTTCTTAGCCATTGCCGCTATAACTGCGATATCTTATATACATCTTATATCACTTCCGTGTCTTTGAACGTCACATAGGGCTCGCAAGGTAGTTCGCCAATCTGTCCTGTTTTCGGCGAGTATTTCAACCTCATCAAGGGATTTTATGGCTATTAATTTGGCCTCTCTTAATAATGCCCTGTATAGAGTTTCACGTGATCTGCCTCTTTTTCTTCTGCCTGTTGTGTTCCACATGATAGCTTGTTTTGGGATTCTCTGATCGTTTCTTCTCATCATGTGACCAACATATGTCCATCTCCTTTTCCTGATCACTCATGAGACTGGTTGTTGTTCGCTCATCCGTCGTATCTCTGCTCTGTTCTTGAATTCGTTCCACTTGATGCCGAGTATTTTCCTTAGGCATTTGTTTTTAAAATAGTCTATTTTATTGTCTATTTCTTTAGTTGATTTCCAGCTTTCGCATGCATAAATGAGGGTGGATATTACATTTGAACTGAATAGTCTTAGCTTGATTTTTGTGCATATAACTTTTGAATGTCATATGTTCTCAAGATTCTTCAAGATCGATGCTGCTTTTGCAATTCTAATTCTAACTTCCTTTCTGGTGTCACTGTCCTGGTCTTTGTAGCTGCCAAGGTATGCAAATTGATTGACTTCTTCAATATCTGTCCCTTCTACGTACATTTTTCCATTTTGATTAAGGGGAAGTTTCATTATTTTTGTTTTGTCCTTGTTAATTTCAAGTCCTATTTTGTTAGCCAGTGAAGACAGGCTATCTTTTTTTTTTTTGCATGCATGGAATTCACATTGTCACTGATAAGAGTTATATCATCAGCAAAATCAAGATCTTCTAGTTGGGTCCCATGTACCCAGTCAATACCTGTGTTACCTGTGCGGCATTTTTTCATTATGAAGTTTGTTGTAATTCCAAAATGTAAATGAGACAGTATACATCCTTGTTTCACACCTGTTTCAATCTGGAACCATTCACTCATCCCTTCTTCTGTTTTAACTGCACAAACATGTCCATTGTAGAGGTCCTTAATGATGTTGACAGCTTTAGATGGTATTCAATATAGACTTAAAATTCTCCACAATGGATCTCTGTGTATGCTATCAAATGTCTTTTTAAAGTCTATGAAGTTCAGTATTAATGGTTTCTGCTTTTTGATATGTTCTTCAAGTATTATTCTTAGAGTAAATATCTGGTCGAGACAGCTTCTCCCTTTTCAAAATCCTGCTTGTTCTTCTCTCATTGCGGTATCCACTATATCTTTAAGTCTATTCAAAATGACCTTACAAAATACTTTTCACACACTGGTACTAAGGTTACTCCTCTCCAATTGTTACAGTCACTAAGGTTGCCTTTTTTTTTTTTGGTCTTTTAAAAATGATTCCTTTTTCCATTTAGAAGGGACCTTTTCTTCTTTCCAAATCTTCTTTAAATTTTCTATAGTTGTCTCATGTTGTCAATATTGATAGCTTTTAACATTTCGTGTGTTATTTCATCTTCACGTCCAGCTTTGTTGTTAACCATTTAAATTCACTGCTGTTTCAATTTCATGCAATGTAATTTCATCTAGGTTGAAATTCAGTTGTGGGTTGGTAAGTCGGTTTCAAGGTCTGGTGTAAGTTTCTAAGTACATATTTACAATGTTACACGATATTTCCCGAAAGTTGTTACCAGACAGTATTAGCCCTGACGCGATAACCTGACCGGACAATGACCGTGAGACAGTATTAGCCCTGACGCGATAACCTGACCGGACAATGACCGTGAGACAGTATTAGCCCTGACGCGATAACCTGACCGGACAATGACCGTGAGACAGTATTAGCCCTGGCGCAACAACCTGACCGGACAATGACCGTGAGACAGTAATAGCCTTTGACCAGACAAATCGACCAGATGACCCTTCTCCCTCTTAAGATGTCCCAAAGTGATTATTGTTCTGCATTTGTCAGATATAAACTTCAATGTAGGTCCCCACATTTTGCATTAATTATTTTGCGTGAACACTGGTTATTTTTTCATTCACTGGCAACTTTGTGTACAGTGTTATCTAATGTGCTCCATCTTGGCAGTGTTATCTAATGTGCTCCATCTTGGCAGTGTTATCTAGCGTGCTCCATCTTGGCAGTGTTATCTAGCGTGCTCCATCTTGGCAGGCCGACAGTGATCAACAATTTCCATCTTGATGAAGTTTGCGGGGAAATATATTCCACTTTCACGACAGTTTTCATAATCCAGAGTGTGCCAGGTGCACATTTTTTACAATTAAGTCTTTGACTCACTGTATTTACATTAAAAGACAGTTCCCCCACATAGCTATGCTTCTCCTGCGCTGAAATGAGTTTCCATCGTAGACAATGAAGCCGTATGTTGTAAGGAACTATTTTATAGGAGCAGAATCCTATTAGTTGATGGTCAAGTTGAAAGTATATGTTGAGTCTGTTGTTGATGGTACAACGTGATTGAGATTTTTGAAAACAAGCCTACACTCGGATCACGAGTGAGCTGGGCTATTTTAATACTCAAGACTGAAACAAAAATTCCTCCCCACCTGCCAAACTTATGCTTTACATCAAACCGTGACTGTGAACAGTAAGTAACCTGGTACCATCTCTCAAACACATCAAATGACAACTAACACTTAATGAAACTTCAGCGGAAGAGGTTGTATTAAAGTGCATATTTCGGCAATGGCGTGTTTTTGTCTGTGGAAAGGGGAATAACCGAAATAATCTTGATTAATTATGTATTAATATTTTGAGAGGTCGAAGAAGAGTGACAGATAGAAAATAAACAACTAAATTTCAATAAATAAACATAAATTACATGAAATGAGGAGGTGAACGACATCTGTTCTCTTTCGTTTGTATTGATTTTGGGGTTTGTTTATTTTTGTACTTGCTCCTATCAAGCGTTTATAAAAGCATTATTATATTTGACGGAATCTTAGTACAAGGGCCTATTAATTTCTTCATTCATGAAGATCAATGAATATCACAGACATCATCATCAGCAGTCCTATGTACTCTCACAGGAGCATAACGCATTAGCAAAGATTCTCTGGCCAACCCTGCCTTGAGCAAGTCGGGATACCTTGTCTTTCCCGCTGTCTTCAGTTCTTCCTGTACTGCGAGTCTCCACGTCGTCCATCTTTTCTTTTTTTCCTTGAGTTGTCTAAGTCAAGGCGGCTTAGGGCTATACTGAATTGCTCCTAGAATTTTCTGTACCACGCTCAGATATCTCACACGACTAGAATTAGACAAAAGTGTTTGGTGAATTTAAACAAAAAAGATGAGAAAGGGAAGAAAAAGACACAATAGAAGATTAAAAACAGCGAAATACTAAAAGCTCAATATTTCTGCAAAAATGCCTTTATCAGGAAAAACAATGAAAACGAATCAGAGTTCCGCTTTGTCTGAAGACCTGGCACAGTCTGCGCGTAATAAAGATATTATTTTTAAATCTGCCAGTTAAGTTAATTAATGCGGAATGATTTAAACACTTAAATGCCAACATGGCCCCCTGCAGACTGTCTATGTCGTTTCGCCCGAAGACTCGTAGGTTACTTGCCTAATGTCATCTGGTACAAATAAATAAATAAAAACTATACTTGTTTGACTTCGTGATGACGTTAAAAACTCAAAAATATTTATTCAGGTAAACATATAAAGATGAGGACGAATAAACCTAAACAGTGTAATAATGGAAGCGAAGACCGCCTATTTGTTATTGTGGTTTCTGTGACATCATTACTCATCTGGATATCCAGATTGCTGGGATATTAGAAGTGTTTTTAAGGAGGTTTTAGTTTGAACTTTACCATAAAACTGGTGCGTTTTTCAAAGCTGCTCTCCAAATAAGGAAGTTAGAAGTAAGACGCCTCCTTACCTCCGTCAGTCTACGGGACACCCTTGGGCAAGGTGGAGTACCCGTATAGCCCCCTGATCAGGGTGACGTGAAGCCATGGGAGCAGGTGGTGGATGGAATGGGAGAACAGCCGACAGATAATGTTGGTTATGGCCACCATTCTATGACGGTAGGCAGATGATCTCAATATAGGGACAATGGCTACGATCAATGACTAGTACAGTCACTGCCCGGAAGGAAAACAATGGTAAACTATCTTCTGGAAATATACAAAGAAACCCCAACAGCAATCATGGAAAACGAAGATGGGTGCAAGACATCGCTGACGATCTCCAAATGGATGCAGCAGCAGCAGGCCATCTTGCTCACAACCGAGAGGCCTACAAGAGTGTTGTTTGGGAGGCAGAGTTCCGCAAGGGACATGCAAATGAATGAATGAGATTTGTGAACAACTGTGACATGTGGTGGTGTTTTTTTCTTCAGACTTGCGATTATTGTTGTTCAGTTTGCCCGCTATAAATGTCTCGGAGAGTGAATTTGTCATAACAGTCCCGTGGTTATGTTCAGCAGATAGCTTTAGTGTAATGTGAGCGAGCCATCAAAAACGTAAGGAGAGAATAAATAAACAAATAAATAAATTAGCGCATTTTTCGTGAACAATGTTTAGTAGAATATTAGAAATAATAAAAATGACTTTTGTTTAGTCTGCTATAAATCTGAGGTTCAACAAATCTGAGGTTCAACAAATATGAGGTTCAACAAATCTGAGATTCAATAAATCTAAGAGCTGAATATTTAGTTATGTCGCCTGCTTGAGTAAAACATCTTGCAAATCGTTTAGTGATTAAATTACAAGGACAAACTTGTAATATAAGAAATTTCTATAACAACGCCTGGATTCGTAGTTTTCCGTCCTAGCTTGTGCAGAAGACACTATATAAAGTGGAGAAATGAGAAAGGTAGTGGACGTAGCTCAGAATTATAAGCAATTCAAGAAAAATTAAGAAGGAAAAACTTAAACGTTTACAACAGACAATTAATTATCAGCCTAGCGTAAGATGTGTCGCTATGAAAATCAAAGAACTACAGACGGTAAAGGCGCCTTGGTTCATATAAAACAGTGTAACTGCAAATTAACAGAAAAATGATGAACAATAGCAAATGAAAGTGTTGAAATGTATTCATGAGCGAAGGAGCAGTGCAGCGCCTTGTTGTGATAAGCAATAAGATGATGTTTCCATTTAAATGGGAGATATAATCCGGGCCATATTTCACTTCTGTCGTCCTGTTACGATCTTAAACGTCCGGGAATTTATATATTTTGTGCTTCTAAACTTCTCTTACTTTACTTACTATACTTTATTTTTCCTTCTTGTACTGTGAAGTGTCGAGGTGAGATGCAACTGGTGTTTTGTGCCAAACGGGTGGCCTCAGTGGCAGCCATGCCATAATTAGCGAGTGTTTCTCTGACACCATCTATCCATCTCTTTCTGGGTCTTCCTTTTGATCTGCGTTCTAAAGTTGCAGTCTGACTAAAATAGATTTTTGTTGTCAAATCAAGAAAATGTAGGAAAAATGCCAGTATTTCTTTTTCTTCAACATGATCAACAACTAGAGATTTGAGAACTTTACAGAAACAGAATCTAATTTCTAAAGTCTGATTTCTATTGAAACAAATGGCGATATTCTATAGAATTCAAGATATTGCACCGTCATTAGTTTTTCCCCATGGAAGTTTTTATCGCCCTGTCTATTTTCTGTTTGAGAAATTGACAAAAGACAATTATGAACGAATAATTAACCTGGAATTAGTTCTTTTGTTTCACATAAAATGGATTGTTTGTTAAAGAAATCTTTCGTTTGGAACAGCAAAAGTGGTTTGTGTGAGAAATATTTGCCAAAGTATTGGGAAAGACTAAAGAAAGAAGTTCATGATCATGAAGGATGCGCAGAACATAATGATTTAGTTTTGCTACTGACTTTGTAATATAAGATCGTTGACGATCTGCGAATGGACGCATCAGCAGCACGACATCTTGCTTACAACCGAGAGGCCTACAGGAGAGTTGTTATGGAGGAAAAGTTCCTCAAGGGACATGCAAATGACTGACTGACTGACTGTGTTTGGCCTTTGTCTATATTTATGTAGCCAAAATCTTCCAGTATAGTTTCTAGTATTGCTGACGTACCTACAAGATATAACGTTTCAATTCGTCGGCTTCAATTGCAGAATATTAGACCACATGTTGACACAGAAACTAACACGAAAGCATGGAGCACAAAAGGAAGTGAAGCACAGTTTATAAGTTTAATGTGATGCGTTAAGAGTTAACCATCGTTGCAGAACTGACTTTTTCAGTCATTCTTAAGTGTCTCTTGCTTCATCAGCAACCTCGTGATGGACTACACAGTACTGGCTCCAGACCTCCCGGTAGTTGTTTCAGCTGTCTTTGTTTTCTCTTGTAATTATCAGCGTTCGTTCCCCTTTCTCTCTCTCTCTCTCTCTCTCTCTCTCTCTCTCTCTCTCTCTCTCTCATTACATGCTGTGTTCATTTTTCATCTTTATTTTTCTTGTTTTTCCTTCTCTGATTTTTCCTCTTTTCCTTTTTCTTCCTCGGGTTTTCTCGGGTAGTCTTGTCTGTTAGAAACAAGAAAAGTATTATACAATCATACACATGAAAGAGGACAGACAGACAGACAGACGGATAGGAAATTACACGTCCTCATTTCTGACAAACCTTTTTATATATTGACAGAGGTACGCATATTGTTCTCTTAATTACTGTTTCATTAACAATATACGTTGTACAGCTGACCATTTCAATCAATATTGTGCTTATTCAGGTAGGAACTTAAAAAAAAACTCAAGTGTTTTGCGTGACCACACGAAAACCTGCATTCGAAAGGGCATAGGTAAAGGTCGCCACAGAGGCATCTAAGGTATAAAAGGCATATTGTTAATTTTTCTTGATCCGTCAAGAGGACCGGCTAACATATTGGTTAGAGCACTCGTCTAGCAACCGAATGGTCGAGGGTTCGAATCCCCAGCTGTGTGGGGATTTTTTTTTTCCGACCAGTATGGCCCCGAGGTCGATCAGCCTCGTAAAATAGGTACCAGAGAAAAGAAAATCTGGGGAGTAAAGAAACTGCCCACCCTACCTCATACGGTGATGGCCTAGCATAATGAGGTCTCTAACGCTTCATCCCCTACGGCATTTGCTATGGGACTGTCTTTACCTTTTATCTTTACCGTCATATCATAGAGGCACCTGTGCTTGAATTGCTGGTTCTAATCTCCCTCCTACCCTCTCTCTCTTTTCCGTGATGATGAAGTCATCTAAAAGATTACTTTCCTGTAATGTTTTAAAAGTAAAGCGGTTCCCTTGTAGTTTCTATTCCTTTTTGTTACTGATTACAGGCCAGTGGTTGCTAGTGGCGATGTAGTACCTGCTTCCTGACTTGAGTTTCTGCCAGCTGGTGTTGATGTTACTATCAATGTATCAATACTTGTATCAGCTGAGGACGATGGAGATTCCGTGGTTGTAGTCTAAGTAGAAGAAATAAGATTATATAACAATATGCTGAAAAGAAAAGCTTGATTTCTTTTTTTTTTCTTTCCTTGTGAGTAAAGAGAACACAAACTAACCAAGCATTCAGACAACCGCAAAACAGTTGTGGGTCTTGTGGTAGCAAAAACTTGGCATGCCAGGTCTAGATAAATTGTTTGGTATACTTATACTTGTGTGGCAAGAAGAAGAGGGGGGGGGGGGGTGGATAATTAATTGTATGAAAGTTCAAAATGGAGTTTCTTTACTTTCTTCCTTTAGATTTTATTTCAAAATCTGAACTTGTTCTCAAGTGAAGGAAAACAGAAACATTTCAGCAGGTATTTAACCCTCTGGGGATAAAGGTTCCTAATTAAGCAGCTCTGCTATAATTGCTATTTCAGTTATATAAAATAAAAGCATCTTAATGCAAACTATCCTTAATCAACTTGAGAAACATGCACAGATATTTTCTTTCATTACATCTGTCAGAGTCAGATCACTTGTCAGTACAAAATGGAATCCTGCATAATTAAAATTGTGCTTCTAAGAATTTCATGCTGTAAGACAAATAAGAAATAATTCAAGGACAGTTTATCTATTTTAAAGGATTGCAAATTGCAGATCAATTATAAATTCTATTTTTTTAAAATTTTAGACACAAAAAAAAAATGAAAGCCTGTTACAGCACACTGATGGGACACATTGTAGCATAACATAGTCGGAAATAAAAATGGTTCTATACTGCACATCTCTGTATCCTTATCTTGTTATAAATATAAACGAAATACCCTGTGGTCCACCTAGCCTCTAAAAATGGGCACTAGAGAAATCTGGGAAGATAAATACAGCCAAGCGTTATACTGACCATATCACACTTTCATGTACCGAAGGTCTTGGAAATACGGGCCTAACCAACGTTTACCCAATATGACTTAATAGCATGAAAATGGGGATTTTTACCTTTTTATTTTATAATTTTCGTATATAAACGAGGTTTAAAACGAGCATTTTTTGAAATGATAGAATATCTAATAAATTAATTTTAACATTCCTCCTATATATGATTGAGAAGCACTTGAAAACATTAATCAAGATGTAGAAGATACAGATGATTCACTTGATAAAAGGAAGGACTGGAAGATCAAAGATTTGTTATTGATTGTTATAAAGCTCTAGATCAAGAATGTCTTACAGACTGATATAAAGTTCTAGATCAAGAGTTTCTTATTGACTGTTATAAAGCTCTAGATAAAGAGCTTCTAATTGACTGTTATAAAGCTCTAGATCAAGAATTTCTCACTGACTGTTATAAAGCTCTAGATCAAGAATTTTTTACTGACTGTTATAAAGCTCTAGATAAAGAACTTCTAATTGACTGATATAAAGCTCTAGATCAAGAATTTCTCACTGACTGTTATAAAGCTCTAGATCAAGAATTTCTTATTGACTGTTATAAAGCTCTAGATAAAGAACTTCTAATTGACTGTTATAAAGCTCTAGATCAAGAATTTCTCATTGACTGTTATAAAGCTCTAGATCAAGAATTTCTCATTGACTTTTATAAATCTCTAGATCAAGAATTTCGTATTGACTGTTATAAATCTCTAGATCAAGAATTTCGTATTGACTGTTATAAATCTCTAGATCAAGAATTTCGTATTGACTGTTATAAAGCTCACGTAAAAGAATGATAAAGTGTACAGTTTGAGGAAAGACATGACCCGCCCACCGTTACTTGACACGGCTTGCAGCAGTCGTTTGGTGGCATCTGAGCGATGGCCTCACAGGTGTTAGGGCAAAAAATGTCTCCGTAAATTATTTCTCCTTCAAAGCTGCACTGTGCTGAGTAGCACGGTTCTTTGTAAAGGTACTCAAGAGGCTGTGAAGGAAATGTGTAAACTACTTTAAGTTCTATTCTGCGTTTATAAAATAGGAAATTGCACTGAAATTTCAATAAATAAACATAATTATTTTGTAGGGAAAAGAAAGCAATAGACTATTTCTTAAAATAAGAATCCTACGAATTTGTTTTCAGTCTATTCCTGACGTTGACAGCTACTGACATATATGTTCATGCTTTTCTTAAAGTAACTGTTTTTTTATGATTCTGTTCGATTTTAGATCGAATTGTAAAATGATTATTTTCAGTTCTCTCATTTATCAATATGGCTAGACCTCAGAATGTTATCAGCCACTAGTTTCAATAAATAAACACCAGTGGCGTAGTGTTGAAGTGGTTAGTGCACCAGCGTGCCGACCAGAAGGTCCAGAGTTTGATTCACCCGTTAAGACGAATGTCTTTTCCAGACTGACGGGTACTGGAGTTGTCCAAGTTTCAAATACTGGATACCGAGGGTTTCCTTATGAAAACGAAGGGAGCGAGGATAGCTAGTGGTCTCCCTTCCTCATAGGACTCTGTTGGCCTAGAACTGTAAAATTAACACTTCATACCTTTGTGCTATGTACATGTTTTTTTGGTTTGTTTTTTTTTTGGGGGGGAGGGGAGGTATTATTTCATAATTAAAAGATGATTTTGCAAAGAAAAAAATCACTAGACTGTTTTCAAAAAGGAAAATCACATAGATTTGATATTTTTCTTGTCTGTTAATGATGACATACCTGCTCGTGTCTTTATTTTTATTTTCTAAATGTAGCGGTTCTCTGTGACTCTTTTAAATTTCAAACACAGCCAAAGAAAGAAACTCATCCATCCACATGCTAAGTCTTACTCCACCACTCATGATCCACCGATCATGTATCTATAAGCTGTCCTACTCTACCACTCATGTATCTGTATGCTAAGCCTTACTCCACTACTCATGTATCTGTATGCTAAGCCCTACTCCACCATTCATGTATCTATATGCTAAGCCCTACTCCACCACTAAAGTATCTACATGCTAATTCTTACTCTACCACTCATGTATTTATATGTTACGTCTTACTCCACTACTAATGTATCTACATGCTAAGCCTTACCCCACCACTCTTGTATCCACATGCTAAGTCTTACTCCACCACTCATGTATCTATACTCTAAACCTTATTGTGTACTCCACAACTAAGAGTATTCCCTATACACTGATCATGTTTCTGTAACACTGTTTGCTTCTGTGTGCATTATACGCCGATTATGACACAGTTACTGTCTTTGTGCTTGGACATAACACAATATTACAGAATCAGAATCACCATCCGTGTACTTCAGATAAAAGGGATGGTGACTGCAGTAAAACTAGCTCAAATGATAAAGGTAGACAGAGGTGTATGGTGCAGTTTTACAAGTAAGAGTGAGTAAAGGAGAAAAAACGAATAGAAAGTATAAGAGTAAGATGAGAATGTATAAATGAAAAACATACAACATCCAATATTTCGGCGTGAGTCTTTTTCGAGAATTACATACACAAACAGACATAACATATAACTAAATGAAAAACGTATCTGAGTGGCATCCTCTAAAAGTAAGAAACACAAGAATGCGTGTCACATAGACGAAGCATAGAGAGCACAGTAAGGGGGGGGGGGTGAAGCGGCGGCACAAAGGATAGCAGATGAAGCCAATCGGAAAGAAGAGGCAGAAAAAGGGAGAGAAACATGTACGGGAAAAAGGGCAATAGAAACCTCTAAGCCGCTAGAGAAGCAGGTGTCGGGGGATGGGGTGGGGGGATGCGCGAGGATAAAGAATGAAGAGCATAAGGGGCCATAAACACTCTTAGGCAGCTGCAGATATATCTGTAAGATATCTTCTACCAACGCGGTTATCTAGAACATATTCTATCGTCGTCTTGGAACCGCATCGGCCATATATCGTGGCAACAAGCCCTCACTCTTAAACCGCACTGTAGTTCGGGCAGAGTTAAACTGGCACTCACGCACCCACCCACATAGTTTAGCAGTTAAGAACATAATGTTTTGCCATCTCCATCTCCTCCAGATTGAGCTTGATACACGTGAACTTTTTGGGGAGCCCCCATTTGTGCATTACAGACTGGACGAGAACTTGAGGGACCTTTTAGTTTGAAGTCGCCTTAAGACAGATGACACTTTTTATGGTACCAGACGTTGCGGACGCCGTAGATGCATCACTTACCCGTTTGTTGTCGAGGTTAGCCAGATCTCCTTCCCTAAGTTCACGTTATCATTTCAGGAGGGCTTCATCTGCACTTCACTCAATGTTATTTATGCTATTATGTCTAAACGTTGCGATATGAAGTATATAGGGGAGACCGGTTTACGCTTAGGAGATCGTTTTCGACAACATCTTAACGACATTTCTAAGAGGGCTTGAACACTTGTGGCTAAAAATGTTTTGCCTTAGCAACCACATGTGGAAAACAGGACATTTCTGTTAGTGCGATCCGCTCTTGTTCTGCTGATATACGAACTCGGAGGGTCCTAGAACAGCGCCTTATTTTCCAGACTGGCTGTCTCCACCCAGCTGGAATTAACAATGTCTTCAGCTTTCTTTAAATTCTTTAGTTTTCCACTTTTTTTTCTGCGATTTATACTCGAATTTCTTTGTTTCTTTCTCCTAGCTTCCCTCCTTACCGCCAACTTCTCTTCTTCTCTGGAGGCCTATAGGTATTTATTGCCCCTCAGGGTCTTGTCCTATTCACGCGCTTCACGTTATCTCACAGCTTCCCTGCCCCTCCTCACCACGTTTTGCGTCTCCATCGGCCTACAAGTGTTTATGGCCCCCTCTGGTCTTAATTCTTTATCTCCCCGCTTTCCCTTCCGCCCCCCCCCCTCCCCGATACTTACTTCTCTAGCGGCTTACAGGTATCTGTTGCCCTCTCCCCTTTCACTCCTCCCCACATGTTTCTCGCCCTTTCTCCAGCTCTTCTTTCCGACTGGCTTCATCTGCTATCTTTTCTGGCCTCCCTTGTTCTTTATGCCTCGTCTATGTGACACGCATTCTTGTGTTTCCTACTTTTAGAGGATGCCACTCAGATAAGTTTTTCGTTTAGTTATATGTTTTGCCTTGTTTGTGTATGTAATCCTCGAAAAAAGCTGAAGCCGAAATATTGAATAATGTATGTATTTCATTTATACATTCTCATCTTACTCTCACACTTTCTATTCGTTTTTTCTCACTTACTCACTCTTGTAAAACTGCTCCATACACCTCTATCTTCTTGTACTTCACCAAGCCTGCATTTGTTTCAGTCTCCAAAATAATCTCAACTACAATAAATAACGACGCCAGTTCTTTGGTGAGTTTTGGTAACATGACGCACATAGTACTGTCAATACTTCAGTCTAAACAGAGATGTAATAATTAACTTGTTGCAGAAGACATGTCCTACTTGTGCTCGTTAGGAAGTCCACGTTGTATCCCCTATCCAGTGTCTCTTAATCATCTTCTGTATGGATGAAGACGCCTGTCCGATGAGACATTCAACGACCCATAGCTGATATTCTAGCGTCAGGGTTAGCGAACCACAGATGACCAAGACCCTGTCCCACCCTTCCGTAGTACCCCCAGTATCAGGCCTAGCCTGGCTAACCTTGCAGGGATCGCCATAGTCACTATGGTGGTGGAGTCTGCTAAAGAAACATAGCACATCCCCTGCTTTTTATCTGTACTCCGGGGACTGAAAAAGTAGCCGCCATAACCCGCTTCAACGCTGATACGATGTTGTGCCTCAACATCTTCACAGCATCGGCTGCAAGAAACGCAAGCTCGCAGATATAGGAAGATAGAAGACAAGATAGTATCAGCTTCTGTAGATGGGCGATGGCTCTTTCATTCCAAAACTGATAAATGTTACCGGACAAGATGACTACGGACAGCTTAACTAAACTTTTTCCCCCCTGCATCATAGAATAACTGCAAATGCAAGGGTCGTCACAGACGTATTTAAAATGCGCATTCGGGTCAGTCTCTCTTTTCTGTTAGTGTTTCTTTTTCTATTCCGGGAAGAAAGATTCTGCAAATCATTGCTATTCTAAACTGATCAACAAAACTTGCTGTAAACTTTTTTTTTCTCTGAAAACGCTAAAACTTTGAAGATACGCTAGGTATTCCGGTGTAAATTAAAAAATCACAATTCCATAACCAACTTCCTATTTCACGCACTGCAGGTAGTAGTAATAATAAATATTATACCTTGTAATATCTTCCATTCTCCCAACATCCGGGTAGTTGAGTTGTGGTAGTGTCTGGAGTCGAAGTTTCCTGAGTAGTTATTTCCTGTTGAAGGCATACAATTATTTACATAAATATGTTCGAAATCATGAAACGCGCATCAATTTTATAAACAATCACATCACTTGTTGTCTTTATAAGACTGTTTAAAAGACGGTTAATGTTAAATAAAAATGGGGTTTATCGAAGCTAATTTTGTTGAACATCCTGCTAATTGTTGGACATTGATACTCGACTACAGTAACAAGAAGCAAAGCCTGTGTTACATGGTCGGACCCCCTTGTTACTTTTTTTTCTTTTCAAAATTTGGCACCCCTTTCCCCATTAAGATGTTGCACTATCCGTACCAAGTGCAGAAATTCAAATACCATGGAGCAGTAATAACTTCAGATGAGAAATGCAGAACAGAAATTAGGAACAGAATAGGCCAAGCAAAGACTGCATTTCAGAGAATGAGAAACATATTAGCTAAAACATCTTTATCAATGAATGTTAGAAAACGAGTCCTAAAATGCTATATTGAACCTATCTTGTTATATGGAAGTGAATCATGGACAATAGGCAAGTCTGCACAAAATCATTGGAAGCAGCAGAAATTAGAAGAATGTTGCGAATCCCCTGGACAGCAAAAATAACTAATGAAGAATGTATGAGAAGAGCTGGAGAGACAAAAAACCTTGTCACAAAGACAATGTGCTTTCATAGGACATGCAATGAGAAGAGGGGGCATTGAAGATATTATAACAACAGGAAAAATAGAAGGAAGAAGATCAAGAGGAAGACCAAGAGAAATGATACTGGACAGTCTGACGGGATGGTGTGAGAGGAGATCAGCAACTGAACTGATGGCCTGCATGAAGGATCGTGTACTCTGGAGAAGCATAATAGCCAACGCCAATCGGCACGGCACATGGTGATGATGATGATGATGATGATGATGACTATCCGTTCCTGCAGTTGCTCTCCATAGGACCCCGGTCTTTCGCTACTTCTTCTCATCGTCGTCACTGCTGGAAAAACCTGTTATGGAGGACCCACAGTTAAATGTGTATGCTTATTTTGGTCTGTCACGTGCCTTCATTCCAGTTACTCTTGGGGCACATTGTAGCATAACATAGTAGAAATAAAAATGGTTCTATACCGCATATACCGGTTCTATATCCTTATCGCGTTATACATATAAATAAAGTGCACCCGGGATCCACTCAGTCTATAAAAATGGGTACCAAATAAGTCTGGGAAGGTAAATACGGCCAAGCGTGATAATGACCATATCACACTTTCAAGTGCCCAAAATCTTTGAAATACATGCCTATTAAGGTATAACCAATATGCCTTAATAGTAAGGAAACGGGGAGTTTGACCTTTTTACTCGTTTTCACATATAAATGAGACTTAAGACAAACAAGTTTTGAAATGAAAAAAACATCTAACAAAGCTTATTTTAACATTATCCATATATATGATTGAGAAGCACTTCAAAATAATATTCAGGATGTGGAACACATGAATCACTTGATAAGAGGAAGCACTAGAAGATCAAAGATTTGTTATTGGCTGTTATAAAGCTCTAGATCAAGAATTTCTTATTGACTGTTTTAAAGTTCTAGATCAAGAAATTCCTATTGGCTGTTATAAAGCTCTAGATCAAGAAATTCTTATTGACTGTTGTAAAGCTCTAGATCAAGAATTTCTTATTGGCTGTTATAAAGCTCCAGATCAAGAATTTCTTATTGACTGTTATAAAGCTCCAGATCAAGAATTTCTTATTGACTGTTATAAAGCTCATGTAAAATTTATTTCATAAAGTGTACAGTTTCACTGTACCTTGGAGCAGTAATAACTTCAGATGAGAAATGCAGAACAGAAATTAGGAACAGAATAGGCCAAGCAAAGACTGCATTTCAGAGAATGAAAAACATATTAGCTAACACATCTTTATCAATGAATGTTAGAAAACGAGTCCTAAAATGCTATATTGAACCTATCTTGTTATATGAAAGTGAATCATGGACAATAGGCAAGTCTGCACAAAAATCATTGGAAGCAGCAGAAATGTGGTTTATTAGAAGAATGTTGCGAATCCCCTGGACAGCAAAAATAACTAATGAAGAATGTATGAGAAGAGCTGGAGAGACAAAAAACCTTGTCAAAAAGATAAGAGAGAGACAATGTACTTTCATAGGACATACAATGAGAAGAAGGGGCATTGAAAATATTATAACAACAGGAAAAATAGAAGGAAGAAGATCAAGAGTAAGACCAAGAGAAATGATACTGGACAGTCTGACGGGATGGTGTGAGAGGAGATCACCAACTGAACTGATGGCATGCATGGAGGATCGTGTACTCTGGAGAAGCATAATAGCCAACGCCAGTCGGCACGGCACATGATGATGATGATGATGATGTACAGTGTCACGAATGATATGACCAGAATAACGTTAGATTTACATAACACGGCGTGCAGCAGTCGTTTGGTTGCATCTGAGCAATGGCCTCACAGCTGGGAGGGCAAAAAACGTATTCAAGAACTACTACCCCTTCATAGGTGCACAGTATTGCGTAGCACTCATCTTTGTGAATGTACTCATGGAGCTGTGAAGGAAATATGTAGACTACTTTAGAGTTATTTTCTGTTTTTATAAAGATTTTTTAAAAAGCAAAACAATAAACTGTTTCTTAAAATAAGAGTCACACGAATTTCTTTCCAGTCTATTCCTGACGTTGAACTCTTAAAGACATATATGTTCATGCTTTTTCCTAAAGTAGCTGTTTTCTATGATTCTGTTCAATTTTAGATCGAATTGAAAAATGCATGATATTTAGTTTTCTCATTTATCAGTATGGCTAGACCTCAGAATGTTCTCAGCGACTAGTTCAAGAAATAAACATAAGGTGTGAAGTGATGTAGTGGTTAGTGCACCAGCGTGCCGACCAGAAGGTCCAGAGTTTGATTCCTCCGTTGAGGCAGATTTCTTTTCCAGACTGACGGGTACTGGAGCTGTCCCAGTTTCAGATACTGAGTACCGAGGGTTTCCTTATGAAAGCGAATGGAACAAGTTCAGGTATTGGTCTCCCCTACCTCACAGGGCTGTGTTGGCCTGGAACTGTAAAATTATTAACACTTCCTACCCTTGTGGTATGTACAAGTTGAGGGACATAATTTCGGTATTAAAAGCTTACTGTGTAAAGAAAATACGCACTAGACTGTTTTTAATAATGAAAATCACATGGATTTGATATTTTTCTTATCTGTTAATGATGACGTACCTGCTAATGTTTTTTTTCTTCTTCTCATTGTAGCCGTTTTCTATGATTCCTTTAAATTTTAAACAACGCTGGAAAAGAAACTCATGTTTAAAAATCATATGTCATGCCTTACTCCACAACTCTTGTATCCACATGCTAAGCCTTACCCCACCACTCGTGTATCTACATGCTAAGTCTTACTCCACCACTCAGTTATCTACGTGCTATACCTTACTCCGTAACTCATGTGTCTAGATGCTAAGCCTTACTCCACCACTCATGTATCTACATTCTATATCTTATTACACCACTCTTGTATCTACATGCTAAGTCTTATTCCACCATTCATGTATATACATGCTAAGTCCTACTACTCCACTTATCATGTATCTACATGCTAAGTCTTACTCCACCACTCATGTATCTACATTATATGTCTTATTACACCACTCATGTATCTAAAAGCTAAGCCTTACTCCACCAGTCACGTAGCTACATTCAAAGCCTTATTCCACCACTCATGTATCTACATGCTAAGTCTTACTCCACCACTCATGTATCTATACTCTAAACCTTATCTTGTACTCTACAACTAAGAGTATTCTCTATCAATTGATCATGTTTCTGTAACACTGTTTCTATGTGCATTATACGCCGATTATGACATAGTTACTGTCTTTATGCTTGGACGTAACACAATATTACAGAATCAGAATCATCATCCTTGTACTTCACACAATCCTGTATTTGTTTCAGTCTCAGAATTACCATATCCCTCAAGTGCGATAAATAACAACACCAGTTGCTTTGTTGTGTTTTCGTTCATTCTTTGCCTGATAACATGACGCACATAGTACTGCCAGCACTTCAGTCCAAACACAGATGTAGTAACGATGTTGTTGAAGAAAACCTGTCCTACATTTGCTTGCTAAGAAGTTAACGTTGCATCCCTGATCCGATATCTGTTCGTTAGTTTCTGTAGATGTGCGATCTGCTCTTTCATTCCATAAATAATAAATGTTACTGGACAAGATGATTACGTACAGCCTAACTAAACTTTTTTTTTTTACTGTGTCATAGAATACCTGCAAATGAAAGGGTCATCTCAGACGTATTTAAAATGCGCATGCACGTTAGTCTCTCCTCTCTATTGGTGTTTTTATTTCTTTTCAGGAAGAATAATTCTGTAAATCGTCATTATTATTATTATTATTATTATTATTCCAAACTGATCAGCAAATGTACCGCAGACTTTTTCCCTGAGAAAGCTAAAACTTCGAGGATGCGTTAGACAATGTGGTGTACATTAAAAATCATATTTTCTTTCCCTACTTCCTATTTTACGCACTGCAGGTAGTAGTAATAATAAATATTATACCTTGTAATATCTTCCATATTCCCAACATCCGGTTAGTTCAGTTGTGGTAGTGTCCGGAGTCGAAGTTTCTGGAGTAGTTGTTGTTTCCTGTTGAAGACATACAATTATTTACATAAATATGTGCGAAATCGTGATACGCGCATCTATTTTTAGAAATAATCACAGCACTTGCCGTCTTTATAAGACAGTTTTGAAGAAAGTTAATTTTCAGTGACAATGGGATTTATCGAAGCTATTTTTGTTGAATATCCTGCTAATGTTGGACCTTCATATTTGGCTGCAGTAACAAGAAGCAATGCCTGAGTTAAATGGTCGGATCTCTTGGCCTTTTTTTTTTAAACTTCTTTTGTTTTCAAAATTATGCACTCCTTCCCGTACGCACAGTTGCTCTCCATTTAACTTCGGTCCAACGCCATTTCTTCTCATCGTCGTCATCAATGGAAAAACCTCTTATGGATGGCCCACAGTTAAATGTGTATGTCACGTGACCTCATTCCAGCCACAGGTTCAGCATGTCACCACATACAAATTTGCTTTGGGATATGACGTATTCATTCTTGCTCTCTGCGGTGTATATAACCTATATCAGCCATATTTGTCTTCTGTTCCTTATCGTTAGTACCAAGGATGGAAGATTACCAATCCACAGAGCATAAGATTTGGTTACTCTGACTTCTCACTTGATGTTCACTACTTTGCGAAGTCAACGATTATGAGTTTGTTTTTCCCATCCAGCACTGAATATGTTGTTTACGGTCCAGGTCCATAAAACTTCACCCAGGCCTGATAGATCATAACCTATATCGTCAGTCATCATCATCATCATGTGCCGTGCCGACTGGCGTTGGCTATTATGCTTCTCCAGAGTACCCGATCCTTCATGCAGGCCATCAGTTCAATTGGTGATCTCCTCTCACACCATCCCGTCAGACTGTCCAGTATCATTTCTCTTGGTCTTCCTCTTGATCTTCTTCCTTCTATTTTTCCTGTTGTTATAATATTTTCAATGCCCTCTCTTCTCATTGTATGTCCTATGAAAGTACACTGTCTCTCTCTCTTATCTTTGTGACAAGGTTTTTTGTCTCTCCAGCTCTTCTCATACATTCTTCATTAGTTATTTTTGCTGTCCAGGGGATTCGCAACATTCTTCTAATAAACCACATTTCTGCTGCTTCCAATGATTTTTGTGCAGACTTGCCTATTGTCTATGATTCACTTCCATATAACAAGATAGGTTCAATATAGCATTTTAGGACTCGTTTTCTAACATTCATTGATAAAGATGTGTTAGCTAATATGTTTCTCATTCTCTGAAATGCAGTCTTTGCTTGGCCTATTCTGTTCCTAATTTCTGTTCTGCATTTCCCATCTGAAGTTATTACTGCTCCAAGGTATTTGAATTTCTGCACCTGCTTTAGAATAGTTCCATTTAATTTAATACTACATGCTGGTGGATTCTGTTTCTTAGATATAACCATAGTCTCTGTCTTTTTGATGTTCAAAGTAAGGCCTTTTTGTTCACTTTCTTTGGCCACTTTATCCAAGAGATTTTGGAGGTATTGTTGGTTCTCAGCTATCAGTACTGTGTCGTCAGCATACTGAAGGTTGTTAATATTGTATCCTCCAATTTTTATGCCTGGTTCTGTGATGATTGTTCTTAGAATATTCTCGCTATACAGAGAAAAAAGGTCTGGAGATAGTACACATCCTTGTCGCACCCCTTGTTTTATAGGTTGATATTTTCCAATCCTATTTTCAACTCGAACTGCTGCTTCTTGCTGCCAGTATAGATGTTTTACAATCCTCAGGTCTTTGCCATCTATACTGATGTCTTCAAGCATTTTAATAATTTCATTATGTTTCACCTTGTCAAATGCCTTGGTGTAATCAATGAAGCATAAGTAGAGATCTTTCTGTGCTTCTAAAGCTCTTTCTGTTAGTGTTCGTAAAGCGTAAATGGCATTGTGTGTTCCCTTTCCTTCAACAAATCCAAACTGTTCATCTGCTATTTCCATTTTAATCTTTTTCCTTGTTCTTCTCATAATTATTCTCAGAAGTAGCTTCGTTATGTGACGTGAGAGGCTGATAGTCCGGTGGTCGTCACATTCCTTTGCACCTGGTTTCTTTGGTAGTGCTATAAACGTGGATTTAATCAGGTCACTGGGAATATAACCACTGTTGTAAATGTCATTCAGTAACTTGGTTATTATTTTTATTCCTGTCTCCTCTAGTGCCTCTATTTCTTCTATTATTATATTATCAGGCACAGTCGCTTTTCCTTTCTTTATGTGTTTGATAGCATCTATGATTTCATCTTCAATATTGGTTGTCCCTCACAGTTTTCAGTATCTGGTGTTAATTCTGGTCTTTCTCCTCCATATAGCTCACCGATACACTCTGTCCACCTGTCCACAATGTCTTCTTTTCCCATTAACATTTTACCTTTTTTCGATTTCAGGCATCCTGTGGTATATTTTGTTTTCCTGCCTGTGAGTTCATTAATTCGTTTGTGCATGTTTTTGCTGTCTTTATTATGAGAGTCCTCTATCTGTCTGCACTGTTCATTTAACCACACTTCTTTTGCTTCTCTGTATTTGCGTCTTATTTCTTTATTTATCTTGCTATATTTTTCCTCGTTATTTTTACTCCTCCTCCTCCTCTTGTCCATCAGTCCTAAGATGTCGTCTGTCATCCATTTACTTTTAGGGTCTTCTTTTTTTTTGGTGGTATTATCTCCTTAACAGTTTGGTGGATAGAATCTCTTAACATTTCCCATTGTTCATCTATACTATTTATCTTTGCTATTGCATTGTATCAATTTGTTATAATAACTTTGTATTGTTCTCGCAGTTCTTGGTCATTTTTAAGAAGTTCTGTATTCAGTTTGATGTTTCTCACTTTTCTGCCTGCTTTCTTTAGTTTTATTCTAACTTTTCCACAGAGTGGATCATGGTCACTATTGCAATCAGCTCCTGGCATGGTTTTTGTTGTCAGTAATGCATTGCGGAATCGTTTGTTGATTAATATGTAGTCTATCTGATTAAAAGTCTTTTTGTCTGGGCTATACCACGTTGCCAGTCTTCGAGGATGTTGTTTAAACCAGGTGTTTCCTACAACCATGCTGTGTATTCTTGCCCATTCAATTAATTTATAACCTCTGTCATTCCTCTCCCCCAGTCCATAGTCACCAACGATGTCTGAAGTTATTCCTTTATCAACTTTGGCATTAAAATCTCCCATGACTATGGTAACTTCATGTGACTTTGTGTGTTTTTGGGCTGTCTCTATGTCATTATAAAATAGCTGTACATCTTCTTCAAAACTTTCAGATGTTGGAGCGTACACTTGTATAATATTTATGTTTATTGGTTGTCCTTTCAGTTGGGCTAGCAGGACTCGGTCCGAGATGTTCAAATATCCTACAATTGTCTTTGCTGTTTGTTCATCAAATATAATTCCTACTCCTCGTTCATGTTTCTCACTTCCTGAATATATTATTGTATATTTATCTGAGTTTATCTTCCCTGCACCTGTCCATCTAACTTCACTCATTCCTAATATGTTGATCTTCATCCTTTCCATTTCCATCTTTACATTTTCTAATTTTCCAGCCTGGAATAAAGTTCTAACATTCCATGTTGCTATTTTGAACTTGTTAGTTTTGCCACCAGTAGCTTGATGACGATCTGGCCTCACCTGTGGCTCGTGAGTTGCCCTACCGGACGAGGCTGTTCCAGAGGAACATCCATTAACGTCGTTCATGATGAATCGATTATTCTGTTCAAGCATAACTATTCTTGGGAACTACAACAGTGGTTTCCTGTTGCCATCTGTCGGTTTGTGTACGGACTCTCCGCTAGCCTTTGGACTCCTGTCCTATCCGCAAGGCAGCGGGAGCGAGAGGTTTTAAGGCGCCTCTGACCCGCCTGGTATTCCCTTCATTGAGCACCTGAGGCACTTTATAGGAGTAGTAGAGCCACCTACCACCCCACCTGCTCTCTGAGTCTACCGCCAGTTGGTCCGCGCCTGCTTATTTGAACAACTCCTTATTCACAGGGATCCTCCATATCTGGAGGACTTTCACCATCCGCCACCTGTGACGCGCTGGGTTGGGGATGGTCGCCCCAGCTTTATCCAGTAAAGACTCTGTTCATGTGGTACAATTAGATCTACACTGCGCCGAAGGTTAGTAGGACAAAATCATCATTTTTTAGTTGTTGTTGGTGCTAAATATGTTCTCTTATTTTAACTTTGAAAACAAACAGATGAAGGCATCATGTAAAGAGCTCAAGGCATCATGTACCAGGAAAATTCCATTTAGTTTTTTTAGATAGGCATGTACCTGGCAGAACAAACAGCAATTGTTTGCTGGCAAGTTAGATATGTATATAAAATGTGATATAAAAAAGAAGTCTGTACATATAATCTCATACTCTGTATATTGAACAGAGCTGTAAAAATCATTTAAATCACTTCAATCATTATAATTTCCCCACTTGTTCACTGGAATCAAATTTGGAAGTTAAGTGTATACTATTTTGGCATCAAATACATTTACATGAAAGTAAAATCTGTGTATGACTTGTCTTTCTGTATTTGTATGCAAAATCTGTGTATGGCTTGCCTTTCAGTATTTGTACAGTCTGTGTATGACTTGTCTTTCTGTATTTGTATGCACAGTCTGTATACGACTTGTCTTTCTGTATTTGTATGCAAAATCTCTGTATGGCTTGCCTTTCTGTATTTGTATGTACAATTTGTGTATGACTTGTCTTTCTGTACGACCAGTCATGACTCGAAACGGCAAAAAAAGTCACTAGTAGAGAGACAAACGAAGGCAAAAACAAAATCTGTAGGGATCTTTCCCATCGCAACATATGCCTGTGAGACTTGGACACTTAACAAAATAGCTGAGAAACACATAAATGCCTTTGAATGTAAATTCTACAGAAGAGTTCTTCAAATATCACGGACACAAAAAAGAACAAATGTGTCCATACTACAAGAACTTAATATTGAAGAAGGCTAGCTAGTAAAGAGGATTAAAGAGAGAAAACATAAATATTTTGGACACATTACACGTCATGATAATCTAGATAAGATCGTCTTGGAAGGATATATAATGAGAAAAAGAAAGAGAGGAAAGCCAAAGCGAAGATGGCTGCAAGACATCGTTGATGGTCTGCAAATGGTTGCATCAGCAGCAGGCCATCTTGTTCACAACCTAGAGGCCTACAGGAGTGCTGTTAGGGAGGCAAAGTTCCGCAAGGGACATGCAAATAAATGAAAAAATGAATGAATCAAGGGAAAGCTTTCTACCTGGGAGCATGTTCCGTCGTCCTCACATCTTGAAGGTCTGGTCGTTTCTGGAGGTGAAGTCTCCTCTGGACCAGGGGTTGTCCCCGTTGGGAATGTGGGCTCCGTAGAAAATCCATACTTACAAATATATAAAAAAAAATCATTATCTCTGAAATAAAAATGTCCTCTTTTATGACGACTTAAATTCTCAGTTAACCGTAAAACAAACCTTGCCGTGTTAACATGGTGGATATTCTGCTCTTTCACACTAGAGCAAAATGTGTTCATAGATTTAATTCTGATACATAGTTTTATCATGAATGAAACATAAACTGACAAACGTTTCATAATCTTTCACTGTTTTATGACTTTATAATTGATCATTATGCACATGTCATAGGTTTTAATGTAAAGACGAAGGTAACGCACCAGTTTGTGTCGCAAAATGTTAATCCTAACCATTTAGCTATTTTTTAACTTTAAAAACGGTCCAGTTCAGCAAAGACATGATCATCTGCTGTATGTAACCCTACAGCGCCTTCTTTGGTTGCATTGGTTGATAGTTCATCACCAGATTGTTCTGGGCTGCCGAAGCATGAAGTATTTGATATCTGAAACTGGTCCACCAATGAAAATGAGAAACAGTTCTGTCCAGTCGAAACTCATGTTAGTAATACTGTATATAAGCGGAACATGTAATCAGTGCATGTGCGGAAATAATAGGATAACGGCGAATCATAATTTGCAGGGGTGTTCACTTAATCAAGTGAAGACTCATTTTAAGGGTGTCAGAATACAAAAATGATTTTCCTGTAAGCTGTGTGAGAATAACAAATATTTAGAGAACAGTTTCTGTCATTTAGTAAGATTCCACGTCTCACGTGAGAAGATCTGAATAAAAGAAAGAAAGAGTCAATCACTTGCATGTCCCTTGACGAACTTTGCCTCCCTAACAGCTCTCCTGTAGACTTTTCAGTTGTGAGCAAGATGGCCTGCTGCTGATGCATCCATTCGCAGATCATCAATGATGTCTTGCAGCCATCTTCGCCTTGCTCTTCCTCTTTTTCTTTTTCCCATTATGTACACTCACAAGAATGTCTTCTCTAAATTCTCATGACGTTTAATGTGTTCAAAATATTTAAGTTTTCTCTGTTTAATCTCCTTTACTAGCCAACCTTCAACAACATTTCAGGCGATCATTCACGTCTTCATTCCGTCAGTGAAATGGGTGTCGAACAGATTATAGTTTTTCTGCTTTGCTTTAAAAAGAACAGTTCCCATATTTAATAATTCTTTGACTACGTCTGTTGATGTACATAAATAAATAATCAATCACACATTTATAGTCGTGACTGACAAAACGATGTAAGGTTTTGAAAGTGTACAAGTGTACAGATGTGCTGGCAGAAAAGTGTAGAGATCTGAATGGGTACAAATATGCATTTTGATGATAGAAAGGTGTAGAGATTTAAATGTATAAAAATGTACAATGTGATGATAGAAAGGTGTAGAGATTTAAATGTATAAAGATGTACAGTGTGATGATAGAAATGGTGTAGAAATTTAAATGTATAGAAATGTACAATGTGATGATAGAAATGGTGTAGAGATTTAAATGTATAGAAATGTACAATGTGATGATAGAAATGGTGGCAGAACTCCCTACTCGTGCGAGATAAAAAGCTCTCGGCAGCTGATGCCACATTCAAGAACTTGGCTGTCTTTTGTAGTTGTTCAACATTGGATTATAGACCGCTGTCTCATCTCGGATAAGCTTTACAATCCCCCCTACAAGAGAGACAATAACATCTGTACGTGTTAAATCCTGGGGGTGAAAAAAGTTGACTGTTTTAGGAATGTTTCGTGTAGCAAAGATTTGTGTGTCCACCTCATTTGTTCATAAAGTCCATCAGCTCGGCCTTTTTGTTCTTCATTCCTCTGGTAGCCGATGCAGCAATGCCAGCTCGAGTACAATCTGGACTTTCACAAGGTGACACTCGAGTTCGTATATTCTAGGCTGGATTTTTTTTTCCCTGCCAGAGGTCGCGACAAGGCGATCCTTCCGGTTTATGCGTTCCCTGCTGGAGGTCACTACTCCTCTCCATATTTTGTTTTATTAAAAAAAAATGACGGAAATTTTGATTGTAAACGTTTAGTGCGCATGTCCAGTGACCCTTCTTTGTCCTCTTGGAAGCGTGAGTAGCAACTATAATTTTTTTTCGAAGTTTCGGTCGAGTATTTCCAACTTTTTGTGATATAAGGTAGGATTAGGAACATGACCTATGAACAGATGTTCAGCTGTTCTTGAATGTACCCCAAGTAGAACTACACTTATTAGATGGACTGGAGAAGTAGCTAGAAGGTCATTTCAAACATTTTTATGAGCATGCTACATATCACCACAAGACGATCTCGTCATGTGGTACAATTAGATCTACATTGCGCCTATGGTTAGTAGAACAAAATCATCATTTTTTAGTTGTTGTTGGTGCTAAAAATGTTCTATTATTTTAACAACACTTCTTTTTTTCCTTGAAAAAAACTCTACATTTATTTAATCTTCATAAATTTACAGTTATTTTGATGCATAATAAGTATACTTTAAAAGTGGAAATACTTTGTTACATTCACTTTTGCATCCTATATCCTCTATACATATCAAGACCCACGCTTTTACTCTGACAGATCTGCAATAATAAACCATCGCAGTAGACGTACCCAATACCAAACATGTCTACAGCCTTGTCACGTCTTGCTCCCATTGCTCTGTCTGTTCTTGTCTTCGGTCAGGTTATGATCAAGTGCAACTCAAGATGCATCGCCCTCGCCTGTAGTTGTTCAGTATAAGGCTCGTCTAACATGAATTATTGCAGGAGTTCTACGACATTTCTACCCTCATCCCCTTTTTTTAGTCGGGGTATCGCTCCTCTGTACTCGACATGTTTACCCTGGTTTAGCCAGCAGTCAGCGAAGCCACCTCGGAGAGGTTATGGTTCTTCATCATGCAGGGAGGTTTTCAGATATGAGAGGTTCTGCTAATCCTTTGCTTAGTCTCAGGGCATAAGGCGAGCAGGTGGGTAAGGGAAGTTTCTCACTACTCATTTCGCCTCTTCCACATCATATCTTCTTCCATAAGGAATTAAGGTCATCTTGTTGCTCACATGCCACAGGGTAGATAATTCTACTTAAGTTTTGTGATTTAAGGTCTTTGATTTGTTGTGTTTTTTTTACAGTTGGTTTTTCATTGTGGTCACCCTTGAGATATTTTCCTCTAAGCGTCAGCTCTTGGACGAGAATTTGATGAATGAATCTAGCCAGTTTTGGCTCAAGGGACAATCTACGTCTAGAGTTTGAGAGGGAAGGTTGTGGAGTGGCTGTGATTGTAATGAGTTAAGATGTAGTTACTATACCAGTGGTTCTTAGTTGTGTGTGATAGGTATTTTGAAGTTTCTTATGGGGGTGATTCGTAATATAATGTTCTAGATTCTCCTGGGAATTGTGTTATTCGTCTTTCCACGTTTAGTTTGAATGGCTAATCAACATATTTCTATCATCATCATCATCATCATCATCATCATCATCATCATCATCATCATCATCGTCATCATCATCATCATCATGATGCGTGCAATAAGCATTGTATGTTCTGAAGTCCTGACGTGATACTTGAAGATCTTCGTCGTTTGTGCTAGATTCTTGATGCATGTATATCATGTCAGGACGTTATGTTTGTTGTGTTTGATGGCTGCATCATGATGCGATCGTTTCCACGTCTAATGATGTCGCATATCATCAGCAGCTGATAACTGCCATAGTTGAAAGTGAACAAGCACTGCCATGGCTGCTTCTGGTGTCTGCCATAATATGGTGGCAGGAAGCTGAGGGATTTTAGAAGCGTACAGGTGTACAAATGCGATAACAGACAGGTGTGACGTTTTGAAAGTGTATAAATGTACAGATGTCTTGAAAGAGAAATATAGTGTTATACAAATGTATTTATGTGATATCAGTAAAACAATATTTAGTGGTTCCACTTATGTACAGATGTCATGACAGAGAAGTATGGAGTTCCACAAGTGTACAAATATGATGGCAGTAAAACTGTATTTACCTAGCTCTACAAGTGTACAGATGTGATGGCAGTAAAACGATATTTACCTAGCTCTACAAGTGTACAGATGTGATGGCAGTAAAACGATATTTACCTAGCTCTACAAGTGTACAGATGTGATGGCAGTAAAACGATATTTACCTAGCTCTAGAAGTGTACAGATGTGATGGCAGTAAAACGATATTTACCTAGCTCTACAAGTGTACAGATGTGATGGCAGTAAAACGATATTTACCTAGCTCTACAAGTGTACAGATGTGATGGCAGTAAAACGATATTTACCTAGCTCTACAAGTGTACAGATGTGATGGCAGTAAAACGATATTTACCTAGCTCTACAAGTGTACAGATGTGATGGCAGTAAAACGATATTTACCTGGCAAGGACGGCAACAATTATGCGGCTGCATAGCTGCCAGAGCGGCGCAACCCTCAGGACATGTCACTCCATCAAATATCACTTCTCCGTCCTCAGCACAACGAATAGAACTGCAGGGAGACTGGTAGATGTATTCTCCCGGCTGTAAATGTTTAATAGTTTTTCTGACAGGGTTGTTTCATGTATTGATAATAAAACGCGCAGATAAAGATAACTTATACCTTTGTCTTTGCAATCGTTTGTTCTTCGTTTATGTTTTCAGTCCGTGAGACTATCTCTCTATATGAATCTGAGCTCGTCTTTCTTTCAAACGTCTGTGTGTGTGTCTCTACATATATACAATTATGCTTACACTAAAACAGACAGATAGACAGACAAAAAGACAGACAGACGGACAGATAGATAGATAGATAGATAGATAGATAGATAGATAGATGGATGGATGGATGGATGGATGGATGGATGGATGGATGGATGGATGAGTGGGTGAGTGAATGGATGGATGGATGGATGGATGAATGGATGGATGGATGGATGGATGGATGGATGGATGGATGGATGGATGGATGTATGGATGGATGGATGGACGGAAAGATAAATAGATAGATACATACATTCCAACACACAAATATACACATACATACATTCATACATACATACATACATACATACATACATACATACATACATACATAAATACATACACACATACATACATACATAAATACATACATACATACATACATACATGCATACATTAATACATGCATACATACATACATACATACATACATACACACATACATACATACACACATACATACATACATACATTCATACATACATACATACATAAATACATACATACATACATTCATACATACATACATGCATACATATATACATAAATTTATAGAGAGGGAGACAGAAAAAAAAGTCTCAAAATTAATGTAGAAAAAATATCTGAAAATTAAATGTATACCCTGTAAAATGTCTCCTCGAACACACAGCCTGAAGGAGCACTTGTTGACGTCCAGACTGTTGTATCACTCGTTGTTACTGTATCCTAGAGATGGGAATATATTCGTAATATTGTTTGAGAATATGCTCATAATTATTTGCATACATCTTTATACATTGTTCAGCCAGTCATATGCATGCCCGTTGCGGAACTTTGCCACCCTAATAGCTCTCCTGTAGGCCTTTCGGCTGTAAGCAAGATGCCCTGCTGCTGATGCATCCTTATGCAGATTGGTACATTGTTACTTATCCTAACTGACGATATTTAATGTGTACATAGATATCTATTTTCTGTCTTTTTGTTACGACTTCTTGTTTCACTTTTTTTCTATGTCTTTCGTGTTTCGAATGATTGTAACCGAACCTTTTGCATTTCTGTCCAGTTATGATAATGATGATGATGATAATGCTGATGATGGTGATGATGATGACAGTCAAAGATGACAGTGTTCTGTGATTTCCTCTGTTATCCTGTATTTATTAAGTACTGATTTTTATGTCACAGTCTGCTGACAGCCACGACCATCGTCGGTTATGACTGCTTCCATTCGTTGATTGACAGCCGTGAGCATCGTCGGTTATGACTGCTTCCATTCGTTGATTGACAGCCGTGAGCATCATCGGTTATGACTGCTTCCATCGTTGATTGACAGCCGTGAGCATCGTCGGTTATGACTGCTTCCATTCGTTGATTGACAGTCGTGAGCATCGTCGGTTATGACTGCTTCCATTCGTTGATTGACAGTCGTGAGCATCGTCGGTTATGACTGCTTCCATTCGTTGATTGACAGCCGCGAGCATCGTCGGTTATGACTGCTTCTTTCTTGAGACGGAAATCTCTTCCAAAGACAGTTTTCCCTACACAGCTGTGCAAAGTACGGAATACGTATAGCTGCTTGGCATTAGAATATAGTTCACTACTGGCTGTTAAAGGTCTAGGAAAAAGAGTCATTTTGTCTTAAGTCGCCTTCTTTAATTTTTGCTATAAAGCTCATTTCCTGTAACGTGGAAAACTGAATGATTCTCCAATTACAAGTGCTTACGAGGTGTCCTGTGCAAGACATGATCAAAATGTTGTCAAAAATTGGCTTACAACATGGAGTCACTTTGCAATGGACTCCCTCCCACTGTGGGATACCAGGCAATGAGAAAACTGACCATCTGGCCAAAGAGGGCACTGAAATGGAGCAATCAGACATACTGATCACCTATAATCAGAAGAAAAGCATGATAAAAACCTACAGGAAGCCACAAACACCACCACATGATGACTATCACATGCTAAACAGAAAGGAACAAGTCACCATCTTCCGTCTCCGAACAGGACACACCCGACTCCGAAGTCATATGTATACAAAGTTTAAGGTTGGTACTACTAATCTATGTACATGTGCCCAGGTGCCCCAAACTGTGGAACATATCCTCCAGAACTGCATCAACTACGAGACACTGTCCTGAAACTTATGGTGCTGGTGATACATTGTAGCACAAACGTAATCTGAGCTGCAGTGTAGTGACATTTCTCACATTTAATCTCCTACAATCTCTCTATGAACCTTAAGTGCCCAAGGCACATAGGGCTTTCCGCAAAGGTTTTCCACAAACGCCCATCCTTTGCCTTTTTTCTCCGCTCTTGCCCAGATGAGCCCTTTATTGCTCAACATCCTCTCTGTTGTTCTTCTCCATGTCTCCCTTGGTCTACCCTTACTTCTGTTCCCCCGTAGTGTCCATCTTAGTGCTATTTTTGGCAGTAAGTCGTCAGTCATCAGTAGCACATGTCCAAACCATCGCCATCGTCTTTCAAAAATTGCATCTCCTACAATAGTGTCCATCTAAGTTTATTTCCATCTCGATTACATGATGCTATATTTATTAGGAAAAATAAATTTCCTATATTTATATTTCACACTAATTATATTATGATTCTGGCCAGATCACCTCTCTACTGTGCCGACAAGTCAAGGAAAATAGAGTCATTAACATCAGAATATCTAGAGCCGCCATAGCATAAACTGACTACCACTGCTTTTACCTGTATTAGATTAAAGATATGCAAGATAAAATAAACAAGCTAACTCAGAATGCAAACAACATAGGACTAAAGGAAAGACAAAGTTAATGAAGCAAAATGTGAACAACAGAAATGTACTCAGAGTAGATAGCAAGTTAGTGGAGGAGGTCAACGAATTTGTATATCTTGGCAGTAGAGTGGTAGAAAATGGAGACAGCACAGAGGACATCAACAGCAGACTTACTAGAGCAAACCAGGCTTTTCCATTGCTGCAGACTATATGGAAATTTTAAAAACTAAGCATGAATATGAAAATCAGAATATGTAAGAGTAATGTTCTAAGTGTACTACTCTATGGAAGTGAATGCTAGAAAATCACCAAAACCATAGAAAACAAGTTGAATTCTTTCCAGACTAAATGTTTACGAAGAATTATAAAAATATTTTGGCCAAACACTATAAGAAATAACGTCTTGTTGGTAGAAATACAGATGAAGCCACTGACAACAATTATTGAGGAAAGACGCTGGCGATGGTTCGGACATGTGCTCCGAATGACTGACAACTCACTACCAAAAATAGCACTAAGATGGACTCCACATGGGAACAGAAGTAAGGGTAGACCAAAAGAGACATGGAGAAGAAGAGCAGAAAGGATGTTGAGTAATATAGGGCTCACCTGGGCAAGAGAGGAAAAAAAAGGCAAAGGACAGGCATTTGTGGAAAACCCTTGCGGAAGCCCAATGTGCCCTGGGCCACTTAAGGTTCAGAGAGAGAGAGAGAGAGAGAGAGAGAGAAAGAGAGAGAGAGAGAGAGAGATTAAAGAATCAAAGAAAGGAAGGAAAACATTTCTTATTTATCCCAAATAAAAATAACACAGAAACAGATGTAAACTTAATATTTCGGCGTGGACAATTTTAAAATATATTAATGAAGTTAGCTGTCATGGTTTTGTGTGTTTAGGATGACGATGTATTCATTACAATGTTGGACTATCTTGTATGTTTAACGCGTAGGAGGTTTTAAAAAAAATAATTTCATGATTCCCTAATTGTTTCGTTATAAACATAATAAGAAAGTAAAACGAATGTTTACCGCACTACGTTTATGTTGCACTACCCTGCCATCTACAGCCACGGTGACTACAGCCACGGACCAGAAAAATAAACTCGTTTTCATGTTGATCATTAGCAACAGTCTTCCTCCAGTGAAAAAAAAACAACAAAATAACAGACCACTTGCTTCAGGTATAAATGTCCGTATATAACCTGGTTAGTAAGCAGAGATATGACTCTTATAGCTTTCTGTTATAAACAGGTTTAGTGAAAGTAACAGATGTTATAGAAACCAGTTCTGACGATGACTGTCAATGCGGATTTTTAAAAAAAATTTCCCATACACCGGGGTTGCTGAACTCGTATCATAATCACAATATCCTGAAAATAAATCTTTTATCCAAGAGAAGATACGAAGGCTTTCATATTTTATTTTCTTTGTATAGAAAATATACTCTTTCATCTCCCCTCTAGCAGTAACTTTTAAAGCTGAGTTAAAAATAGCTCAGTCTGTATTAAAAGAACCGATATGCCTACAGGGCAAAGTTCCGCAAGGGACATGCAAATGAATGGCTGCATTAAAAATAATCTGTGCTATTTTGTTGCTATTTTCTTATGACGGTTGTTGACAGCTTATTTTTTGTATGATAAGGCTTAACACACTTGTTTGTGTTATTTGCCCAGCCCTGGTAAGTTCAGTAGCAGCTGTAAGTTGCTGGAGGGTTACTCAGTTTCTGTTGGTTAGAAATGATGAGAGTTGTTGGTGTGTTGTAAAACATCATTCCGCTGGTTAGTGTTAACGATTCTCACATGTCGCGCCAACCGCGTGAGAACCCAGGAAAACAAATTGTAAGGTCGTGAAGTAGGTCCTTGATATAGTGAGCTTCCTTGCACGGAAAACATTCTATTATAGAACAATTTGGTGGAGAAGTTTGTTAAAAATGAGCTGAAATCTCTTCCTCAGTTTCTCTCTCTCTCCCCTCTCTTTCCTCTCTCTCCTCTTTCTCTCTCGCTCCTCTCTATCCTCTTTCTCTTCTCTTTCTCTTCTCTCCCTCCTCTCTCTCTCTTTCTCTGTTGCAAATTCAGAATGATTAGGTTTCATGGTATTATCTGTTGTACTACTTATCTACCACTTAATTATTTATTTTATATATTTTGAGAAAGGCGTGGGTTTTTTTAAAGTTTTAGTTTAAATAAAACATGGACTACATCCAGATAACGCAACATAAAAAGTTAACGCAACAACGAAACAAAGTTAAGCAATTTATATGGTTTATTCCCCCCCCCCCCCTTACTTAAAAAGTACAGTATTCATAGTGGAGAAAAATAGAAATATTTCTTTACTTTTAAACACCCACTAATATGACAAATAACTGCAATATCCAGTTCGTATATGAGCCTCTGTTTTCATCTCCTTGCAGTTTCTTTGTCATCTTGCCCAATGTTGACTGCTTCTGATGTTTAGTTTTCTCTTTCTGTGTGTGTTTTTTTCTCCTGTTATATTTTAGTAGATCGTCACCTAGAAGAAATAAAGAAAAAATAACGGGAGTCTTCCAGTTATCTGCAGTTACAATGGAAAAATATTTGAAAATTTTGTATATTAACCAATGGAAAAAAACAATTAAATCCAACTGTCAGTTAAAACTAGAGAAGAGCTAAAGGGGTGTGAATGATGCGTAATATGAAAACAAACAAACAAACAAACAAACAAACAAACAAATTGACCAGTTTATTTTAGATGAAAGAAGATCATAGGGACTTCAAGATGTGGTATCTCTTATTCATGCTGGTTCCACAACTGATGTGGTCATTGCTCATGCGAGAAATAAGCGTTAGTACAGCGGAAACAGACGAACATGAATAAATTTACAAAAATATCACCAGTTTTCAAAATCCCTGATCCTAGCCCACCCGTACTACCCTGAATCTTCCCCTGAATATTAAATTCTTCTTTGCTTTGACTTGCTACAGTAGGATTTTGTATCTCCAGCACGGGTATTTTTGACACAGGGTGTTCGAGAATATAGTATTTAAGATTAGATGGAAAATGATAGCTGAAATATATAACTATAAACGATTAATTGTTTCATGTACAAAACTTTGCACAAGGACGTTACATTGCAGTGTCATTTATAACGCCTTTAAAGAAGGTACGTATGTCATTCACGTCTGTCTTTTTACAACACAGCAGATTCAGTACATACTGGGCGTGTACTGCTTGAGAGATACAGCTTCGAACTAAACAGTTAATAGTTACATTTCGTTCCCTGTTATAGGCCACAGCCTGCTCTCTGTGTAAATATATTACTGAACCACCGCAGATCATTGGACTATCGATAACTGGTAGAAAGATATGTATAGTCAAACGTCTCACGTCGTCTTGTATCCTACATCACTGACACGCTTATCGACATCCTCACGAATAAATGTTCAGTTCGCGTTAAACGTCATATTAAAATTTATAATGAAGTACAGACAAGGAAAGGCTGCTTGAGAACAGTCCAGTCAATAACGCGCTGTCATCAGCCAAGGAAAGGTTGTGAGTGGCAGCCCACTACAAGCTAGATCACGTTGACTTCTCTATAAAATGGGTACCTGGCAAATGTATTAGGGAACTTGCCTTTGAAAATGGAGGATAATTGTCTGCTGGTGAAGCACATTTTAAACAGCACGAGAAGGGAAAATAGAATACCACTGTAAGTCCATAAATATATGACAGCCATGAGTTCACTCATCGTCCAGGAAGGATTTTCGTCATATCATTCATTCATTTACATATCCCTTGTGGAACTTTGCCTCCCTAACAGCACTCCTGTAGGCCTCTCTGTTGTGAGCAAGATGGCCCGCTGCTGATGCATCCATTTGCAGATCATAAACGATGTCTTGCAGCCATCGTCGCCTTGGTCTTCCTCTCTTTCTTTTTCTCATTATGTACCTTCCAAGACAGTTTTCTCTAGATTATCATGACGTTTAATGTGTCCAAAATATTTAAGTTTTCTCTCTTTAACCCTCTTTACTAGCCAGCCTTCTTCAATATTAAGCTCTTATAGTATGGATGTACTTGTTCTTTTTTGTGTCCATGATATTTGAAGAACTCTTCTGTAGCATTTACATTCAAAGGCATTTATGTGTTTCTCAGCTGTTTCGTTAAGTGTCCAAGTCTCACAGGGATATGTTGCGATGGGAGAAATACATGCCCTTAAAAATCTTATTTTCGTCATGTATATTCTTTTTTCCAGTGATAAAATGTCTCTCTGTAGACTTGAAATTCCTCCCCCAGATGAACCACCTGCTTTCCTGTGTGAAAAACATTTATTTATAAGAAAATGTTTAGGTGCGCAATAAGTGTTAACTGATGTAATCATTCATCACATAGAAAGCACACTGTGGCTATCATTCATGTAGGTGATGGAGGCGTAAAAGACGACAGGGACAGACTAACATTCATACTGCAGTTTTTCTGATGCTTTGGTGCGATAGCTTTAGCCAGATCTGAAAACTACCTGGGTAGAGGTGTTTACTCTGGAGACGTAGAGAAACGTGCAGTTGTTTCTGTCTATGTATAAGAAAAAAGATTCGTGCCAAATAATGCCCTTGACGTCTTGCAGCTCTCCTACGACATAAGATGTTACAGACAAAAAGGATTACATTTTTCACTGTGGTCAGTGGCCCGTTCTTTTAAACAGAATAATTCGTTTTCTAGTCTCTTGAGGGTTTTTCTTTCCATGCACAAATGATTGAACTCGTGGCTGGACTATTCTCAAGCAGCCTTTCCTTGTCTGTACTTCATTATAAATTTTAATATGACGTTTAACGCGAACTGAACATTTATTCGTGAGAATGTCGATAAGCGGTCAGTGATGTAGGATACAAGACGACGTGAGACGTGTGAAAGTTAGACTATATATATCTTTCTACTAGTTATAGATGGTCCAATGATCTGCGGTGGTTCAGTAATATATTTACACAGAGAGCAGGCTGTGGCCTGTAACAGGGAACGAAATGTAACTATTAACTGTTTAGTTCGAAGCTGTATCTCTCAAGCAGTACACGCCCAGTATGTACTGAATCTGCTGTGTTGTAAAAAGACAGACGTGAATGACATACGTACCTTCTTTAAAGACGTTATAAATGACACTGCAATGCAACGTCCTTGTGCACAGTTTTGTACATGAAATAATCAATCGTTTATAGTTTATATATTTCAGCTATCGTTTTCCATCTAATCTTAAATACTATATTCTCGAACACCCTGTGTCAAAAATACCCGTGCTGGAGATATAAAATCCCACTGTGGGAATCCAAAGCAAAAAAGGAAACAAAGACTAAGGGAAATGGACCATCAAGACCTTAGAAAAATATATCTTTAGAAAGACGAAAGAGCAATTAGTTCATTTTCTGGATTTACTGTGAGTTTAGACTATACATCAAATAACACCTTCTGGGCCGTCACCGATACGTTATAAAAAGATCAGATCTTAAAAAGCTTCATATATATATATATATATTCTTCGGAAAGATGGATTCTGAACAGCAAAGAGAGACCTTGAATATGAGAAATATCGTTTTGTCCAATGTTACAACATTAAAACAAACACCGGGCATAACATTATTAAAGGCACATGAGTGAAATTTTACAGAGACAAATTTACAACACAAAAACAATATTAAAGGTGATAACGCAATTATTACATTCCAAATTTTTTTTTTATTAAGGCGCTCAAGGCAGCTTTAAAATGAACTACCATAAAAGCGTATAGTGATGTCTGTGTCTTTCTGAAGCACTTGAACAAAATTTCCTAGCGCCTGTTTGCTACGTTATGTGATCATGTTACCAGCCCGTAGTGCATTTACCTAGCACAGCTGGCAACAGTCGTTAGGTGGCAACTGAGCTATCTCGTCGCAAGAGTCCGGACAGAACATGTCGGCAACAAGCATGTATCCCTTGTGACATGTGGTAGTAGAACAAGGCTCTAGGTAAATCACTTGGCCTGGCTATGAACAAAATAAACTTCGGTAAAAGATAGCATATATAACAATAATCCATAATTTAAAAAAAAATATGTTCAAAAGTTATTAGCCACGTAACTAGTTCAACAAGCGGAAATGTAGTCAGAAATAAGTCGTTAATAATGTCAGGGATAAGACAAGGGGGCATAACCCCACGAATCTGTCTAACCATGGTTGGTATACACCCAGCGCTAATGTCCTTATACTTCGCGACATAGAACCCACTTATTATACTAACAAATCAGCGTTTAAAAAAAAGTCGGATTCAGAAACAAACATACTTGACTTACGTTAAGCTAATTATAGATTTATATCATATGCTGTGGTTCCTCTAACTTTGTACTTGGAGCTAATTTAAGAAGTCTTCTTGTTAGCTGCAGTACCAGACTTCTTTTTAAGCTTCACCTTGCATGGTGCATCACTCCTGATATTGGCACTGTATATGTATATCTTTATCTGCTACACTGGTCGCAGGTTTTAAATGTTTTGGAAGAAAGGGATCGTAATTTTGAGAACAATGACAATATCTCACCTCATAATACTTTCCACCTTCCCAACATCCGGACAATGTTGACGTTTCTGGAACCTCTGGTGTTACTGGAGAGGACCGTGATGTTTCTCTGCTTGTTGTAACTGTACTCTGGAAAATTAACAGAACACAGAGTTGCATGGCTGAATCTCGAAAACAAAAATCATAGACTTTCAGACACGAGAGAAAGGAAAATGACAAGAGAATTACCTGAGATTTGAACCACAAAAAAGGTGTTTCATAGCGAAGCCATCAATGCCTGTCAGGTCGACGATCGTGACACTCGGAAGGGGAAGGAAGTCATGACATAGACATTCTGTCCCTTAGATTCAGTCTCCCGCAGGTATCAAGTTTTTGAGACACAAACCGCAGTTGAAGTTCCAAGTTAGATAGAGGTGTATGGTGTAGTTTTACAAAGTGGCAGAGGGAGTGAGTAAAGTGAGAAAAAAAAACGAATAGAAAGTATGAGAATGTATGAATGAAAAACATACAACATCCGATATTTCGGCGTGAGCGTTTTTCGAGGATTACATGCACAACGAGACAAAAACAAATAACTAAACGAAGAATTTTATCTTAATATGGCCTCCTCCAGAAGTAGGAAACAGAAATGCGTGTTTTAGAAGATGCATAGGGACCACGTGGGCCACACAAAGATACGTCGATAGAGGCAATCGTAAAGAAGAGGTAGAGAGAGAGGAGGAAAACAAGTGGTAGAAAGGGGTGAGGGAAGGCACTAGACACATGATAGCCGCTAGAGGAGGAGGTGTCGGGGTGGAGGTGGGGAGGAAGGAAAAGGGGAAGCACAGAGATAATGAATGAAGAACATGAACACCTGCAAGGAGAAAATGTGAAACTGGTGAATAGGACAAGACTCTATAAATACCAATATGTTGCCAGAGAAGAAAAGAGGGTGGCGGTAGGGGAGTAGCTAGGAGAAAGAAAGTAGAGTAAAAAGGGGGGGTTGGAAAACTAAAGAAGGTACAGAAAGCTGAAGACATTGTTAATTCCAGCTGGGTGGAGACAGCCAGCTTGGAAAATAAGGCGCTGTTCTAGGACCCTCCCAGATCGTACATCAGCAAAACAAGAGCGGATCGCACTAACAGAAATGTCCTGTTTTCCCCTGTGGTTGCTAAGGCAGAAATGTTTAGCCACAGGTGTCCAGGCCCTCTTATAAATATCATTAAGATGCTTTCGAAATCGATCTCCTAAGCGTAACGAACTCATCCACAAGACTGGTCTTTCTCCCTCGGCTACTCTAATTCACATCCGTAACAGCTGCTTACGGAAGCCATCCTTTTATCTGCTCCCTAAGATTCACAAACCAGGCAACCCAGGAAGGCTCATAGTGTCCGCTTGTTCCTGTCCTACGGAACAAATTTCTGACTTTCTTGACAGCATCTTTCAACCTCTGGTCACTAGTCTGCCCACTTATCTTAAGGACACGAATCATGCTCTCACTGCTTTTGAGACCCTTACACTCCTGCCTGGTCACACCCACCGTATCTTCACCCTTGATGTTGTATCCTTATACACATCCATCCCACATGATCAGGGACTTTAGGTTGTCAAGTTCTTTCTGAACAAAAGACGCAATCCCTCTATTTCTACGTCTAATATTCTGCGCCTTACACGACTTGTCCTCCAACTTAATTCTTTTGAATTCATTGGCCTTTACTTTGACCAGATTAGTGGTGTGGCCATGGGTACCAAAATGGGCCCCAGCTACGTGTGTCTTTTCATGGGCCACTTCGAACACAAAGTTCTGAGAGCCTTTAGAGGCCCATTTTCCGCCTTCTATAGACGCTACATAGATGACGGCATTGGGGTCACATCATTGTCAGAGGAAGATCTTGACAACTTTATCAGTTTTGTTAAGGAGTACAATCCTGTCATTTCTTTCACCTCCCATGTCTCTGCTACTTCCGCTAACTTTCTCGACATTGCCTTTACTATCGGCCCTTCCGGGCTCACTACTTCTATCCACTATAAACCTACAGACTCTCACAGCTATCTCTTGTACTCTTCCTTCTATCCCAGATCGTGTAAGGACTCTATTCCTTTTCCCAGCTTCTTAGGTTGCGACGTTTGTGTACTGAGGATTTGGATTTCTAGGATCAAGACCATAAAATGCTAGATTTCTTCCGTCAGTACGGCTATCCAGAATATGTTCTCTCGTCATCTTGGAACCGCATCAGCCATATATCGCAGCAACAAACCCTCACTCCTAAACCGCACTGTAGCTTGGACAGAGTTAAACTGGTACTCACGCACCACCCTCATAGCTTGGCAGTTAAAAACCATACTGTTTCGCCATCTCCATCTCATCCATACCGAGCCTGATACACGTGAACTTTTTGGGGAACCCCCATTGGTGGTGTACGGACGGGACAATAACCTCAGGGTCCTTTTAATTCGTAGTCACCTTAAGACAGATGACACTTTTTATGGTACCAGACGTTGAGAACTTGTCCATTTGTTTTCGAGGTTAGCCAGATCTCCTTCTCTAAGTCCACGTTATCATTTCATGAGGGTTTCATCTTTACTTCACGCAACGTTATTTATGCTATTATGTGCAAACATTGCGGTTTGAAGTACATAGGAGAGACTGGTTTACGCTTAGGAGATCGATTTCGAAAGCATCTTAATGATATTTATAAGAGGGCCTGGACACCCGTGGCTAAATATTTTTGCCTTAGCAACCACATGGGGAAAACAGGACATTTCTGTTAGTGCGACCCGCTCTTGTTCTGCTGATGTACGATCTGGGAGGGTCCTAGAACAGAGGCTTATTTTCCACGCTGGCTGTCTCCACCCAGCTGGAATTAACAATGTCTTCAGCTTTCTGTACCTTCTTTAGTTTTCCACTCCTCCCTTTTTAAAAAATTTGTTTTCTTTCTCCTAGCTACCCCTCCCTACCGCCACCCTCTTTTCTTCTCTGGCAACATATTGGTGTTTATAGGATCTTGTACTATTCACCAGTTTCACATTTTATCCCTGCAGGTGCTTATGTTCTTCATTCATTCTTCATTCATTATGTTCGTCACTCCGCTTCCCATTTTCCATCCCCCCGACACCTTCTCCTCTAGCGGCTATCATGTTTTTATTGCCTTCCCCCACCCCTTTCTACCACTTGTTTTCCTCTCTCTCTCTCTCTCTACCTCTTCTTTACGATTGGCTCTATCGACGTATCCTTTGTGTGGCGCACGTGGTTCCTATGCATCTTCTAAGACACGCATTTCTGTTTCCTATTTCTGGAGGAGGCCATATTAAGATAAGTTCTGCGTTTAGTTATTTCTTTTTGTCTCGTTGTGCGTGTAATCCTCGAAAAATGCTCACGCCGAAATATCGAGTGTTTTATGTTTTTCATTTATACATTCTCATACTTTCTACTCGTTTTTTTCTCACTTTACTCACTCCCTCTGCCACTTTGTAAAACTACACCATACACCTCTATCTAACTTTATTATTTAAACCAGTTTTACTGCAGTCGCCACCCCATGAAGTTCCAAGAGGCTGCCTTGTAATTTTTAGAGTAAGGGAAAAACATTGCGAATGTAAATTAAAATGAGAGATATGGAATTTAAAGTGTAATATATTCTGGACACATGATAACCCAACCTGCGACAGGAAGCAGAAACTGATGGATACACTTTCAAGAACACTGGGAACAACAATAACCGTGAATTACCTATATGCAACTTAAACACTGTTTAAAGCTGAAAGATGTTAAAGGGTCATACACATCCAGGCAGCACCCACGATTGTTGCATAAAGTACGAAATCCCTTGACGGACCGGAATGTGTGTTATGTGTGGTAAAACCGCGGCCATTTGCAGCAAAACAGTGCTTGATTTTGGTCTCAGGACTACTGCTAGTTTTTGCCGTAACGGAAAACTGGGGGGGGGGGGGGGGGGGTTTAAAACTAACCAGTCAAACGTCAGAATATAAGCGAGTTTGGAATTTTAAACCGATCTGATAAACACAGTGCTGAAGGAAGTTCTTTGTTGTAGAAATAGATTTATTTCCACTCCTTGGTTAGATTAGATTAGATTAGGCGTCATTTTTAAAATAAACAGTGGTTTCCCTTTGCCGCTGTCATCACACAGGCTAAGTCGCAGATAAGACTGAGGGCATAATCTGAATTAGTCGTGTGTATGGTGGGCTCAAGTATATGCAGGCTACACCCATAGCCAGTGTTTAGCTATTTCGCGATATAGATACACTGATTCCAGTAACATCAGTACTAGAAAATCTGCATAAACCCGCCCCTCCCAGAGATAGATAATGCACCCATATGAGGTCAGCGCAGTTGGTGGCTGACTAACTGTCCAAAGATACCCTACAGTGTTAATGTCTAAAACATCAGCACACTCTACAGATATTAAACAAGAAACAGCAGAGAAATTTCAGAATTTGGAACATGATCGCACAGAGGAATGGGAATCACAGTACATATAATTATTTAGAATTTGAGTGTGCAATAAATTCTAACCAAAAAAAAGTTGTAATTACATTTCTAAAATGGACTCAGAATACCTTAGAAACTTAAGAACATTTTGATTAGGTAAAACTGAATATACTCGTCTGCCACGAAACACAAAAATTAAGCCAACCACCCCCTCCCCCCCCCACCCCCCCCCACCCCATCTATACTTGTGAAATACTGTCCAAATAAAAATGTTAAAACCAGTAACATGCACGTATAAAATATCTAATATCTGAACATATTTTAGAACAAAGAATGCTATAGATAAGTTTTTGTTCTACACGATGTATAAATTGAGTAAGCAGAAATATATTGAGGTGTGATGTTTACCGAACTATCCTTATCTGGTAATATCCTGCCATTCGCAATCAGTATAACTGTATACACGACCAAGGAGAAGAAGTACATTCTCCGGATTATTTCTGGCCTCCGAAGGCGACAAAAATACGTGCTTCAGGTGAGACAGGTAGCCAGTTCGTGTATAAAGTTAATTAACGGAGGACAGTATGACACTTGTATAGTCAAGCCGTTCGTGATTTAGATGAGAGCAACAGATGTTGTAAGTCCGGTTTTAATAACGATGTTGGCAGGTGTTCCGGCTGTTCTTTGTTTAAGGCAACTGTTTACATACCCCATTTTATGAACGTGTCAACAGAATAGAAAGATGACAATGTACAAGTCTGTTTCTGTAGAATACGTTATAAATGAAAGACGATTTTGAATGTTTCTGTGTATTACTCTTTGAGCAAATTAAAAAAAAAAATACCATGTTCTCAACCACATAAGGCGCACTTTCTTCTTAAAGTAAAACCACCCTACTTCCTACACCTCCATAGTTAGTTTTGGGTGGGTTACCTGTTAGACTTTAATGGTACTAGACTAACACCTAGGCATGCATGTTTAATGACGTTCCATGATCAAATCATTGTTAAAATGCCTAAAAAAAAAGGCTACCTTACTGACTGTAACACTTGGATAGGAGTAACCTTAGTATGAGCTGTGTGAAAAGTATTTTGCAAGATCATTTTGAATAGACTTAAAGATATAGTTGATACCGAAATAAGAGAAGAGCTAGCAGGATTTCGAAAAGGGAGAAGCTGTCTCGATCAGATCTTTACACTAAGAATAATACTTGAAGAACATACTGAAAAGCAGAAACCTATGAACTTATAGACTTTAAAAAGGTATTTGATAGCATACACAGAGATTCATTGTGGAGAATTTTAAGTATATATGGAATACCATCTAAAATTGTCAACATCATTAACGACCTTTACAATGGATATGTTTGTGCAGTCAAAACAGAAGAAGGGATGAGCGAATTGTTCCAAATTGAAACAGGCGTGAAACAAGGATGTATACTGTCTCTTTTGCTTTTTGGAATGGCAATAGACTTCATAATGAAAAAATGCTGCACAAGTACTACAGGTATTGATTAGGTACATAGGAACCAGCTAGAATATCTTGATTTTGCTGATGACATAACTCTTATCAGTAACAATGTGAATTCCATGCAAGAAAAAAAAAACAGATATCCTTTCTTCACTGGCTAGCAAAATTCAATTCAAGTGCCATGCCGCTTGGCGTAGACGATCATTTCTCTCCACAATTCCCTGTCTTGAGACTTGATTATGAGATCCGCCAGTGATTTTCTTCCTAGCCACACTGACAGCCCATCCAGTAACTTCTCTCTCTGTCTTCCTTTCTTCTCTTCTTCCTTCACTTTTTCCAGTTGCCACAGTGTGTTCCAGTTTTCCTCTTCTAAGGAAATGTCCTATAAATCTCGCTTGTCTGCCTCTGATCTTTGCTATAATTTGCTTTTTAACTCCAGCCTCTCTTAAGACTTTTTCATTGGTTTTCTTGGCTGTCCATGGTACCTTCAACATCCTTCTTATAAACCATGTCTCCATGGCCCCTATTTCTCGCTGCACTCTCTTATTCATGGACCATGCTTCAGACACATAAAACAAAATTGGCTCGATGTAGCATTTAATTACTCGGAATCTTGTTTCCATTGATACGGATCTGTTGCGCAAGATGTGTCTCATTATCTGTCACAAATAATACACAGCTCTCTTGGCCTGAGCACGTCTGTTTTTTATTTCGTTATGACATTTTCCATCTGCTTTTATAATCGTTATGTCAGTCCGCAAGAACAGTGAAGAGCAGAACCTCTATCTTAATGCAAAGAAAACTAAATTGATGACAACTGACAAAACAAACAAGGCAGCTGAAATATGTATCAGTGAGGAAAAACTGGAAGAAGTGGAGAGTTTTGAATATCTTGGATCACTACTAACTAATAATGGAGATACAATGAGAGAAATTAAAAGGAGGACATCTATCGCTCTTCAGAAAGTAAAACAAATAAAGAATATGTGGAGAGGAGCAGACAGAACCACAAAAATAAGATTTTTAAGGGCATGCATCTTTCCCATCGCAACATATGCCTGTGAGACCTGGACACTTAACATAACAGCTGAGAAACACATAAATGCCTTTGAATGTAAATGCTACAGAAGAGTTCTTTAAATATCATGGACACAAAAAAGAACAAATATATCTATAGCTTAATATTGAAGAAGGTTAGCTAGTAAAGAGGATTAAAGAGAGAAAACTGGAATATTTTGGACACATTAAACGTCATGATAATTTAGAGAAGACCGTATTGGAAGGATACATAATGGGAAAAAGAAAAAGAGGAAGACCAAAACGAAGATGGCTGCAAGACATCGTTGACGATCTGGAAATGGATGCAACAGCAGCAGGCCATCTTGCTCACAACCGAGAGGCCTACAGGAGTGCTGTTTGGGAGGCAAATTTCCGCAAGGGACATGCAAATGAATGAATGAATGAAGTACTTGAATCTATCAACTATAGCAAAATAGGCTTGAAATTAACAATGACAAAACAAAAGTAATGAAAATTCCCATTAATCAAAATGGAATAATACACGTAGAAGGGACAGATGTTGAAGAAGTCAATCAATCTGCATAACTTGGCAGCTACATAGACCAGGATGGTGACACCAGAAAGGAAGTTAAAATTAGAATTGCAAAAGCAGCATTGTCCTTAAAAAATCTTGAGAACATATGAATTCAAAAGTTGTAAGCACAAAAACCAAGTTAAGATTATTCAATTCAAATGTAATGTCCACCCTCATTTATGCATGCGAAAGCTGGAAAACAACTAAAGAAATAGACGAGAAATTAGACTCTTTTGAAAACAAATGCCTAAGGAAAATACTCGGCATCAAGTGGAACGAATTCATGAACAATGCAGAGATAAGACAGATAACTGTACAACAACCAGTCTCATGGGTGATCAGGAAAAGGAGATGGACATATGTTGGTCACGTGATGAGTAGAAACGATCAGAGAATCCCAAAACAAGCTATCAAGTGGAACACAACAGGCCGAAGAGAAATAGGCAGACCACGCTAAACTCTAAATAGGACATTGTTAAGAGAGGCCAAATTAACAGCAATAAAATCTCTTGAAAAGCTCGCAGAAACCAGGAAAATTGGCGAACTACCTTGCGAGACATATGTGACGTTAAACGGCACGGAAGTATATATATATATGTATATATATATGTGAGTAATTGATACATAGACCTGCACCGCTTTTACAAAGCTGCAGGTTGTGTGCTAGTCATTACCAGGTATATTCCTGGCTAGGTAGGTATATCTTGACTAGATTTTACTTCAAGACTTTACAAGCAAAGATATCTCATCTTGACTCCTTTCATGCATATTAAACCTCTCTCTCTCTCTCTCTCTCTCTCTCTATCTCACTATCTGTTACGTTTTCTTTTGTCATCTCTCTCTCATATTTGATCTCTCTCTCACTCTCTTTCTCTCTTAGCAGATCTCTCTCTCTCTCTCGCTTTCTCTCTCTCGCCATTTCTCTCTCTCCTGCCTTTTCTCTCTCTTTCTTTCTCTCGCTCTTTATCTCTCACCCTTTCTCTCTCTCTTTTTTTCTCTCTCTCTCTCTCTCTCTTTTTCTCTCTCTCTCTCTCTCTTTTTCTCTCTATCTCTCTCACCCTTTCTCTTTTTTTCTCTTTCTCTCTTGCCCTTTCTCTCTCTTTCTTTCTCTCGCCCTTTCTCTCTCTCTCTCCCTCTATTTCTCTCTCTCTCTTTCGCCCTTTCTATTTTATCAAAAAAAGTGTATATATTTACCAACTTTACAGCTGTCATCTCAGTCTACCTGGCTCCCTCCCACACGTTCTACCTCAGTTTTGCTCAACCTACACAGTTTCATGATAGACACGTGTATACCGCCGACTCCCTTATTTCTCACTTCATTCAATACAAAAATGAACTGTTATATTTAGCAAGATAATCCTGTTTTTCTGTATTTCGTATTTTAAAAATAGTGGACCGGCGACTGGTGAATCATAATGTCACCACGTGCTCCACGTCTAAGCCAGTACGTCAGGTTAAGGTCTGATATTTTGTCGCTTTGATCACGTCACTTTCCCGCGTTGGGGGAGCGGTCCTTCTATTTTTGTTGAGTGCATAATTCCCAGGTCTAGCTGAAGTATTAAGCAGCAACAGGTGACCGATTCTGCCTGGAGTGAACTGGGAAAAAGAATAGAGAAGAGAGTAATAACTTCAGTAAAAAACTCACTAGCGTTAATCTGGCGAGACAGAAGGACAATGAACAGAAAACGCACATGGAAAACATTGCCACCATCTGCGCCCATACTTTTTTTTTCTTAGCAAAATATAAATGATTGTTCACTGGGACTTGATGATATGTTTAACAGACCGACGAATAGAAAGAAAAAAGCAACTGGCAGACAGACAAACTGACTGACAGAGGGAGAGACAGATAGACAGGCAGATACATAGACAGACAGATAGGCAGACAGGCAGGTGGATGGATGGATGGATGGATGGATGGATAGATAGATAGATAGATAGATAGATAGATAGATAGATAGATAGATAGATAGATAGATAGATAGATAGATAGATAGATAGATAGATCCACTTGTACCACTAAGTCAGCGTTTCTTGACTTTGAATCTTGAAGTTTTCATCTCCCTTTGATAACTTCATCAATAACATCCAAGCCTCCGTGACGATATATTTTGACACTGTCCCTATTTTTGTTTAAAATGTACTCAGTCATTTAGTTATTCTCCACTTCATAAAACCATTCTTGGGGATTTCTTCAAAGAAAGAATTACTCTTTATAACTCATACTGATTAATTTAAAATTCCGCAAAGTTCACGTCACACAAGAATAACAAAGCTTGTGTTAAAAGGATTCGAAAATAACGGGAAGGACTGGGTGGAACTGATGAGTCACGCACTATAAAAACCACGAAAAGGCTGCCTGGAAGAGAGTGACGTCAGAGAGAGAAAAAAAACGGCAGGACGGTCGGCCATGTTAGTGTAGCCTACTTTGGCATCTATTCAGTCTCGCCCAGGCAAGACCTGAAGAGGTCAGAGCTGTGTTCTGTTGCTCCAAACGAGATGGACATTCATGCAATAGGAGGCTAACTGGGCAATACTTAGAAGTAGCTGAAGTCATGATATACATCGTGTTCTAGAACTACATGTTGATGACAGTACTGTTCTAGTGAGGGCTGTATGTTGTTGTGGTGCATTACTGCCAACCAACAGCAGGTTAGCTCGTCAGCATTACCCAAGTAATTGAAGTTATATTAGACACTATGTTCTGGAACAGAGTTGGATGAGAACACTATCCTAAAAGGGACTGTATGTTGTTAGAATACTGTTACTGATGTGTTTTTTCCAGAGATTTGAAAATAAAATGTTGTTTTTTGTAAGTACAGGCTCTTTCTCTCTCTCTCTCTCTGTGTCTCTCTCTCTCTCTTTTTCTTTCTCTCTCTCTTAATCTTTACACGTTTCACAGCATAGTGCATGATAAAGTACGCAAGTACAACCACTGTTATGAAGCTATCAAGGTCAGGCTGCACATCACAGCTCCTGACACTGTAATATGATGCAGCAGTAATATAATTCCGGGATGAAGGGTGTCTGTACACAGCTCCTAGGTAGGGACGTCCAGGACCAAGCGAAAAAACTGTGAATCGTGTTAGAGAAGCTTACCAGCGAAGTCCCAGCCTTTATCCCGGAATTTCGCATAGCACTTCTCGATACTGTTGAAAACAGGTGCTGCCTTCTGGAATTCTGCTCGAAATCGTCGCTGCACAGTCAAAACGGACAAGGTTCTTGCATATTCCAAAACATAAAATGGCTACTCACGTTTACTGAACGCCATATTTGCTACTGCTGCCTCCTAGCGGCAGATCACGGGAGCTCTGCGCGCCGGCTTCTTTAAAAACAAATTCTTGAAGAGTCTCTCTCTTTCCCCCCCCCCCCCCCCCCCTCTCTCTCTCTCTCTCTCTCTCATGGCGTAAGAATAATCATGATTCGTTACTTAGCTTATTTCTTGCGAAATTTGAAATGTTTCACAGACTTAAGAACAGCACTGTGTGCTCGAGTATTTAATTTTATATATTAACAATGTCCTCTTTAGGGTTTCACGTGGTCGACCTCTTTTTCTTCGGCCTGTTGTGCTCCACTTGATAGCTTGTTTTGGTATTGTCTGATCGTTTCTTCTCATCACATGGTCTTCATTTTCTGACCACCCATAAGACAAGTTGTTGTTTGCTCATCTGTATTGTTTGCTCTGTGTTGTTCTTAAATTCGCTCCACTTTATACCAAGTATTTTCCTTAGGCATTTCTTTTCAAAAGAGTCTAATTTCTTGTTTATTTCTTTAGTTGTTTCCAGCTTTCGCATGCATAAATGAGAGTGAATATCACATTTGAATCGAATAATCTTAACTTTGTTTTTGTGCTTATAACTTTTGAATGCCATACGTCCTCAAGATTTTTTTTAAGGACAATGCTGCTTCTGCAATTCTAACTTCCTTCCTGGTTTCACTATCCTGGTTTATGTAGCTGCCAATGTATGCAATTTGTTTACTTCATCAACAGCTGTTCCTTCTACGAATATTTTTCCTTCTTGATTAATGAGAAGTTTCATTATTTTTGTTTTGTCTTTGTTGATTTCAAGACCAATTTTCCTAGCCAATTAAGACAGGGAATCTGTTTTATCCTGCATCGATTTCACATTGTCACTGATAAGATTTATGTCATCTGCAAAATCAAGATCTTCTATTTGGGTCCCATGTACCCAATCAATGGCTGTTTTACCAGTACAACATCTTTTCATTATAAATTATATGGCAATTCTAAAAAGCGATGGAAATAATACACATCTTTGTTTCACGACTGTTTCAGTCTGAAACTATTCGCTCATTCCTTCTTCTGTCTTGACTGCACAAACATATCTGTTGTAGAGATATCTAATGATGTTGACAATTTTAGACTGTATTCCATATTGTCGTGTTACTTCTGTAACTTGCATACTGAAAATATAATGAGGAATGTTAGAGAAGATGTAGACAAAGAATATTATTATGTCATAACAATTGGAGGTTATGAAATACCAGAAATTACATATGCTGATGACACAGTATTACTGTCCATAGCACAAAAAGGAATGGAAAAACTAATTATATCAGTCCGCAAGAACAGCGAATAGCAAAACCTCTATCTTAATGTGAAGAAAACTAAATTGATGACAACTGACAAAATAAACAAAGCAGCTGATATATGAATCAATGAGGAAAAACTGGAAGAAGTGGAGAGTTTTGTATATCTTGGATCACTACTAACTAATAATAGAGATACAATGTGAGAAATTAAAAGGAGGACATCTATCCCTCTTCAGAAAGTAAAACAACTAAAGAATCTGTGGAGAAGAACAGTCAGAACTACAAAAATAAGATTTTTAAGGGCATGCATCTTTCCCATCGCAACATATGCCTGTGAGACCTGGACACTTAACAAAACAGCTGAGAAACACATAAATGCCTTTGAATGTAAATGCTACAGAAGAGTTCTTCAAATATCATGGACACAAAAAGAACAAATATATACATACTATAAGAACTTAATATTGCTAGTAAAGAGGATTAAAGAGAGAAAACGTAAATATTTTGGACACATTAAACGTCATGATAATATAGATAAGACAGTCTTGGAAGGGTACATAATGGGAAAAAGAAAGAGCGAAAATGGCTGTAAGACATCGTTGATGATCTGCAAATGGATGCATCAGCAGCAGGCCATGTTGCTCATAACCGAGAGGCCTACAAGAGTGCTGTTAGGGAGGCAAAGTTCCGCAAGGAACATGCAAATGAATGAATTAATGAATGATTCCATATAGTCTTATAATTTTCCACAATGAATATTTCTGTATGCTATCAAATGTCTTTTTAAACTTCATTATGAACTTCAGGGTTAATGGTTTCTGCTTTTCAATATGTTCTTCGAGTACTATTCTTAGAGTAAAGATCTGATCGAGACAGCTTCTCCCTTTTCGAAATCTTGCCTGTTCTTCTCTCATTGCAGTATCCACTACATCCTTAAATCTATTCAGACTCACTTTACAAAACACCTTTGACACAATTGATAGTAATGTTATACCCTTCCAGTTATTGCAGTCACTGAGGTTGCCTTTTTTTATGGATATTTTAACAATGATGCCCTTTTTCCATTTAGAAGAGACCTTTTCTTCTTTCTAAATTTTATTAAACATTCTTTGTAGTTGTCTCATATTGTCACTATTGACAGCTTTTAACATTTCTACTGCTATTCCATCTTCACCTGCAGCTGTGTTGTTACCCCTTAGATTCACTGCTGTTTCAATTTCATGCAATGTAATTTCACCTAAGTTGACAATTTAGTTGTGGAACTGGTATATCGCTTTCAAGATTTATTAATTCATTTGGGTGTGGTCGATTGAGCATTTCTTGGAAGTATTCAGACCATCTTTGCTTTTGGTCTTTACCTGATGTTAATAGGTTGCCTATTTTGCTAAAAACTGGTCTTTCTCTGGGGGTAATAGCACTTTTTAGCTATAGTAAGAACTATCTTATATCTTATATCATTTTTCGTGCCGTTAAACGTCACATAGGGCTCGCAAGGTAGTTCGCCAATTTTTCCTGTCTTCGGCGAGTCTTTCAACCTCATCAAAGGATTCTATGCCTGTTAATTTGGCGTCTCTTAACAATGTCCTCTTCAGAGTTTCACGTGGTCTGCTTCTTTTTCTTCGGCCTGTTGTGTTCCACTTGATAGCTTGTTTTTGGGATTCTCTGATCGTTTGTTCTCATCACGTGACCAACATATGTCCATCTCCTTTTCCTGATCACCCATGAGACTGGTTGTTGTTCAGTCATCTGTCTTATCTCTGCATTGTTCTTGAATTCGTTCCAAGAAGAACTATAGCAGAACAATTTTTATAGTAAATACTATAGTAGAACAATTTTTATAGTAAAAACTACAGTAGAACGAACTCTAGAGGTAAACAAAGATTCATGAAAGTTGCTTTATAGACTGCATAAAAGCATTTGATAGGTAAACGTGAAGATATGCTACAAATGCTAGGAAAACGTAATATAGGTGGTACAAATGTAGGAATTAAGAATATGTACTGGAAGCAATGAGAAGCAATAAGAGTGAACAATGACACAGGTAAATATCATGATATAAAACGAGGTGTAGAACACGGATGTGTACCGACACCTTATCTATTTTCATTATTTAGTGAAAACATCCATGAGTGACGTTAATAATTTGAAAGAAATGAAAAATAGCAGGTAATAAATTCAACAGACTGAGATACGCAAATGGCGCTGTTTAAATAGCAGAAAGGGAAAGCGTTTTACAGAAACTTGTGAACAAGATCTTTAACGGGAGCAGTAAAAAGAGGTTTAGAGCTAAACAGCAAACTAGACTGAAACAATAGCAATATCAAGAATAATAAATATACCAAAGTGCAAAATCCTTTCAGATGGGAAGTCTACATTAAAAGGGACTGTATGCTATTAAGATGTGTCAAGTTGCCTCGGCAAAGCAATAACTACTAATGGTAAGTGTACAAATGAAAAAAAAATCATGAATATGTAAGGAAAAAAATCTTTTTATGACGTGAAGAAGATGCTTACGACAATAATATGTCCTTAAAAGTGAGGAAAAGAGTATTACAGTTTTATATAGAAACAATATTGCTATATGGATGCTAAACTTAAAAAAAAATTAACAAGAAGATTATAAGGAAACTGGAATCATTAGAGAAATGGTTCTGGAGAAAGATAAACAAAAATATAGCCTCGACAGACAGAAAAAAATGATGGAGTGTCAAGGAAGTTTCAGAACAAAGGAAAATAGGTAAAATTGTAAGGGAAAAAAACAGTAAAATTGATCGGACATGTCAAGAGAAGACAGAAGTAAGGAAACATAGTAATGAATAGAAAACTGAAAGGAAAAAGGAGATAAAGGTTAAGAGAAAAATATCACAGTGGACTGACCAAATGCCATGGGAAAAGATGAGCATATGAACTGAAAAGAAACACCAAGGATTGCACAAGATAGGAAAGGATAATCGCAAACGCTGCCAGGCAATTCATATGATAATAGTAATAATAACTAATAAAAAAAATTATTGTTTCTTTCATTGCTTCTTCAGGGAACTCATCCTACAAAATTATGTCAGTGAATGTAGGGAAAAAGGAAGATCAAACACGAAAACATGATAGGAATTCTTTTATTCTTTTAATTCACCTTTTATTCAGTTTCTATTATTACTTCTATTGTTGCTTCTATTATTACTTCTACTGTTACTTCTAATGCTGCTTCAGTGAACGCAGCGCGCCGAACAGCATCTGACCGAAAAGTCAATGGAGCTCGTTCCCTCAGAGTTCCTACAGCTCTCCAGTGAGGGCAGTAGAACATGGACAGTGTCCACTTGTTGAAAGGAAATCTTAGAACATACAGAATGAGTGCGCTCTCCAGAAATACTTTGTGTATTTTACTGTATGTTTCAACGAAGCGAGTCTTAATGGAAATGCTTTTTTTCATTCTTACAACCGTCTTTGGTGAGCTCTCACTTTTATTGTTTAGTGTCATTGTGTCAATATTCTTTGAAGTTGTTCGTGAGAAAAAGTAAACACATCCATCGGGAAAGCATACAGAATAAAGACAAACACAGTCACTGCATGCACACGTTTATTGTTCCGTTAGACATTCATAAATCTCAAAATAGAACAATAAAACTGTTTTTTTATTCCTCTTTATCAATCACTGTTTTGAACAGCAGCATACAAGCCTTCAGAACAGTCCCTACAGCTTTGTTTTATTATTGGTATTAATTTGTTTTTCTAAGTATTTCTCGCTTTATCACTTATTTTCTTATTTCTGCTGTTTCTCCCGTTCTGTGATCGCTTATGAAATTTTCAGTTCCTGGATCTTTCGATTCTTAATAACATGGGTCCTAATCCTGGAGGAAGCCACAATCATCTTTTTGTTCTTTTTAAACATCCACATTGTTGGGACGGTGGGTTTGAGGTAGTAACTCCTGCAGACGAAAAAAAAAACTAACAAATAATTAGAAGTTAAGGATTACAATGAGGATATGATCGAAAGGGAGAAAACAAAACAAAAAAATATGCGAACCACTTCGGTTTTGAAGAAGGAAAGGAGAGTTGGAAGGGAGACTTATGTAATCTACCGAAACTGCTTGATAAATGCAGAATCAAACAGATTAAACTGCCAAAATTAACCTACTTTAGCCAAAATTAGCCTGAAATAAACTACCGGTCTACGAATATGTGTGTGTTAAAATAGATTGATTGAAAGCAGCTTGTGTTTTTTTTGTTTTTGTATCAGACTGAGGCTTCTTGTGTGGTTGTGAACTTTGACTTACAGACTCTTTCAGGTCCGAAACTTTTGTGGCGGTGCAAAATTATTCTGAACTTTAATCCGCAAGATGATTTCTGTACCTGATAATATAAAGCTGCAGACAGTGTTTGCTTTCATAGTAATATATATATATATATATATATATATATATATATATATATATATATGTGTGTGTGTGTGTGTGTGTGTGTGTGTGTGTGAGAGAGAGAGAGAGAGAAAGAGAGAGAGGGAGTAGTGTGTGATTGAGTGAGTGAGTATGATTTGTAGACCTAGATCACTGGACACGGTCGAACCATAAGTGGTCTGCCGCCTAGTCACCAGCTGAACAGAAACTATCGACTAGTGTTGCCAACAGCACGAACTCCGTAGCTAGCTGCGCCATTCCTCTTTCTTCTCAGAGCGTTAGCCCTGGTTCCTATTCTTTTTTTTTTCTTAAGATTGGGTGAACCTCTCAAAGGTATATATTTTACAAAGCATGTAACGCCTGTGAAAGGGGCGTCGAACTTTTGAGCATGACTGCGAAACTTTGACATATTTATCAAATGACAACGTATAACCAGATGGCAACACCGTGCAGCATGATCTAGGTGACATCTGCCAGATAAAGATGAAAGTTCAGCTGGAACAGTAGTCCATGAGAAGTAGATAAGACAGTCTTGGAAGGGAACACAATGGGAAAAAGAAAGAGAGGAAGACCAAGGCGAAGATGGCTACAAGACATCGTTGAATGGATGCATCAGCAACATCGCAACCTGCTTAAAACCGAGAGGCATAGAGAAGAGCTGTTAGCGAGGCAAAGATTTGCAAGGGATATGCAGATGGCTGCCTGAGTAGTCCAAAGAGGCATTAAGTGCTTTGTTACTATTTCTGAATGCGAAGCAGGTGCCAGCTTCAGAAAATCATCACCGGTTGGTGAATGTCTATAGAGACAGTATGATGAGTCAACATGTGTAGACGTTCTAAGGACTTCATAGCCAGAAGTGGGGTGGAGGATACGCTCTCCACTCCAATTAAATGTCTCAATGGCGTGCGTCTCAAACAGCCTCTGACAGTCAAGTCCAGCTCCTGGCCGTCTCGTGGCAGAACTGTTCAAACTGACAGGAGAAGGGGCGAAAGCGAATATCTGGTGCCTGAAAACCAGATGCTTCGGGTAAATGAGAGTCTTGTTTGGTAGCTCATCTGAGAGAAGTAAAACTCTGATTTAAAACCTGCTGCTGGCGAGATTCTTCAGCTGCCGTGCGTAGAGTGGAGCTCCTCCCGGAGAAAGGTGCAAATGGGATTGCCGCGCGGCGCCACCATGGAAAAGGTGAAAGGATTAAGTGAAGTAATCAGTAGTCTCGAGGTCAAGACTGCTCAAATCACAGCACCTCTGCTCTGGAGGTCGGCCACGTCCTATGTGCACACACACTGGGCGAATTGCATGAAACGGCTTAACCCAGAGGTTAAACTAAGACATTGCTAGGGAGATTCTTCGTCTGCCGCGCGTGGGGTGAAACTCCTCCTGGTCAGTGAAGAAAATGTGAATAGGGTTGCCGAGCGGTGCCGCTGTGAAAAGGTGATGGAAAGGAAAAAATGAAGGTTAATCGATATGTCCAGTAGTCTCGTGGCGAGAGGTACTCATACCACGGCACCTATGCTATAGAGGCCGGCCACTTCCGATGTACGCCCATACTTGTGAAATATGCCTAAACCGACTTAACCCGGGGTGAAACGTGATGACTACTCATGTCATGGTACCTCCGTTCTAGAGGTCGAACACGTCCTGAACGCGCACATATTGGGATAATACGCCTAAACTGGCTTAACTCATTCGTGAAACCTATTAGTAGCGAGGATTCAAACTCATGCACAAAAGTTCCGTCCTGGTCACAACTAGGAAGGGTAGTGGCCACGACCACAAAACCCTGAAGTCGGAGACACTTGACCAGTGCAGTCTAGATAGGCAACCACCTCTCACCCGACGGGGATATATGCGTGTCCTAATCACGCTCAGGTTTTCCAGTGAGAAAGTCCAACGCTGGACTAGATGGGCAACCACCTCTCAGCCAGCGGGAATATACTGATATCCAAAACACATCGAGGTTTTCCGGTGAGAAAGTCCAACTCTAGACTAAACTGGTGTAACGAAAACCACAGTGTCACGCTTCTGCGACCCACCGAGATTACAGGCCCAAGCCCCGCGATACTCTGAACCTCATGTGGTCCTCTCGGGGATCTCTTGTGGCCCTCTCGGGGACGACAAGGGGACCACAGGATCAATCAAGGACCACAGGAGTAAATTCAGTAGGATCACATGGCGATCATGGTGGTAGAAGCGAACGAAGAAGAAGAAGATATGTATTAAAATAGTGTGCAATATATGGAAGCGGGTGGGTAACACTCAGCGATATAGTGTGGAGTGGCAGACCCACGACAGCGAACGAAACGCGTGTCGAACATATGCTTTTAGAGACAAGACAAGTTATTGTGAGCGAACTGATGCATGATTTGATTCTACCACGTGGAACAGTGTCCAGAATGATTGTGCAATTGGGATTTCATAAGTTGTGTTCACGATTCGTCCTACGAGCCCCTTCCGAGAACGACAAAGCAAAGGGAATGGCATATCCCCTATCATTCCTTCAACAATATTCCATTCACGGCCAAGTCTTCCTGGAACGCATTGTCACCTGTGACGAGACGTGGGTTCATCTACAGCACCTCAGAGTCAAAACATACAAACATGGAATGAAAGCATTCGGGCTCCCTCACGAAATTCAAGTTTGTGCCTTCCGTTGGCAGAGTTATGGCTACCGTGTTTTGAATTCAGAAAGGCCTGTTGTCGGTCGGTTTCTCGGAAAGAGGAGAAACAATTAATGCACTGGAATGTTTACGAGCTGCCATCAGATGTCGCCGTCCTGGGCTGTTGACAAAAGGTGTGTTGCTCCTCCATCATAAAGCTCATCCACACAGCGATCGCTTCGATTTGTAAACTCTTGCAACCTTTTGGGTAGAAGAGTTTTTAGATCATCTGCTGTATAGTCCCGTTCTTGAGACATGTGATTTTCACCAATTCCTGTATAGTTCCAGTATGGAGCCATGTGATTTTCACTATCCCTGTATAGTTCCAGTATGGAGCCATGTGATTTTCACCAATCCCTGTATAAGTCCAGGTCTGGAGCCAAGTGATTCTTACCACTCCCTGACTCTCAAGGAACACAGATTTCAGAGTGACGAGGATGTCGAAAGGACGGTGATACGGTAACTCAGTGTCCAGTACATCACATTTTTACGAAATGGGCCTCAAAATCACATGCTTAGACTTAGACAAATGCCCCAGTCGTCACGGCGATTAATTTGAAAAATAAGGTATCCACGAAACACATTGTACAGTGAATTATGTCCAAATATAGTCCGCGCTTGAAGTAATAGTCCTTATTAACTTTGTTCTGGGACAACCTCATAAACATACAGTGACACACAAATCAGAAGCGAGGCATTGCCAGGTCAAATTAAAGAACGAAAGAACGATTATTTTTAGACAAACAAAGACCCTGACACAGTGGCGTGTCTGGAATCTGTCCATGCATGAAAATACTATTTATGATGATGACGAAAACTGATATGAGGTCATGACAAAGGGACATGAAATAAATGAAATTCACGAAAACAGGTGTCGAGACTTAAGTTAGACGAGACATGTACGGGAGAGTTGTCTCAACCAAATGCCAACTACATTTAAAAAAACAATCTATGTCCCTTGACATTTTCACTCCACACGGGGTTTAAGGTCTTAGTGCCTTCACATTTCTAGGGCAGTTTCTTCACATTTCTAGGGCAGTGCCTTCACATTTCTATGGCAGTGCCTTCACATTTCTAGACCTCTGCAGCATTTGAGGGAGGGATATCGCGGCCTTTGTTTTCCTAGGGAAACCCCAGGTACCACTTTTTGAGCCTGGATTGACCCCATTGCCACTCGATCTGAAAACAAATTCTGCCCGAGTTCCAAATCGAACCAGGGACCTTCTGATTGGCAGGCCAGTACACTAACCACTGTAACACAGCGGCAGCACGTCTAAATAACGAGAAATTAAAAATAAAATGAAGATAAACAACAATAAATAAATAAATAAACTGCGATAGTTTAAGTTAAATAAAGTGTGGTAGTTAACTCTTAAATGAAGCGAAGTAGTTAAAAGTCAAATAAAGGGAGACAGTTAATGTTAAAGCATGGTAATTAATGTTAAATAAAGCGCGGTAGTTAATGTTAAATAAAGCATGGCAGCATGGTAGTTAATGTTAAATAAAGCATGGTAGCATGGTAGTTAATGTTAAATAAAGCATGGTAGCATGGTAGTTAATGTTAAATAAAGCATGGTAGCATGGTAGTTAATGTTAAATAAAACGTGGTAGTTAATTAATAATAAACCACGCTAGTGAACGTTAAACATGATCTGTTTTAGTTCATTACCTCTGTATCCTCACAGACAGGACAGCACTCATTGGGTGGAGTCGTGTAGTTGGAACAGTTTGGTCGAGGGCAAGAAATAGTGAAGCACAACACTTCACCGTTTTCCTTACATCTACAGAACATGCATGGCGTGAGATTGAATCTGACATTGACCTAGATGATTCCAACAGAAAAGAATAAGTCTTATATAATGCTACAAACGAACCTGGGTAATCCCTTGGGGATTTTTCAACATTCGTTAATTGATACTCTCTATTTTCTGTTGTGAATTTATGAATGATTTTGTTTTTTATTTCATTTACTCAAATATAAAACTATTTTATGTGTAACATTTATTTTAGCAGGTAATTGTTTAATATGACCCAAACACTCATGTCTCTTCAAATCTCTGTGTCCGCTAAACAGTGATTAAAAAACATACACTAAAGCAGAGAAGACAAAATGATACATGTGCATAAATACACTTGAAATACTTCATCTAATTTACACACACACACCCACACACACACATATATGTACACACATATATAAGTAATAGATAAAGCAAAGGTAATGAGCTTTGATTTTGAACTGAGTTTTGATAACTGATATCCGATTATGATTTGTTGGCAGGTAAGGTCGAATCAGTTGTTGGAGACAAAACATAATTTAATAAAAAAAAAAGATGAATATAAATAAACACGACTATTTACTCAGAGGCAGAAGATCCTGTAGTCATATCTACGAAAGTATAAATAAATCGTTCTGAATATTTCGCTCAGTAGAGGTGTAATTAATGCAGAGAAGACTGCAATGGAAAAACAAAACATACCTCGTATATTTTTCCTTCGTACTCGCATGACACAGTGGCGTTCCGCTTTCGTCTGACAGCCGAGCCAGGCTGAGGTGAACTTGTGGGCTGAACTGTTCTTGGTGAGGTCGGCACTTGAAGTGAAGTGGGGCTTTGCTCTGTTACTGTTTGGGGTGATCCGTATGTCTGGATAACAGAAAATAAAACTGCATGAACACAATGATTACTGCACTTAATCATCCAAGTATTGATGGATCGCACATTGAGCGCATGGAAAGGAAGTTCACACTCAGAAGCGATAAGGAAACTGACTTAAGCATGCCCCGAACTGACCACCCGCTGTGTGTAGTACAGCATTGTTTTCATGGACTGTGTTTCTGTCGGCAGGTGTTTTCCCGTAACATGTTAATTCTGTCTTCTCTTTCTCTGATCATGACTCTATAGGTATAGATATGTATGGCAGTCACTTTCGTGCTAATTCTATAGGTATAGATATGTATGGCAGTCACTTTCGTGCTAATTCTATAGGTATAGATATGTATGGCAGTCACTTTCTTGCTAAGGCACGATCTGTCCCGCTCGCTACATCAACACGAGGACTGCCATAGGAATATCCCTTAGGGGACACTGAAAACACGTGACATAAACAGGTCTATTGATTGTTTCCGAGTAACAAAGCCCTGTGAAGCAGATTGATTTCTCGCCATAATGAGTAAGCTTTCTTGTGTTCGCTGCGTTGAATCTTCTCAAAGGTTCTCTTGCTGGTACTTTGTCTGCTCTAACGATGATGTTGTATTCGTCTGAAGGTACGGATGATTTTTTTGTACTCATCTGAAGATAGTGATGAGTTTGCACTAATCTTAAAGTAAACTGAACGTGTACTTATTTGAAAGCACTTGTTCCAAGGCATTTTGATTACACTGACTGTGTCTGTAAGGAAACTCCTGCAACTGGTGAACTAGGCCTGAATGAGCTCCAGCAGTGACAGTACAGTTAGCACTTACCACTTCCAATGAGTCATCACAATTTGCATTTACCACTTCCAATGAGTCATCACAGTTAGCATTTACCACTTCCAATGAGTCATCCCAGTTAGCATTTGCCACTTCCAATGAGTCATCACAGTTAGCATTTGCCACTTCCAATGAGTCATCCCAGTTAGCATTTGCCACTTCCAATGAGTCATCCCAGTTAGTATTTAACACTTCCAATGAGTCATCCATAAAGTAGATTTGTAGAAGCTGAGGCTCAGTATCGGGGAGTAGAAGTATTGATCTAGTAAGATGGTAAATATGTCACTGAACTATGAATGTTAGCATCAAAGCCAGACTCCGTGAACTAGCCTTGATACTCCAAAAAGATACAAACTGAGAGCAGGAGTTGTTTTCCCTGGTTCGGTCATTTGCATGTCCATTGCGGAACTTTACCTCCCTAAAAGCTCTTCTGTAGGTCTCACAGCTGTAATCAAGATGCCCTACTGCTGATTCATCTATTTGCAGATAATCAACGATGTCTTACAGCCATTTTCGCCTCGGTCTTCCTCTCTTTCTTTTTCCCATTATGTACCGTTCCAAGACTGTCTTCTTTAAATTCTCATGACGTTTAATATGTCCAAAATATTTAAGTTTTCTTCATTTAATCCTCTTTACTAGCCAAACTTCTTCAATATTAAGTTCTTGTAGACTGGATATATTTATTCTTTTTTGTACCCACGATATTTGAAGAACTCTTCTGTAGCATTTAAATTCAAAGCCATGTATGTGTTTCTCAGCTGTTTTGTTAAGTGCCCAGGTCTCACAGGCATATGTTTGAATGAGAAAGTTGCATGGCCTTAAACATCTACTTTTAGTAGTTCTGTCTGTTCCTCTCCCAGCTTCTTTAGTTGTTTTATATTTTTGAAGAGCGATAGATTCCTTGGTTCTGTCCATAAAATATCTGGAAAGTGGTGTTGCACCACCGAAGAAGACCGAAACGAAGATGGCTGCAAGACATCGTTGATGATCTGGAAATGGATGCAGCAGCAGCAGGCCATCTTGCTCACAACCGAGAGGCCTACAGGAGTGCTGTTTGGGAGGCAAAGTTCCGCAAGGGACATGCAAAGGAATGAATGATGGTGTTGCACCTGACATGGAAAGCTTCAGTGGTTACGGAAGAGACCGACTGATTGGTCTTTATTTCAAAAGGGTTAAGAATTGGGCACGCAGGCCCGTCTGACATTCTGCCCTTTATCATACATCTTTCACTCTATTCCAGACATTCTACAAATATGCTGTTCATATAACGAACAAGTTGTAACAAACAAGTTGTGAACACGATGACTCTTATTTTGTCTAGTTCTCATATTTTATCATTTTCATTGATTATTACGCCAATTTTCCTTAGAATGTTAAGCTGGTAATTTCATAATCTCATCTGAGCAGCGCAGAGTCTGTGATTCTACATTTCAGATCAAAACGGTGACCGGTTTTATGGCTTATCTCATCAGTCTCCTCATATGTGCAATAATCTTCAAGAAACCTGAGATCTTTGTTAAGATCTGTTTTTTTTTCTCTCAGGTGTTTCCTTTTGTTTTTCCCCCATATTTTCTTTCTCAATCCCTTGCGCATCTTCTTTGAGTCTCATCAAGTGTTTCAGTCTTCCTTGCAGCTACTGGATTTTCTCTAGGCTGTGAACGCTTGGCCGCCATTTGTGACTGTGATATTTCGGTTATTTCCCGCTTAATTCCTGTTGAAATTTTACTGAAAAAATGGCGTTAGGTTAGTTACTTTCTCTTATATAGTGAATGTAATAGTTCAATTTTGCTCAGTTTTTTTTTCCTAATATAATTTGTATACATGCATAAAAATGAGTGTGTGGGAATAATGAAAGATGCAGTGATGACGGGCGGAATGTAAGACTTGTGAGTATGGTGAGGTTGGGATCTTGGCTTTTTCGGTTACGGCCGGCCGAAAGGGTCAGTGTCAGGGCCTGGCTATTTGGTCACGTGATTGTCCAGCGTGTAAGAGTTAGCAGAGTGAGAGGCAAAAGCCAGTCTACGTTTGTTCTCGTGAGGTACGGCCGGAAAAATGTGATTGTGTTTGTCCTAAACGTTTGGTTGTGATATGTTTCGTGATGTCGCGTTATGTTGTGAGTTTATTTCCGCGCCACCCTCAGTAATGTAAGTTATTGTATCTCGCAGATGTTTTGTTGAGTGCAAATATTTGGTGTACGAAATAATCGTGTAGTTAATTAAGTGAGAATCAACACCAGAGTTTAAAATGCGGAGAGTTAAGTTTTTTTAGGCAGCTTACAAGAAATTAGAATGAAGTAGAAGCCCCAATATATGGGTCGGAAAGAAGTAAGCTGTGAACACGATGACTCTTATTTTGCCTTGTTCTCATATTTTACCATTTTCATTGATTATTACGCCAATTTTCCTTAGTTATGCATTTTGTGCTACTGCATTGCATTAATCCATCGTGTCCTTCATCTTGTCAATCATTTTGAGTTTTTTATCATCATCATCATGTGCCGTGCCGATTGCCGTTGGCTATTATGCTTCTCCAGAGTTCACGATCCTTCATGTAGGCCATCAGCTTATTTAGTGATCTCCTCTCACACCATCTCATCAGACTGTCCAGTATCATTTCTCTTGGTCTTCCTCTTGATCTTCTTCCCTCTATTTTTCCTGTTGTTATAATATTTTCAATGGCCCCTCTTCTAATTGTATGTCCTATGAAAGTACATTGTCTCTCTCTTATCTTTCTGACAAGATTTTTTTGTCTCTCCAGCTCTTCTCATACATTCTTCATTAGTTAATTTTGTTGTCCAGGGGATTCGCAACATTCTTCTAATAAACCACATTTCTGCTGCATCCAATGATTTTTGCTCAGACCTGCCTATTGTCCATGATTCACTTCCATATAACAAGATAGGTTCAATATAGCATTTTAGGACTCGTTTTCTAACATTCATTGATAAGGATGTATTGCATAATATGTTTTTCATTCTCTGAAATGCAGTCTTTGCTTGGCCTTTTCTGTTACTAATTTCTGTTCTGCATTTCCCATCTGAAGTTATTACTGCTCCAAGGTATTTGAATTTATGCACCTGCTTTAGAATAGTTCCGTTTAATTTAATACTGCATGCTGGTGGATTCTGTTTCTTAGATATAACCATAGTCTCTGTCTTTTTGATGTTCAAAGTAAGGCCTTTCTGTTCACTTTCTTTGGCCACTTTATCCAAGAGATTTTGCAGGTCTTGCTGGTTCTCAGCTATTAGTACTGCGTCGTCAGCATACCGAAAGTTGTTAATATTGTATTCTCCAATTTTTATGCTTGGTTCTGTGATGATCGTTCTTAGAATATTCTCGCTGTACACAGAAAAAAGGTCTGGAGACAGTACACATCCTTGTCGCACCCCTTGTTTTATAGGTTGATATATTCCAGTTTTATTATCAACTCGAATTGCTGCTTCTTGCTGCCAGTATAGATGTTTTACAAACCTCAGGTCTTTGCCGTCTATACTGATGTCTTCAAGCATTTTAATAATTTCATTATGTTTCACCTTGTCGAATGCATTGGTGTAATCAATGAAGCATAAGTAGAGATCTTTCTGTACTTCTAAAGCTCTTTCTGTTAGTGTTAGTAAAGCATAAATGGCATTGTGTGTTCCCTTTCCTTCAACAAATCCAAACTGTTCATGTGCTATTTACGTTTTTATCTTTTTCCTTGCTCTTCTCATAATGATTCTCAGAAGTAGCTTCGTTATGTGATATGAGAGGCTGATAGTCCGGTGGTCATCACATTCCTTTGCACCTGGTTTCTTTGGTAGTGCTATAAACGTGGATTTAAGCAAGTCACTGGGCATATAACCACTGTTGTAAATGTCATTCAGTAACTTGGGTATTATTTTTATCTCCGTCTCCTCTAGTGCCTCTATTTCTTCTATTTTTATATTATCAGGCCCAGTCGCTTTTCCTTTCTTCATGTGTTTGATGGCATCTATGATTTCATCTTCAAGTATTGGTGGTCCATCACAGTTTTCAGTATATGGTGTTAATTCTGGTCTTTCTCCTCCATATAGCTCACTGATGTACTCTGTCCACCTGTCCACAATGTCTTCTCTTCCCATTAACATTTTACCTTCTTTTGATTTCAGGCATCCTGTGGTATATTTTATTTTCCTGCCTGTGCGTTCACTAATTCGTTTGCGCATGTTTTTGCTGTCTTTATTATGGGAGTCCTCCATCTGTCTGCACTATTCATTTAACCACAATTCCTTTGCTTCTCTGGATTTGCATCTTATTTCTTTATTTATCTTGCTATATTTTTCTTGGTTATTTTCACTCCTCTTCCTCTTGTCCATCAGTCCTAAGATGTCGTCTGTCATCCATTTATTTTTAGGGGCTTCTTTTTTTGGTAGTATTATCTCCTTAACAGTTTGGTGGATAGAATCTCTTAGCATTGCCCATTGTTCATCTATATTATTTATCTTTGCCATTGCATTGTAAGAACTTAATACTGAAGAAGGCTGGCTAGAAAAGAGGGTTAAAGAGAGAAAACTTATATATTTTGGACACATTAAACGTCATGATAATTTAGAGAAAACCGTCTTGGAAGGGTACATAATGGGAAAAGGAAAGAGAGGAAGAACAAGGTGAAGATGGTTGCAAGACATCGTTGATGATCTGCAAATGGATGCATCAGCAGCAGGTCATCTTGCTCACAACCGAGAGGCCTACAGGAGTGCTGTTAGGGAGCTAAAGTTTCGCAAGGTACATGCAAATGAATGAATAAATGAATTGCATTGTATCTATTTGTTATAATAACGTTGTATTGTTCTCGCAGTTCTTGGTCATTTTTAAGGAGTTCTGTATTCATTTTTATGTTTCTCACTTTTCTACATGCTTTCTTTAGCTTTATTCTAATTTTTCCGCAGAGTGAGTCATGGTCACTATTGCAATCGGCTCCTGGTATGGTTTTTGTTGTCAGTAATGCATTGCGGAATAGTTTGTTGATTAATATGTAGTTTATCTGGTTAAAAGTCTTTTTGTCTTGGTTGCACCACGTTGCCAGTCTTCGGGGATGTTGTTTAAATCCAGGTGTTTCCTACAACCATGCTGTGTATTCCTGATCATTCAATTAATTTATAACCTCTGCCATTCCTCTCCCCCAGTCCATAGTCGCCAACGATGTCTGAAGTTCTTCCTTTACCAACTTTGGCATTAAAATCTCCCATGACTATGGTAACTTCATGTGACTTTGTGTGTTTTACGGCTGTCTCTATATCATTATAAAATAGCTGCACATCTTCTTCAGAACTTTCAGATGTTGTGGTGTACACTTGTATAATATTTATGTTTATTTGTCGTCCTTTCAGTTGGGCTAGCAGGACTCGGTCCGAGATGTTCAAATAGTTTTTTGAGTTTTATAAATGTTAATTACGTGTGTTGTGCTTACTCTCATAACACAAGAGTGGGCTCATGATTCATAATGAAGAATCATAAGTTTGTTGTTACCATGTTGTAGTTGTGAGGATTGATTTTGTAACTCATAATTTGATTTGATTATGTGTGGTTCATCAATGTGTTAATGCTTCTAAATATTTGTGTTTTGCACCAAGAATTCAGGTATTGAGTCATAGAAACCAGATATAGTCCCTTTGAGTAGATATGAATGATATGTAGCGAATAGGAAGAAGGTTCCGAGAGCAATAAAGAATATAGCTGTGAAGGTTTGTTGACTCACATGAGATGATATATTTTAGCTATTAGCTAGGTGGTAGAACTTGGTAAATTAATAATTAATTGGATTAGTAATATGTTAGGCGGTTATTATGTGTTGTAGATAATTGCAGCTAATTGTTTTATGTATTGTGTGTTCCAATCTAGTCTAGTGATGCTGTCAAGTGCTGTTTGTGTAATAAACAGTTTGTCTTAACTCTTGGATTACAAGTAACTAGTTCATTGTCGTTATTTCTGTTGGGTACTGTTGTTCTTGTAATAACTGCACACTGTTGATCGTTCACGCATAACTGGTGCAGCTCCGAGGTGGCCAGACTGATAAAGGTTGAAGAATCAGAAACTGTGGATCATTAGAACTAACGTAACCTGCTGAGCACCAAATTTTTACAGACGGACTCATCATCATCATCATCATCATCATCGTCATCATCATCATGTGTCGTGCCGACTGGCGTTGGCTATTATGCTTCTCCAGAGTACACGATCCGTCATGCAGGCTATCAGCTCAGTTGGTGATCTCCTCTCACACCATCCCGTCAGACTGTCCAGTATCATTTCTCTTGGTCTTCCTCCGGATCTTCTTCCCTCTATTTTTCCTGTTGTTATAATATATTCAGTGCCTCCTCTTCTCACTGCATGTCCTATGAAAGTACATTGTCTCTCTCTTGTTTTGTTGACAAATATTTTTTATCTCTCCAGCTCTTCTCATACATTCTTCAGACTGACCTGCGTGCCCCATTCCTTTAAAAATAAAGTTCATTCATTCATTCATTCATTCATTCATTCATTCATTCTCTAAATGACTGTTAGAATATGTTAATTTATTTATAAATGCAATACAAGTATTCCAAACTAACCGTTTCACTGGGGCAGTCAGGGCAGCATACTTTTTTTGCGGGGTTGCTGCAAGAGTCTTCTTCCATACACGGGGCCGGGACATACATTATCTGATCCATTTCACAGTAACCATAATCGCAGCCCTCGATGTGGAAATATTCCCCAGACTGAAATTTAACAATGGTAAGAAAAATATATTTTGGAGAATGTTGTAAAACTGGTGCCTACACAAAAGTGATTATATGATCACAAGAACGACGGGTTCTGAGAAAACCTTTTATTCTGTTAATCAAAACTGGATTTTAAAAAAATACAAACTTTTATTCTGTCAACGAAGAATTGGCTATGAGAAACCCTTTTCTTCTGTTCATGAAGAATGGGGCTGTAAGGAAAGCCTTTGATTCTTTCCATTAAAAAAAGAGGATTATAATAAAGCAAAACAACATACTCAGTATCTATGAATATTTGCCGAAAAGACAACACAAAAGGAGTTCAGACAATGAAACAGGTCGAATCCATACTTAAGTGAATAACCATGAGTGGAGTGAATCTGTTTCAGAAGACTTCTAGTGTCTAAACATAACTAAAATCATCTTTATTAATGAAAAGTTTGGTAAATAAATCTGAAACGCCAAATCACATATAGGAGCAAGTATAATTATAGAAACAGTGAGGAACGATACATTAAAAAATAAACAATCATATTGATATACAGAATTTTAGCTTTGCTTATACGTGGAAATAAAGAAATATTTCCTGGTTTAGTTTACATTCACAGAAAAAAAGTAGAAAGATTTACTGAGCTATTGAAAGGATGCAGTAGTCAGGATTTATATTATTCTTTGCAAAAGAAAAGAAAATCTCTCTAGAAAATTATACGTCCTCCTCTTGGTTCTCGGAAAAAGGATACTGCATTTCATCGGTTTTACTAATAAGAACGACATCGATGTGATCTCTATGGTAAAGGAATCTGCCGAAATAACAACCTGGTTTTTAGATAGATTTTCGGGAGTCGAAACAACCCACTGTATTCTATTTTCTGTTAGATACAGTTGCTACTGTTTCAAAATGTATGCCCAAGCGTGGGACCAGTATCTTCTTTGTAATTCCAATAGTAAAAACAAAAGTAACAACAGACAGAACATATATAAACAGCTTACTTTGATGTATGTATTGTTTACCACACATTCCTGCAAAAAAGTAAATGTAAATAAATGTAAATACCTTGGAGCAGTAATAACTTCAGGTTGGAAATGCAAAAAAGAAATTAGGAACAGAATAGGCCAAGCAAAGACTGCATTTCAGAGAATGAAAAACATATTATCCAACACATCCTTATCAATGAATGTTATCAATGAATGAAAACGAGTCCTAAAATGCTATATTGAACCTATATTGTTATGTGGAAGTGAATCATGGACAATAGGCAAGTCTGCATAAAAATCATTGGAAGCAACAGAAATGTGGTTTATTAGAAGAATGTTGCGAATCCGCTGGACAGCAAAAATAACTAAATGGAGAATATTTGAGAAGAGTTGAAGATAGAAAAAATCTTGTAAAAAAAAATAAGAGAGAGACAATGTACTTTCAAAGGACATGCAATAAGAAGAACGGGCATTAAAAATATAACAGTAGGAAAAACAGAGGGAAGAAGAGCCAGGAGAATACCAAGATAAATGATACTGGAGAGTCTGACGGGATGGTATGAGAGGAGATCACCAACTGAGCTGATAGCCTGCATGAAGGATCGTGTACTCTAGAGAAGCATGATAGCCAATGCCAATCGGCACGGCACCTCATGATGTTGATGATGATGATGATGATGATGATGATGATTATGAAATAAATGTGAATATGACGCAAGATAAAATAATAAAATTGCGACAAAACACTTCCATCCGTCTCACTCTGTTAACCTGGCCAACGATTAAAATGCTAGTACACAACAGAAGTGCTAAAATAAGGCTCTAGTTTAGCATGGAATCTTTCAGGTCAAATGGGGACAGCAGGACCAACTAAGAGTTTCAGAAAAGAACACCAGAAAGACATCAAATTATAAAATGAAGCGAAATACCTGTTACAGGCCAGATCTGTGTGAAGGAAAAGTTTACTTTACTTAACAGATAGATGAGGAAAAAGGCACTGAAAGATGCACTTCAAAGCTCTATTGTTTGCTCATTATCTTTTTTATATCTGGAATAGACATGGCAAATTTATTTTTTGACTCAGTTATTTGAAGACAACTACATGGAGAAGAAACAAACAAGTGCGACAACAACCTACACAAATAAATAAATTTCATAAGCTAATATTGACTCAACATGATTAGACCTTGACAGATGCCAAGAAAAATGACATGTCATTTGATTTAAGAACTGGATCATGTGTGGAGAAAAACTAGGGTTCCACAATTTTCTATAATCTAGGAAACGTTTATCAGGTTTTTTTTTCAGTCGTTCCGTATTTTGACCATTCATAACTAACATATTCACATTCAGCCTCCCCCTACCATCATCCCTACACACACATACAAGGTACGACAATTAACTAATGAGACTGATTTATTCTGGCCAAGACAAAAATGCCACCTATGAAGCAATGCATGGAATCCAAAGAAGCAACCTTCATCTATGATCTGGCAATTATTCATCGCCGCCCGATAAGCAGACGACAATCAAGCCACCAGTTTGTTGACCCAGTTAAAGGTGCACTGTCACGCAGGCATCACTGAGCAAAAATCTAACAGAAATTCTGTTTAAAACTCGGAAAAGTGTTATCGAGACAGTTGAATTGATGCGACAAGTTTATGAAGATAATTGTTTATCTCGTTCACAGATATTCAGGTGGTATTCACGATTCAAAAGCGGCATGGAAACGATTACAAATGCAACTAGATATAGACGCCCAATTTCTATTTGTAATGAGGAACTCATTGAAAAAGTCAGAGAACGGATACAAGAAGATCGTTGTTTGACTGTGAGGATGATGGCAGATAAATTTGGTGTTAAACGGGAGACCATTCATAAAATTTTAGTGAAAGATTTGGGGAAGAAAAAAGTTGCTTGTCGGTTTGTACCACGTGCGTTGTCTGATGACCAAAAACACCAGCATGTTGAGTACGCAAAAGACATCATCAGAACTTGTAGCAGAAATAAACATTTCTTAAATTTGATTGTTGCAGAAGATGAAACATGGATTTTCCGCTATGATCCAACAACTAAATGCCAAAGTGCTCAGTGGAAGTCATCATCATCACCAAAAGGCAAAAGGTTTTGTCTTCAAAAGTCGAAAGTAAAGACAAAGTTGGCGTGCTTCTACGGCAGCAAAGGAGTTGTTCACAAAGAATTTATTCCAGAGGCACAAACTGTCACTGATAAAGTTTATTTAAGTCTTTTGAAACGCCTATTGAAAAGTAATCTCCGAGTCCGACCCGAATATTCAACACCTGGCAATTTTGTCCTTCTTCATGAGAATGCACCGGCTCACAGGGCGGTAATTGTACAGGAATTTATGGCCCCAAAACAAGTGTGTGTTCTCAGCCATCCACTCTCTTTCCCAGATTTGCTTCTTTGCGATTATTTTCTATTCCCAAAATTAAAGTTACCACTGAAAGCACGCTTCTTTGACGATACTGATGACATCCAAAGGGCCGTAACATCGAGTTTAAGGGCCATACCAACAGAAGAACTGCAGAGGCCGTTCCAGTGTTTGTTAGATCATGCCACTCACTGCATCAATGCACAAGGGGCTTACTTTGAATAAAATACAGGTTATATCTTCAACTATTGTTTATTTTATTTTTTTTATGAAATTAATCTCATTATTCAATTGTTGGACCTTGTATATTCTGTTGTTAATATCTCAAAGACTGAACAGTTTTCATGAAAGAAATGATCTCTTCGAAAACATTCTGACAACATCAGAAGAAGTAGTCATATCCTCACAGCAACCATGGTCTTATAGAAGATAAGTCAGCAAATGAGTCGTAAACCCATTGTTCCACTACGACAAAACCTTAGATAAGACACTAAGAACAAACAGGAGCACTTCGGAGACTAGTACAACGATTTATAACAAAATGTTTGAAAATAAACATTATGTAACTCCTTACATTTCCATACGGGCAGGTAGGGCAGCATTGATCATCCACATACACAGGTCTAGCACACCATAAACAGCATTGCCACACGGTATTCATCTGACCGCTGGAGTCACAGTAAAGATACTGGCATCTTTCAATCTTGACTTCGCTGTCCAGCTGAATTATCCATGAAAGAATGCATTGATTCTTTTCAGTATTAACACACTTTTGTGAAACAAGAAATAACTTCTTTATCCTTAACATTTAAACCACGGGTAATTTATAGATTTTCAAAACGTGCGCTACTTAGGCACGTGTTCTGACACTTCAACTAAAATCGACTTGCTATGGATCCTTCACATACTATCGTTTCAACTTCCTGGGCTGCTCTCGAAGCCGTTCTTATGTGACATTATCTGCTAGTTTAAACATAAGTCATGAAACATCAGCAGACCTAAAACCTAAAGAAACAGTAGACATAATGGCTCACAGAGTGAGGAAATGTTTACAAGTACATAAAACAGATCTTTCAGGCTTGATTTGTGTATGAGTGAAAACAAGACGTTATGTACACGGAGAAGCTGGTGCATAAGACATACTTGGATCTTTGGTATTGTTGTAGTCGTGGTCGTGGTTGTAGTCGTGGTGGTTGGTTCCCCAGATGTTGTTGTTGTAGGTAACTCTGGTGTACGCTGGAAATAAGAGGTGATTTGACGTCATGATAAAATTTAGTCTGTTATATAGTTTTTAAAAAAAACTGAAGAGACTATTCTTGTTCAGTGTTTGATACATATACAAAATCAACTCGTATTTACTTGAAAGGCCCTATGGGGTCTGCGTCCTTAAGCTCATCATCAGCTCCAAGTTCCATGGAAGAAAGTTTTTTGTGTTGTTTTTGCTGTTGTTTTTTTTTTTTTGTTTTTTGTTTTTTGTTTTTATTTTTGCTTTTTGTTTTTTGTTTTTTTTTTTTTTGAGAGAGAGAGAGAGAGAGAGAGAGAGGTGTAAAATCGAAAATATTCAGAGAAATGACAACTAGGGATTGAACATTCAAATGGTTGCATCGAAAATTATGTCTTATCAGGCTGGAAGATTTAAAATGTTGACTCGGCTTTGTTCATCAACTAAAACACATAGTTGCTACTTTTTGTTTCCTAATATTCATACATTATTTGACAACATTGTAACTGTACCAAGTCTGCACTGCAGTGTGTGTACACAACAACCTTTGTTTGGTCTTGCCACACTGCATCTTTTTAAAAAGTCACGAACAAATTTTATGACAAAGAAACTGGATTACGCTTTTTTTTAAAACTTTTCGCCAACGTAGCAGGCAGATATCAGACAGTCAAAACTTCTTAGGCATGTCATGAGAAGGCAGACGTTGGAGAACTTAATAATTATTGGATAACTCAAGCAGAAACTCCAAGAGTAAAATATTTCACAGGGCTGGCCAAACGGCCTAGAAAAAAGAAAAGCATCTGAAATAATTGGAAACTCCAAGGACAGCACAAGATGACGAAGCATGATAGGCAACGCTTTCCGTTACAGCATATAATAATAATAATAATAATGTTACATATAGTTCATAAGCGTTAAAACAACATCTACATGTGGAATGTTACTGGCAGTTAACTAAGTTAATATAATTTCACTGGAAGTGACCGATTTGCGTCGAAGTAAAATCAAGTCAAGTAACATGACTGTCCAGATTTATTTAGTTTCTTTTCTTCAAACTACAGCGCATTTAATATTTGATAAACTGACTCGTCAGTGTGCTATTACACGGAGTAAAATAACATTAAATGTAATAGTTAAATTGTTAGTGTTAGTGGTGATACCTCAAAGAGAGGGATGAATAAAGGAAAACACAGTAAACCCTTACCCTTAAACTCGTTGATCTTACAGTCGACGTATGGAAGACCAAAACACAGAACAGAAGATGCGCCCAGACACCCATTGCGTCCCGAGAACAGGGATGAGCAAACAAAGCCAGAGATTAACGCTGAGAAAAGTAAAGTTAGTGAATGTAGACGGCTGAAATGTATGTCTAATTTATAGCAACGCTAAAGTAGATACATGTTTTTCACCTTGATTTTATTTTCCTTGGTTTAAAAGAATTAAATTCAAATTGTGGCAACGGATGTTACTGGATTAATATTAAGAATATAAGGCGATTTTGGAAGCACACTAGCTTCGCGTGGGATGCAATGAAATCAATGCATGGTGTTTAATACAAAAATTATTATTATAAATAATAAACAGGTTTGGAAATATATGCAGAATAATCCAGTTTGATATACTTCTATAACACGAAAACAGAGAACTATAACATAAGTTTAGAATCTGACCTGTCATGAAAATATTTATTGATCTGTGAGTCAAAACACCAATCTTAATTTTGCTCTAAAAAATCTAAACTGATTAGTAGACAAATGTTGTATAGATATGGTATATCATCCTTCTTTAGATGTATGTGTGCGGAGGTACGAGGGCCGTTTTGGAAATAAGACGTAAGCAAAACCAGATCAAAGATGGTCGCTCCGTTAAACCATGCACGAGAGAAGAACAGCGCGCAGTTATTCGTTTCTTGGGGAGTGAAGGTGATAAACCTGCAGATATTCATAGCAGAATGAAGAGACAGTATGGGGACATGTGCGTGTATGTGGCACAGGGAGTTTAAACGTGGGGTGTCAAATCTGACGGACGCAGCTAAAAATAGGCCTGACGTTAACACTGAAGTGGAACAATTGATATGGCAAAAGCGGGGCGGAGGGAATTGGTGTAGCAATCAATCAGTGTGGCTGGAGGACTGAGGATTAGCTATTCTACCGCCAGGTGGAAACCGAAACTATTACCTCCCTTCTGAAAGAACGTGGTTGGGATGTTTGTTTATCTATTTTACGATAAAGAAGTGGGTTTCTTCGACATATTATCACTTGAAACTAATACTGGATACATTACTTCCAGCCAGAGACAAAGCGAGCCAGCAAGGACCCTCTTTTGACCGACACCAAAGGAGTTCAGTACAACTTCGTCGTCCGGAAAAAAAAAACAGATGTTCAGGCACTACTGGAGCTATAAAGTCCCAGACATGGAACATTACATACCAAGTGGAACCAACGTCAACAGTGAAATATGCCGTGATCCGCAGCGAACCTCTTTAAACCTGCAATGGAACGTCCTGATTTTCTCAGTCCTGGTTTGTTATCACAGCATGACAACGCGCGACCTCAAGCAAGACTTGCAAAACTCTCAATAAATTACGAATCCATTTTTGGAATGTCTTCCTCGCATCACGTGATCATAACCCTCAAGGAGGCGCTACATGGGAAGAAGTTCACTGCGGACGAAGAGATGGGGCTGTGTAGGTAGTTACAATGTCAGTCATAAGATGTTTTTTTGTCAAGGAATCCAGGCATTTGTGAAGCGATGGCTTTATGGAGACTGCTGAAAGTTGATGAGGAGTTTTAAATCATATTTGAACACTTTATTCAAAATAAATACATACATTAATAAATAATGATGTTTTATTTTCACTCATCCCTGTATTATTTGATATTAATTATTGAACTTTTAGTCCTGTGATTTGCACTTAACTGACAGATCACTCATGCGGAATGATCCATTCAGTTTGAATTCAACACTTCTGCTGGAATAATGCTAAAGTCAATACTTCACTGCATTATGGATCCTTCACATACTATCGTTTCAACTTCCTGGGCTGCTCTCGAAGCCGTTCTTATGTGACATTATCTGCTAGTTTAAACATAAGTCATGAAACATCAGCAGACCTAAAACCTAAAGAAACAGTAGACATAATGGCTCACAGAGTGAGGAAATGTTTACAAGTACATAAAACAGATCTTTCAGGCTTGATTTGTGTATGAGTGAAAACAAGACGTTATGTACACGGAGAAGCTGGTGCATAAGACATACTTGGATCTTTGGTATTGTTGTAGTCGTGGTCGTGGTTGTAGTCGTGGTGGTTGGTTCCCCAGATGTTGTTGTTGTAGGTAACTCTGGTGTACGCTGGAAATAAGAGGTGATTTGACGTCATGATAAAATTTAGTCTGTTATATAGTTTTTAAAAAAAACTGAAGAGACTATTCTTGTTCAGTGTTTGATACATATACAAAATCAACTCGTATTTACTTGAAAGGCCCTATGGGGTCTGCGTCCTTAAGCTCATCATCAGCTCCAAGTTCCATGGAAGAAAGTTTTTTGTGTTGTTTTTGCTGTTGTTTTTTTTTTTTTTGTTTTTTTTGTTTTTTGTTTTTATATTATTCTTTGCAAAAGAAAAGAAAATCTCTCTAGAAAATTATACGTCCTCCTCTTGGTTCTCGGAAAAAGGATACTGCATTTCATCGGTTTTACTAATAAGAACGACATCGATGTGATCTCTATGGTAAAGGAATCTGCCGAAATAACAACCTGGTTTTTAGATAGATTTTCGGGAGTCGAAACAACCCACTGTATTCTATTTTCTGTTAGATACAGTTGCTACTGTTTCAAAATGTATGCCCAAGCGTGGGACCAGTATCTTCTTTGTAATTCCAATAGTAAAAACAAAAGTAACAACAGACAGAACATATATAAACAGCTTACTTTGATGTATGTATTGTTTACCACACATTCCTGCAAAAAAGTAAATGTAAATAAATGTAAATACCTTGGAGCAGTAATAACTTCAGGTTGGAAATGCAAAAAGAAATTAGGAACAGAATAGGCCAAGCAAAGACTGCATTTCAGAGAATGAAAACATATTATCCAACACATCCTTATCAATGAATGTTATCAATGAATGAAAACGAGTCCTAAAATGCTATATTGAACCTATATTGTTATGTGGAAGTGAATCATGGACAATAGGCAAGTCTGCATAAAAATCATTGGAAGCAACAGAAATGTGGTTTATTAGAAGAATGTTGCGAATCCGCTGGACAGCAAAAATAACTAAATGGAGAATATTTGAGAAGAGTTGAAGATAGAAAAAATCTTGTAAAAAAAATAAGAGAGAGACAATGTACTTTCAAAGGACATGCAATAAGAAGAACGGGCATTAAAAATATAACAGTAGGAAAAACAGAGGGAAGAAGAGCCAGGAGAATACCAAGATAAATGATACTGGAGAGTCTGACGGGATGGTATGAGAGGAGATCACCAACTGAGCTGATAGCCTGCATGAAGGATCGTGTACTCTAGAGAAGCATGATAGCCAATGCCAATCGGCACGGCACCTCATGATGTTGATGATGATGATGATGATGATGATGATGATTATGAAATAAATGTGAATATGACGCAAGATAAAATAATAAAATTGCGACAAAACACTTCCATCCGTCTCACTCTGTTAACCTGGCCAACGATTAAAATGCTAGTACACAACAGAAGTGCTAAAATAAGGCTCTAGTTTAGCATGGAATCTTTCAGGTCAAATGGGGACAGCAGGACCAACTAAGAGTTTCAGAAAAGAACACCAGAAAGACATCAAATTATAAAATGAAGCGAAATACCTGTTACAGGCCAGATCTGTGTGAAGGAAAAGTTTACTTTACTTAACAGATAGATGAGGAAAAAGGCACTGAAAGATGCACTTCAAAGCTCTATTGTTTGCTCATTATCTTTTTTATATCTGGAATAGACATGGCAAATTTATTTTTTGACTCAGTTATTTGAAGACAACTACATGGAGAAGAAACAAACAAGTGCGACAACAACCTACACAAATAAATAAATTTCATAAGCTAATATTGACTCAACATGATTAGACCTTGACAGATGCCAAGAAAAATGACATGTCATTTGATTTAAGAACTGGATCATGTGTGGAGAAAAACTAGGGTTCCACAATTTTCTATAATCTAGGAAACGTTTATCAGGTTTTTTTTTCAGTCGTTCCGTATTTTGACCATTCATAACTAACATATTCACATTCAGCCTCCCCCTACCATCATCCCTACACACACATACAAGGTACGACAATTAACTAATGAGACTGATTTATTCTGGCCAAGACAAAAATGCCACCTATGAAGCAATGCATGGAATCCAAAGAAGCAACCTTCATCTATGATCTGGCAATTATTCATCGCCGCCCGATAAGCAGACGACAATCAAGCCACCAGTTTGTTGACCCAGTTAAAGGTGCACTGTCACGCAGGCATCACTGAGCAAAAATCTAACAGAAATTCTGTTTAAAACTCGGAAAAGTGTTATCGAGACAGTTGAATTGATGCGACAAGTTTATGAAGATAATTGTTTATCTCGTTCACAGATATTCAGGTGGTATTCACGATTCAAAAGCGGCATGGAAACGATTACAAATGCAACTAGATATAGACGCCCAATTTCTATTTGTAATGAGGAACTCATTGAAAAAGTCAGAGAACGGATACAAGAAGATCGTTGTTTGACTGTGAGGATGATGGCAGATAAATTTGGTGTTAAACGGGAGACCATTCATAAAATTTTAGTGAAAGATTTGGGGAAGAAAAAAGTTGCTTGTCGGTTTGTACCACGTGCGTTGTCTGATGACCAAAAACACCAGCATGTTGAGTACGCAAAAGACATCATCAGAACTTGTAGCAGAAATAAACATTTCTTAAATTTGATTGTTGCAGAAGATGAAACATGGATTTTCCGCTATGATCCAACAACTAAATGCCAAAGTGCTCAGTGGAAGTCATCATCATCACCAAAAGGCAAAAGGTTTTGTCTTCAAAAGTCGAAAGTAAAGACAAAGTTGGCGTGCTTCTACGGCAGCAAAGGAGTTGTTCACAAAGAATTTATTCCAGAGGCACAAACTGTCACTGATAAAGTTTATTTAAGTCTTTTGAAACGCCTATTGAAAAGTAATCTCCGAGTCCGACCCGAATATTCAACACCTGGCAATTTTGTCCTTCTTCATGAGAATGCACCGGCTCACAGGGCGGTAATTGTACAGGAATTTATGGCCCCAAAACAAGTGTGTGTTCTCAGCCATCCACTCTCTTTCCCAGATTTGCTTCTTTGCGATTATTTTCTATTCCCAAAATTAAAGTTACCACTGAAAGCACGCTTCTTTGACGATACTGATGACATCCAAAGGGCCGTAACATCGAGTTTAAGGGCCATACCAACAGAAGAACTGCAGAGGCCGTTCCAGTGTTTGTTAGATCATGCCACTCACTGCATCAATGCACAAGGGGCTTACTTTGAATAAAATACAGGTTATATCTTCAACTATTGTTTATTTTATTTTTTTTATGAAATTAATCTCATTATTCAATTGTTGGACCTTGTATATTCTGTTGTTAATATCTCAAAGACTGAACAGTTTTCATGAAAGAAATGATCTCTTCGAAAACATTCTGACAACATCAGAAGAAGTAGTCATATCCTCACAGCAACCATGGTCTTATAGAAGATAAGTCAGCAAATGAGTCGTAAACCCATTGTCCCCCTACCATCATCCCTACACACACATACAAGGTACGACAATTAACTAATGAGACTGATTTATTCTGGCCAAGACAAAAATGCCACCTATGAAGCAATGCATGGAATCCAAAGAAGCAACCTTCATCTATGATCTGGCAATTATTCATCGCCGCCCGATAAGCAGACGACAATCAAGCCACCAGTTTGTTGACCCAGTTAAAGGTGCACTGTCACGCAGGCATCACTGAGCAAAAATCTAACAGAAATTCTGTTTAAAACTCGGAAAAGTGTTATCGAGACAGTTGAATTGATGCGACAAGTTTATGAAGATAATTGTTTATCTCGTTCACAGATATTCAGGTGGTATTCACGATTCAAAAGCGGCATGGAAACGATTACAAATGCAACTAGATATAGACGCCCAATTTCTATTTGTAATGAGGAACTCATTGAAAAAGTCAGAGAACGGATACAAGAAGATCGTTGTTTGACTGTGAGGATGATGGCAGATAAATTTGGTGTTAAACGGGAGACCATTCATAAAATTTTAGTGAAAGATTTGGGGAAGAAAAAAGTTGCTTGTCGGTTTGTACCACGTGCGTTGTCTGATGACCAAAAACACCAGCATGTTGAGTACGCAAAAGACATCATCAGAACTTGTAGCAGAAATAAACATTTCTTAAATTTGATTGTTGCAGAAGATGAAACATGGATTTTCCGCTATGATCCAACAACTAAATGCCAAAGTGCTCAGTGGAAGTCATCATCATCACCAAAAGGCAAAAGGTTTTGTCTTCAAAAGTCGAAAGTAAAGACAAAGTTGGCGTGCTTCTACGGCAGCAAAGGAGTTGTTCACAAAGAATTTATTCCAGAGGCACAAACTGTCACTGATAAAGTTTATTTAAGTCTTTTGAAACGCCTATTGAAAAGTAATCTCCGAGTCCGACCCGAATATTCAACACCTGGCAATTTTGTCCTTCTTCATGAGAATGCACCGGCTCACAGGGCGGTAATTGTACAGGAATTTATGGCCCCAAAACAAGTGTGTGTTCTCAGCCATCCACTCTCTTTCCCAGATTTGCTTCTTTGCGATTATTTTCTATTCCCAAAATTAAAGTTACCACTGAAAGCACGCTTCTTTGACGATACTGATGACATCCAAAGGGCCGTAACATCGAGTTTAAGGGCCATACCAACAGAAGAACTGCAGAGGCCGTTCCAGTGTTTGTTAGATCATGCCACTCACTGCATCAATGCACAAGGGGCTTACTTTGAATAAAATACAGGTTATATCTTCAACTATTGTTTATTTTATTTTTTTTATGAAATTAATCTCATTATTCAATTGTTGGACCTTGTATATTCTGTTGTTAATATCTCAAAGACTGAACAGTTTTCATGAAAGAAATGATCTCTTCGAAAACATTCTGACAACATCAGAAGAAGTAGTCATATCCTCACAGCAACCATGGTCTTATAGAAGATAAGTCAGCAAATGAGTCGTAAACCCATTGTTCCACTACGACAAAACCTTAGATAAGACACTAAGAACAAACAGGAGCACTTCGGAGACTAGTACAACGATTTATAACAAAATGTTTGAAAATAAACATTATGTAACTCCTTACATTTCCATACGGGCAGGTAGGGCAGCATTGATCATCCACATACACAGGTCTAGCACACCATAAACAGCATTGCCACACGGTATTCATCTGACCGCTGGAGTCACAGTAAAGATACTGGCATCTTTCAATCTTGACTTCGCTGTCCAGCTGAATTATCCATGAAAGAATGCATTGATTCTTTTCAGTATTAACACACTTTTGTGAAACAAGAAATAACTTCTTTATCCTTAACATTTAAACCACGGGTAATTTATAGATTTTCAAAACGTGCGCTACTTAGGCACGTGTTCTGACACTTCAACTAAAATCGACTTGCTCTGAATCCTACACTTCAACAAACATTCACTCTGTAACTTGAAAGCCGTGTCTGTCTTAGATCAATCAAACTAGCCACAATATACAGCATAACATTTGAACAGCATATACAAATACGTAACACACGTTTTGGCCATTAGTTTTTATTGTACTAAAGATAATTATAGTTTTAGTTTAAAAATCATGTGGATCTTTTTTTTTTCTTCAGTCAATGAAATATAACCTTGTGTTCCTTTCAAAAAAAACTTCAAATAAATAATTTACTTATCTGAGGTCCCAGATCTAAACAGTTTTCTCACGACGGAAACTTTAATATATATATATATATATATATATATATATATATATAACTATGATAAGTTGGGCCGAAATCACTTAGGTGGCATTAAAATGTTAAGGTTTCATTTTCATACTTCTAAAATCATGACAAAACAATGCAACGCCAGTTACACAAATACATTAATAGTTAGTCAGGCATACAAATGGACATATGTATGCACTTACATAAGACTATTTATGAAGAGACTAAAGTATATTTTGAGCACTAGTTTTTTTTTTTAAGAATGACTCGCAGAAAATCATTTATATTTGGAACATTTGATAAGATAACGATTTAGCAGAATTTTTTTTTGGGCCAAACTAATGTAATAATGTAATTTAGACAGACAGACAGAAAGACAGACCGACGGGCAAACAATCATACAGACAGATGGATAGATAAACAGGCAGAGAGGCAGGCAGAGACAGACAGACAGATTGATACATACATACATACATACATACATACATACATACATACTTACATACAGATAGACAGACCGACAGATAGACAGATAACTTACTGGGTAAATTTTGCCGTCATATTCACATCCCTATGTAGAAAAATAAATATAGTTTCATAATATTGCTCTCAAAAAAGGATTAGGCCATGAAATTTCGTCATGTACGTGTATATAATGAATGAAATATGGAAGCAGAACTTTGAGTAGAACTATCAGATCAATTCCAGCTACTTATATAGCTTTTCAGTTTCTGAAGTACAGGTATACAATCAGCTTAATCAATCCTACCGTCTTGACAAAGCGCTGAATTCGCTAGAAAGGGAAATTATTTCAGTCAGTTTATTGCCTCATGTTCTTCAAAGACAATCATTAGCAGATGTGATTCCAATAGATAAGGTTAAAAACAGGCAAATCAGTTTCACTAAAGGCATATTGTCTAATAATACAGCCCACTACAGCATATGCATTTTATGTTCATGTTATGTACGAGGGTGAGTCAAAACACCAATCTTAATTTTGCTCTAAAAAATCTAAACTGATTAGTAGACAAATGTTGTATAGATATGGTATATCATCCTTCTTTAGATGTATGTGTGCGGAGGTACGAGGGCCGTTTTGGAAATAAGACGTAAGCAAAACCAGATCAAAGATGGTCGCTCCGTTAAACCATGCACGAGAGAAGAACAGCGCGCAGTTATTCGTTTCTTGGGGAGTGAAGGTGATAAACCTGCAGATATTCATAGCAGAATGAAGAGACAGTATGGGGACATGTGCGTGTATGTGGCACAGGGAGTTTAAACGTGGGGTGTCAAATCTGACGGACGCAGCTAAAAATAGGCCTGACGTTAACACTGAAGTGGAACAATTGATATGGCAAAAGCGGGGCGGAGGGAATTGGTGTAGCAATCAATCAGTGTGGCTGGAGGACTGAGGATTAGCTATTCTACCGCCAGGTGGAAACCGAAACTATTACCTCCCTTCTGAAAGAACGTGGTTGGGATGTTTGTTTATCTATTTTACGATAAAGAAGTGGGTTTCTTCGACATATTATCACTTGAAACTAATACTGGATACATTACTTCCAGCCAGAGACAAAGCGAGCCAGCAAGGACCCTCTTTTTGACCGACACCAAAGGAGTTCAGTACAACTTCGTCGTCCGGAAAAAAAAAACAGATGTTCAGGCACTACTGGAGCTATAAAGTCCCAGACATGGAACATTACATACCAAGTGGAACCAACGTCAACAGTGAAATATGCCGTGATCCGCAGCGAACCTCTTTAAACCTGCAATGGAACGTCCTGATTTTCTCAGTCCTGGTTTGTTATCACAGCATGACAACGCGCGACCTCAAGCAAGACTTGCAAAACTCTCAATAAATTACGAATCCATTTTTGGAATGTCTTCCTCGCATCACGTGATCATAACCCTCAAGGAGGCGCTACATGGGAAGAAGTTCACTGCGGACGAAGAGATGGGGCTGTGTAGGTAGTTACAATGTCAGTCATAAGATGTTTTTTTGTCAAGGAATCCAGGCATTTGTGAAGCGATGGCTTTATGGAGACTGCTGAAAGTTGATGAGGAGTTTTAAATCATATTTGAACACTTTATTCAAAATAAATACATACATTAATAAATAATGATGTTTTATTTTCACTCATCCCTGTATTATTTGATATTAATTATTGAACTTTTAGTCCTGTGATTTGCACTTAACTGACAGATCACTCATGCGGAATGATCCATTCAGTTTGAATTCAACACTTCTGCTGGAATAATGCTAAAGTCAATACTTCACTGCATTATGGATCCTTCACATACTATCGTTTCAACTTCCTGGGCTGCTCTCGAAGCCGTTCTTATGTGACATTATCTGCTAGTTTAAACATAAGTCATGAAACATCAGCAGACCTAAAACCTAAAGAAACAGTAGACATAATGGCTCACAGAGTGAGGAAATGTTTACAAGTACATAAAACAGATCTTTCAGGCTTGATTTGTGTATGAGTGAAAACAAGACGTTATGTACACGGAGAAGCTGGTGCATAAGACATACTTGGATCTTTGGTATTGTTGTAGTCGTGGTCGTGGTTGTAGTCGTGGTGGTTGGTTCCCCAGATGTTGTTGTTGTAGGTAACTCTGGTGTACGCTGGAAATAAGAGGTGATTTGACGTCATGATAAAATTTAGTCTGTTATATAGTTTTTAAAAAAAACTGAAGAGACTATTCTTGTTCAGTGTTTGATACATATACAAAATCAACTCGTATTTACTTGAAAGGCCCTATGGGGTCTGCGTCCTTAAGCTCATCATCAGCTCCAAGTTCCATGGAAGAAAGTTTTTTGTGTTGTTTTTGCTGTTGTTTTTTTTTTTTTGTTTTTTGTTTTTTGTTTTTATTTTTGCTTTTTGTTTTTTGTTTTTTTTTTTTTTTGAGAGAGAGAGAGAGAGAGAGAGAGAGAGGTGTAAAATCGAAAATATTCAGAGAAATGACAACTAGGGATTGAACATTCAAATGGTTGCATCGAAAATTATGTCTTATCAGGCTGGAAGATTTAAAATGTTGACTCGGCTTTGTTCATCAACTAAAACACATAGTTGCTACTTTTTGTTTCCTAATATTCATACATTATTTGACAACATTGTAACTGTACCAAGTCTGCACTGCAGTGTGTGTACACAACAACCTTTGTTTGGTCTTGCCACACTGCATCTTTTTAAAAAGTCACGAACAAATTTTATGACAAAGAAACTGGATTACGCTTTTTTTTAAAACTTTTCGCCAACGTAGCAGGCAGATATCAGACAGTCAAAACTTCTTAGGCATGTCATGAGAAGGCAGACGTTGGAGAACTTAATAATTATTGGATAACTCAAGCAGAAACTCCAAGAGTAAAATATTTCACAGGGCTGGCCAAACGGCCTAGAAAAAAGAAAAGCATCTGAAATAATTGGAAACTCCAAGGACAGCACAAGATGACGAAGCATGATAGGCAACGCTTTCCGTTACAGCATATAATAATAATAATAATAATAATGTTACATATAGTTCATAAGCGTTAAAACAACATCTACATGTGGAATGTTACTGGCAGTTAACTAAGTTAATATAATTTCACTGGAAGTGACCGATTTGCGTCGAAGTAAAATCAAGTCAAGTAACATGACTGTCCAGATTTATTTAGTTTCTTTTCTTCAAACTACAGCGCATTTAATATTTGATAAACTGACTCGTCAGTGTGCTATTACACGGAGTAAAATAACATTAAATGTAATAGTTAAATTGTTAGTGTTAGTGGTGATACCTCAAAGAGAGGGATGAATAAAGGAAAACACAGTAAACCCTTACCCTTAAACTCGTTGATCTTACAGTCGACGTATGGAAGACCAAAACACAGAACAGAAGATGCGCCCAGACACCCATTGCGTCCCGAGAACAGGGATGAGCAAACAAAGCCAGAGATTAACGCTGAGAAAAGTAAAGTTAGTGAATGTAGACGGCTGAAATGTATGTCTAATTTATAGCAACGCTAAAGTAGATACATGTTTTTCACCTTGATTTTATTTTCCTTGGTTTAAAAGAATTAAATTCAAATTGTGGCAACGGATGTTACTGGATTAATATTAAGAATATAAGGCGATTTTGGAAGCACACTAGCTTCGCGTGGGATGCAATGAAATCAATGCATGGTGTTTAATACAAAAATATATTATTATAAATAATAAACAGGTTTGGAAATATATGCAGAATAATCCAGTTTGATATACTTCTATAACACGAAAACAGAGAACTATAACATAAGTTTAGAATCTGACCTGTCATGAAAATATTTATTGATCTGTGAGTTAAAAGAAACAGAAAAAAACACTTCCGATAATAGACACGGCTGTGAAACTTGATGGCTACGCATATCACAGTACCTCTGCTCTAGAGGTCGGTCACGTCCTAAACACGCCCATACTGGGATAATATGCCTAAACCGGCTCAGCCCAGGGGTGGAGGTCACTAGTGGCGAGGATTCAACCTCCTAGACAAAAGCTCCATCCTGGTCACAACTACGAAGTGTAGCGGCCACCACCACAAAATGCTGAAGTTGAAGACACACTGGTCAAGGGCAGTCTAGAAAGGCAACCACCTCTCACCCGGCGGGGATGTATGCGTATCCTAATCACGCTGAGGTTTTCCAGTGAGAAAGTTCAACGCTGGACTGGATGGGCAACCATCTCTCACCCAGCGGTGATACACGGGTATCTCAAAACACGTCGAGGTTTTCCGGTGAGAAAGTCCAGCTCTGGCCTGGATGGGCTACCACCTCTCACCCAGCGGGGATATACTGATATCCAAAACACGTCGAGGTTTTCAGATGAGAAAGTCCAACTCTAGACTAAACTGGTGCAACGAAAACCACGATGTCACGCAAGCCCGCTTCTGAGACCCACCAAGAATACAGGCTCAAGCCCTGCGATACTCTGAACATTTTGTGGTCCCTCAGGAATCTCATATGGTCTTTTGGGCACCACACGGGGGACCACGGTAACTATCGAGGACCACAGGTGTAAACTCAGTAGGATCACATTGCGGTCTTGGTGGTAGAAGCGAACGAAGAAGAAGAAGAAAGAGAAGAAGAAGAAGAAGACACGGCTGTATGAATGATTTGTGCAGATTGAAAGGGTACATTCTAACAGTTCATAAAGAGAGTTTTCTCGCTGATTTAAACAGTTGCCTTCAGTTTATGAAATACCCTCCCGTCAGTTCCTCCTTTTTTTAATAGCCTCTCCTACTGTTTTATTATGATAGTAGCCTTTGGGGAAAAAGTACTTTTCTGTAGTCAGTATTAAGAGTAAGAGATAATATAAACAAACGAGTTGCCAAATCTAATGGAAGACAACTCCTATAGTAATGATAGTGATATGAGCAAATCAATGAAGTTCACATGTCCAAATGTGGTATAACAAACAGAAAAATTTCATACATAATTTCATATTTTGAAAATCATCATCATCATCATCGTCATCATCATCATCATCATCATCATCATCATCATCATCATCATCATCATCATCATCATCATCATCATCATCATCATCATCATAATATCATCATCATCATCATATCATCATCATCATCATTATCATCATCATATCATCATCATTATCATCATCATCATCATCATCATCATATCATCATCATCATCATGTGCCATGCTAGCCGTCGTGAACGGTCATACTCCTCCACAAGTCTCGTCCTTGGCATTTCTGAGTAACTCTGTTCCTGATTTCTTCCAATGCCACAATGTCAGGCCTTCTAACATCTGTTCCCCCAGCCGTCCCCTGCCTCTTCTGCTTTCAGTTATGCCCATTTGTATCATGCCTTCCAGTTTCTCTCTTCTCATAAAATGCCCCAAGAATTATGATTGCCTTTTCCTTATATTTGTTATTATACTACGTTTTTCATTAGCTTGTCTCAAACACTGCTCATTATTTATCTTGGGTGTCCATGGGATCCTTATCAATCTTCTCATGAGCCAGATCTCTGTTGCCTCAAATGATTTACTCATTTTCCTGCCAATGGTCCATGACTCACATTTAACAGAAGTGTCACAAAATGTGTTTACACTTTCTTTCCATCACACACTTGAATCTAACATGTTTTTTAAACTAAGGTTTTAAAAAAAGGTAAAGGTAACCCTGTCATGCCTTAGAGGCACAAAGGGATATAGTGTTAGTGCCCGTATTTTACTTGACCTGTCACATGGAGTAACGCTCAATAGCTCAGGGGTTCTTAGCTTTTGTATGAGGAAAGGCCCCCAGCGGATTTCCAACTGCGTCTTCAAACTATCGAAGCTAACCCCATCACCAGTCCTGCCTGGTATACTATGACTTTAAAAGATGCCAACAGCGTGCATTATAAAGCTTATATATGGACGTCTAGGAACAGAGCAGTCAGTAAGTCATCTAGCATGTCCCCCGTGGGATCTCCCCCACACCCCTACCCCAACAGCTCTCCCGCAGGCCTCTCGGACGCAAGCAAGACGGCCCTGCTGCCGATGCGGACCACCAACGATGTCCTGCACCCATCCCCACCCCGGTCCTCCTCTCCCTCCCCCCTTTCCCACCAGAACAGAGCAGCCGAAAGAAAACTCTAGAAACAATGTGAAAAGATCTAGTCCCATACCCCTACTATTTAGTTAAGAACGTCTGGAAATTAATGAAGAACAAACAAACAAAAATGTATCAAAGCAGACCTCATAGTCGCTTTCTCATGCAAGATATAAAGACACATCTACAACAAGAAAGACACAAAGGAAATTGCATCTACTGAGGAAGAGATGTCCAACATTAAATTCAGATCTAATGGCGGATGTTGATATTACAAAAAACAAGCGTGTAGAATTTGTTGTGAAATGATATGTGCGAAAAATCGATATATTAATTCTTGACGTATAAACTGTTAGCGTAAACACACATAAAAAAATGTAAACTAGTTACAGCCAGTTCTCTTATTTCTAATTTCGAAACTAAAACACATATTTTGTATTTTTAATTTCAGTGACATAATATATTTCTGGATCAAAACGAAGATTGCGTGTTTAAAAAAAAATCGCAACTTTTATCAAATACATTGCCCATCAGTAGGAAGCCAAAAATGTTTAAAAACTGTACATATCATGCATGCTGTGCTTTTTAAATAAATGTCTTAATTTTGTGACAACAGGCCAGATAGCATGTCGCTGTTTTCCTGGCCGTATGAATAGATTTTAGTACATCTGGTAAGAGACCAAGAGAAATGATACTGGACAGTCTGACGGGATGGTGTGAGAGGATATCACCAACTGAACTGATGGCCTGCATGAAGGATCGGGTACTCTGGAGAAGCATAATAGCCAACGCCAGTCGGCACGGCACTTGATGATGATGATGATGACATCTGGTAAGGTCTTTATTCCACCTAACGAAAACCAGTTTCAAATAATCTGAAGCTCATCGTGGACTGAGTTTCTTCGTGGTCAAACTCACGATCTTATTTTTATCTATATTTGGGATTAGTTTCACTCATATGTTCTTAATGATAATCGTTTGTTTGCGTTGCAAATATCTTCTAATGTTGTCTGGACGATGGAAAGTATTGACTCTTATAAATTGTGATACAGTATTGGATTACGGGCAACTTAAGTATCGTTGGTGAACAGCTTCTTCTAAAAATATTTGAAATTAAGTCGCTACGTTCTTATTGGCTTAACAACATGTTCGTGAGTTTTTCTTGTATAAAATCGAAATATTTTCGACTACGGAGTGTACTTTAATGCAGCTTTTGCGTTCTTAGTCGATAATTTTACAGCAGAAAGGCGTCCACATGTGATATAGACAGAAATAAATAAATGGTGGTAAGCTAATCAAGAACTTAGCGAGTTCAAAAACTCTCTACAACAATCTAGAAAACACTGACTTCAGTTTATTTCATCTCCCCAGCCTGTTTGATTTATTGAAGGAAATATGACGGGATATGAGGTAGATGGAGTGTGAAGTATTTTGTGGTCAATCATCAGCAGCTGTGATAACTCAGATGTTACAACTGTGCATTAAGTTAAACAGTTGTGACCTGTCCAGAATGACGGGAGAAGATAAGAAAATACTGAAATAAAAAAGAAAATGTCATCGAATAAAATTCTTTCATCAACTATTCTATCGTAAAATATTTCATTTTCCCCCCCCCCCCCCCAAAAGATATCCACGTCAGCGATGATATTCTTTGTCAAACTCTTCGCGGTAACTGAAGCCATTCTTTTCAAACTCCTCGCGGTAACTGAAGACATTCTTGACAGCAGTATAATGTAGCTTCTACACCAACCATTAATTAAGAAACTACAAATTCACTTTTGTGTTAGACTGGGTTTATTTTGTAATCTTGTATTTAAGTTACAAGCTTTAGAAACGCAGAATAATTAAAATGAAAGACCGAGATCTGAAAAGTTAAAAAAAAGACCTGAACTTACAATTTTCTGTTTCCTTTCCATACGCTTTAAAGCTACACCACAAGGTGGCACATACAATTCTTTACTCATTTTCGCAGTAATATATACATTGGTTCGTTTACAGTTACAGATATGTAACTCGTTCATTCATTTGCATGTCCCTTGTGGAAATTTGCCTCCCTAACAGCACTCCTGTAGGCCTCTCGGCTGTGAACAAGATGGCCTGCTGCTGATGCATCCATTTGCAGATCCTCAACGATGTCTTGCAGCCATCTTCGCCTTGGTCTTCCTCTCTTTCTTTTTCTCATTATATACCCTTCCAAGACAGTTTTCTCTTGATTATCATGATGTTTAATGTGTCAAAAATATTTAAGTTTTCTTTTTTTAACCCTCTTTACTAGCCAGCCTTCTTCAATATTAAGTTCTTTTAGTATGGATATGTTTTTTTTTCCTTTTTACGTTCATGATATTTGAAGAACTCTTCTGTAGCATTTACATTCAAAGGCATTTATGTGTTTCTCAGCTGTTTTGTTAAGTGTCCAGGTCTCACAGTCATATTTTGCTATGGGAAAGATGCATGCCCTTAAAAATCTTATTTTTGTAGTTCTGTCTGTTCCTCTCCACTGATTCTTTAGTTGTTTCACTTTATGAAGAGCGATAGATGCCCTCATTTTAATTTCCCTCATTGTATCTCCATTATTAGTTAGCAGTGATCCAAAATATTCAAAACTCTCCACTTCTTCCAGTTTTTCCTCATTGATACATATACCAGCTGCCTTGTTTGTTTTGTCAGTTCTCATCAATTTAACTTTCTTCTCATTAAGATAGATGTATAAACAGATATACAAACAAACATATTATACACAAAATGATAAAAAAGATATGCTAGCATAATACATTAATACAATATTTTCACTTCAGACTACTATGAATATCTAATGCTGAAGATGTGACTTTCTCAAACAAATCTGCAGAATAAAGAATAAAGCAAAAGTTCTTGAGCTTTTCCAAAAGATTAAAGAAAATAAATTTAAGACCAGATGATGAGTCTCTGTTTTTTTCCCCTGCAATAATATCAGGAAAAAGAAGTTAAAGCTAGAATAACCAATGCCAGGACAGCATTTATCCAACTTAACAAAATATGGTCGTCTAAGAACATCAAAACAAGAACTAAACTTAGGCTTTTCAATACAAACGTAAAGACGAAGAAAACAAACAGACACACCACAAAAAAAGCCCATTAGTACAAAATCCAGCCGTTCTCAAAATAACAGAGAACATATGCAAGACATATTTAGACTGAGCTTGCAACCATCCACGACAGAAACAGTCTCTAACACCGAGAGTTTGGACAGCCTAAAAATCTTCCCAACACATTTTACATGTTTCACAAACCATGAGAAACCCTGTGGAGTTGAAGATTAGCTCAGGGGCAAGATCGCCCAAAACATCACAAATACATAAACAAACACCTAAATTATTTTCCAGGGTTACGTACCCTTTCCCCCATGTTCTGTTACAGATGTAATTTATGGAGATGATTTTATTTTAAAAAACAATTATTTATTGTTCTATATTCCTGATGCAATCAGCGCATTATTCTCTCTCTCTCTCTCTCTCTCTCTCTCTCTCTCTCTGTGGTGTGTGTGTGTGAGTGTGTGTGTGGGTTGGGGGGGGGGGGGTTGTTCCTGCATGGTTCATGGTCTGGGTCATCATCATTGCGCTCCGGACATGCCCATAGGTGTTCATTCCCTATAGAAGCGCTATATTAAATCGGGATACACTCACTGTATTGTACGACAAAACAAGGCTACATGCGTGAGGATAGGAGCGCTCTTGTTGTATGATGCTACAAGCAATGTATCGGTTTGGGCATAAGCGCTGCACTTGATCGGTTACAAGCACTGTGATGTGTGAAGGTACAAGCACTGTGTTGTGTGAGGGTACATGCACTGTTTTGGAAGGACATACAAGTACTGTATTGGATGGGAATGCAAACACTACACTGGATGAGGATACAAGAACTGTACTGGATAGGCATACAGGCACTACTGGGTGAGAGAAGCACTATACCGGATAGGCATACAGGCTCTATTGGATGAGAGAACCACTGTATTGGAGACTGACAGTTACAATGTCGTGTTTAAAGTCACGAAGTAGGAACCATGATATTGTTCATTAGAACCGGTCGAACGCCATTAGCAAGAAGAATAATCGCAACCGCTCAAGATTGGTACCACTATGAGGGTGAAGGATATAATCTTGGCCGGATCTGATTTTCGGGACTTGATAATCTACGCTGCTTCCTCGGCGCATGTAAGTCAGCCCTCTCAAAGGAGAAGCAAAACAAGACCATGAGACTTTACAATTTACCATCATATAGAGGGGAAAAAAAGTAATACTCAGCAAGGAGGTTATTTTTAGAAGTAAATAAAGAGACAAGCAGTAAATGTAAATGAAACTCGGAGAGGAGAAAAATAATGCAAGGAGACAAAAAGCTGTTCTATAAAATATGGATTTATCTTTCAAATGTGACTCTCATGAAGATGAAAGTCGCGAGCGAGCTAATGCGTAGAGCCCTGCTTCCAGTCTAAAAGACTGTGAGTTCTTGATCTGCTACCTGCGTAGTATTTTCATCTCTGAAAATGGTTACTCGGTTTATAAGTAACGAGGAAGTCGGGCCTTTGAGAAGAAAATAGCCGCGTGCAGGGAGCAGAAACCTTGTTACGGGTTTCTTAAAATGTTATTCTTTCTCTTATTGCTTCTTCATGCAACTCGTACTATATACATGTGAGCTGATATAGAGTAAATAGGATATCAGACAAGGAAACATTAACAGGCATTACTGTATTCCTTTTAATTCACCTTTTACTCTGGTTCTCTTTTTACTTTTATTGTTCCTTCCGTGAACTCTGCTCTGAACATCTGACAGAGAAGTTTCCTCATCAGAGAAGCTCGTTCTCCCAAAGTTCCCACAGAGCTCCTGTCACGGCAGTTAAACACTGACAGGTGCCACTTGTTGAAGAGAAATCTTAGAACAAACAAAAGGAACACGCTACCCAGAAATGCTTTAGCCATATTGCGTATCTTACTATGTTTCACCGAAGCACGTCCTATGGAGATACTCTTTCATTCGTACCACTCTCTTCAATAAGCTCTCGCTTTTATGTTTAGTATCAATGTGTTAAAGTAGTGTTTCTGCTAAGCTAGTACTTTTAGCTACTACCGAAGTGTCTTTTTTACAAAAGTAGTGGTTTATTAATAGTTTGAGAACCACTGAGTAACTTTCGATGGTTTAGTGCTAATTATAGATTTGATCTCATTAGAGAAGTTCTTTGGCGTTCAAGTTATACACTGAAATTAACGCCACAACCCAAGTACATAAGCACTAAACCACAAGGTGATAACTAGGACGACACTGTCTGACTCACTGACAAGACTGTTGACAATTAGAGCAGACCAACAGACGGACTGGCAAGTGACATGTTACATATATTTCATAGTGAATAAGATGGTGATGACTCAATGTAGATGGAGGAAAAACTGTTGCCACATGGCAGAGAACAAGAACATAATAGGATGACCTCCCCTGGCAAGAGCTTGTTTGTCATCAACAGAACAATGAGCAAAATAACTCACTACTTACAGTTACTAACACCACTGAGAAAAAAAAAACAAAAAACAGTATCCAATACATAATGCACAAAACTTGCAAGTTGAAAACCACTGCACAAGTTATTCCTAACATCAAATAACAAGTGAGGACACTGCATAGTGCATAACTTTGTCCTGAAAAATAGGACTGACTACAAAACTTGTACTACATTCAAGTAACACTGCACTGCTTGTCCTACGGGACACATTAACTACTCTTAATCTATGGCATGACCGCATTACCCACTCACATTACGACTGATCACAAAAGCGAACTAAACAACAGACGCAAGCAGGAACCCAGAACCTTCTCGTTCCCCCCACCCCCACCCCCCACCCCCTACTTAAATATCAACCCCAAAATCTTCCTTTATTCCCTTTTTTTTAAGACAACGAAAACAACAGGCCATGACCCGGTGGTACTGCAAATCAGGTCCACCCGTAACGAGATGTGGACCTTACCCCCAACATTCAGTGTGCAGGGCAGGCCTCGAACATCTCGTTTGTTCCACAATAACGAACAAAATGTAGATACAACAGAGCGCAGAACTACACTTTGATCTTGTCCGACAGGCCGAGAAATCTTCTATCCTAAATATAAATTTCATGAAAAATTCAGTGATAATGTGAGCTAAAACTACCGTAAACAAATATTATCGTAAACTTAGCATTCTCTTACTAATTTTACTCTGCTTGTATAAACACAGACTTCCCTGTCTAGATTGTCTCCGAAGTGACACCTACTTTTCGCGTGCTAAAGTCTGTCCACTTAGCCTTGAACGTCTACTAAAAAAAAAAAAAAAACTAAGAAAAGGGAAATAAGCACGACGATCTGTACTAATAATGTTCATTACTTCCCTTTATTTTTAACTACTTTACCAACAAAAATAATCTTTACATATCCAGCACATACTTTTACAGTATCATTGCTCTCTACAACTGTTAAAGAGAAGAGAAAAAAAGCACTTTCATACGGAATGGTACAGAAAGACAGACACGGTTTTTGCAACATACAAGTTTATTGTTCTTCTAGACAGTCATAAATCGCCACAAAAACAAAAAACAAAAAAACGCAACAATAAAATAGTCTTTATTCCTCTTCATCAGTCGTGGTTTCAGTATAGTAGTGTAAGCATACAACCCTCGGAACAGTCTCAAGAGATTCTTTTTATTGCCGGTATTAATTTTACTTTTCCAAGTGCTACTAGCTTTATCCCTTCTTTTCTTCTTTGTGCTTTGGAGTTTTCAGTTCTTGGATTCTTCGGTTCTTAATAACCTGGGTCCTAAATCTGGGGGAAGCCACAATCACCTTTTTGTTCTTTTTAACATCCCAAGTGTTGGGGCCGCTGGTTTCAAGTGATGCTTCCTGCAAAAGAGAAAAAAAAAGAAGTAACAAATAACAAGTTACGGATTATAGTGAGGCTATGATCGAAAGCGAGTATATATATATATATATATATATATATATATATATATATATGTGCAGGAAACGCTACCGTAGAGATCGGAACAACAACACAACTCCTTCAGATCATCAGAGGAAGTACATCCAACATTTAAAACTGGACGAAAATGGAAAGTAGGTGTGGAAGTGACCACAGCCAGGAAAACACAGGAGCTGAAAGAAATAATAGGGTACACCCAGACCAACAGAAGGGGATTTGGTCACGGCGAAATCAAATGGTAGTCAAAGGCCTCCTGCAAGGAAAGAAGGGATATGATCATCAGTGAAGTAAGGAATTCAGAGGATGACAAGCGGGTCCAGAAGGCAGTCCAACAATCACAACAAGGGCAATGGACAATATAGGAGGAAGTCCTGCAGAGATCACTAACATGGAATGACATCTGGAAAATGGCACCCTTGAGGCTCAGCTTCATCATCAGAGCTACTTATGATCTTCTGCCTACAGGCTCCAACCTATACAAATGGGGTGTATCAGAAGATACAAAGTGCCCTCTCTGCAACGAAAGGCAAACATTGGAACATGTGCTGTCAGCATGTAGAGTGTCTTTAGGGCAAGGACGGTACACCTGGCGGCACAACAGAGTGCTGCAGGAACTAGCAGCCATCGTAGACAGGGCAAAAGATAAAGCAAATAACAGCAAAAGAGTTGAGGTCCCACATAAATACTTCATAGGTGCTGGTACGACATCAAATATTGAAATCAGGGACATTCCCTTACCATCACTGCTAGATGGTACAAATGACTGGGATGTGATAGCGGACCTTCCAGGAAGAAGAGAATACCCGACTGCCATCAAGAACACAGGAATGCGACCGGACATTGTAGTGTACTCCACAGAAAAACAGGAATTAATAATGATCGAGCTTACAGTCCCATACGAAACTAGAATAGACGACCAGCATTTATTCAAATTGGAGAAGTACAATGATCTGGTCAAGCAACTGAGGCAGGGGGCAGGAATCAGGGCAAAAGTGATAACTGTAGAAGTGGGAGCAAGAGGATTCGTAGCAACATCAGCATATGACCTATGTAAGCAACTGGGCACAAAGGGACAAGCAAGAGCAAGGGCATTGAGAAGCCTTTCAGAAACAGCAGAAAAGGCCTCATGCTGGCTGTGGAGTATGCGAAACAAGCATTGGGAATATAAGTAATTTTATTTGCCACAACCAATACCAGTCCTCCATAGCTAAATCGCTAAAGACGCACTTTAAAAAAGTGCAGTGGCAACTGGAAGATCATGGGTTCATTCCCGGGACCGGAAAAAAAGCAACAACTCACAAGATCTCTGGGAGTCATGACCCAGAGAGGCCCATCCCCCTTAGAGTGTCAGGAGTTTAAAGGGCCGAAACACTTGTATGAGGGGGGGGGGGTACTTCCTCTGATGATCTGAAGGAGTTGTGTTGTTGTTCTGATCTCTACGGTAGAGAGTTTCCTGCATATATATCAGATGTGTCTAAAAAAGTTAGGTGAATGTTATCAGAAAAAAACAGACGATACAAGAAAATTATCTTTATTGGCCCTCAGAGTAATCGCCATCCTTCAAAATACACTTTTGGCAACGTTCATAAAATTACTGGAAACTGTCAGGAAAGGCTTCTTTAGGATTCCATCGTAGAGCCGCTGTCACACGTTCTTAGATTGCCCGCACATTGGAAAAACATGCGCCTCTGATAGTGCTTTTCAGGTGGAGAAACAGAAAGAAGATTCCAGGTGCATGTACCCTGTGACGATGGTTCGCAGAAAGGATGGACCCTCGACACACGTGGTAATGAAATCTCCAGAGGTTTTCATCTATTTTGCTTTCTGTTCGTCTGTCAGCGTGTGCGGTACAAACCGTGAACAGATCTTCCGCGTACCCGTTTGAACCAGTCGTAAACACATTTTCTGCTCATTTGCACCAACATTTCACGCGTTTCCGTCGCCGTTTTCTCCAATCTGTAGCAGAACTTCGTTGATCCACTGCACTGTGACCTTAGCTCTGACATTGACTACGTTTGACTGCCCGCAGCAGGTCTGCCCTGTCGGTCACGTGTACCCCACGCTAGGTGGCGCTTCTTGACATGTCTCTGGATAGCCATGTGCATGGCCAGGCACTTGGCCTATGTTACCGTTGAGATATCGGACCAATCACTGAACATTTTAGACACACCTCGTACACATATATATATATATAAGCAACCGTATGACTAAGTTCTTCTCCTCTGAGTCATTACGTTCTGTGGTGCAAAATTTTTGTTAAGATTAATGGACAAGATATAATTTCCACAGCTGATAATATGTGATTGTCATTTCCTTTCATAGTACGACGTTTATGTGTATATATTACATATCAAATTCTCTCCTTCCCTTGTCCATCTCAACCGATTTGTCGCTGAGCATGTCCCGAGCTAGGATGCCAAACCATCAAAAACCTTTTCTCTCTCTCTCTCTCTCTCTCTCTCTCTCTCTCTCTCTCTGTAGTTCTGTTTCTTCTACCTTCGATCTTCCCTGTTGTCATTAGGTGCTCGAGCCCACCTTTCCTCCAAACATGTCCTACAAATCTGAATAGTCGTTTTCTGATCTTCGTTAGTTAGAGTTTTCCCTGTTTCTTGTGCCTCTTTCAGGACTTCCTGGCTGGATTTTCTCGCTTGCATGGTATCTTTAGCATTCTTCTCAAGAACCACATTTCAGCTGATTCCAGGTTTCTATGTATTTTTGTATCGCTTTACTGACCGTCCAAGTTTCGCATCCATAGAACAGAATTGGTTCAGTGTAACACTGTAGTGTGGCTGTGTGAGGAAAATATAAGGTGCTGTGTAATCTAGAATCGAAGGAGATTTAGCCACCTACTGAAATAGACACGTAGTTAGCTTACAGTGTAGATAGGCAAATTTGACGTATTTGCACGTCCCTTGCGTAACTTTGCCTCCCTAACACCCCTCCAGTAGGCCTCTCGGTTGTAAGCAAGATGCCATACTGATGATGCTTCCATTTGCAGATTATCAACGATGTCTTGCAGTCATCTTCGCCTTGGTCTTCCTCTCTTTCTTTTTCCCATTATATACCCTTCCAACACAGTCTTCTCGAAATTCTCATGTCGTTTAATATGTTCAAAATGTTTAAGTTTTTTTCTGTTTAATTCTCTTTATTAGCCAACCTTCTCCAATATTCAGCTCTTGTAGTATGGATATATTTGTTCTTTTTTTGTGTCCATAATATCTGAAGAACCCTTCTGTAGCATTTATATTCAAAGACATTTAGTGTTTCTTGGCTGTTTTCTTTAGTGCCCAGGTCTCACTAGTGTTGCGATGGGAAATATGACGTAAGATGGAAACAAACAAAAAACAATAGACTATATAAAGCCGGGGAGACAGACAAGAATAGAAGAGAGAAAAAGAGATCATGAGATGGACGGTCGTGTTTAGGTCTCAGAGTTGAAGAGCAGATAGAAAGAGAGAGTTTTTCGTTTTACAGGCAAAGGTCGAGGACTATGCTTGTGATTTTATCTCTCCTTGGAGAAAGAATAAACCTTCAGGAACACAGTAAGGAAAATCTAGACAGACTTTGAGTGTCGTCCCTGCATTTGAGTTGCAGTGAAGTTTGCATTATTACTGTTGTGATTGTTCGTTTGTCAGTACACCACTTATTAGCATAACATCAGCACATAGGCCACGCCTACACATTACGGAGACACCACAAAATGGTGGCGTGACCGGAATAGTTTCTCTTGCTGACGTTCCTAAATAATGGCTTATATATATATATATATATATATATATATATATATATATATATACATATATATATGCATGTGTGTGTTTTGTCCTTATCTGCTCTTTTAAATGTCTGGAATTGAAAAGCTGGTGTTATTTGCAACCAATGCTGTGAAGATGTTCAGGCACAACATGGTATCGGATTAGAAGTGGGTTATGACAGCTATTTTTTTCAGACAAAAAAAACAAAAACAAAGGGAGATTAATACCTCTTTATTAGACTTAACCACCCTTGGGACCAAGATTATCCCTGTGCCATTAGCCAGGCTAGGGTCTGTTACTAGGAATAACAAAGAAGAAGTGCGACAGGGTCTTGATCAGCTATGGCTCGGTAACCCCGACGCTAGCATGTCAGCAGTGAGGCGCTGACTGCTACATTGACACCGCTCGTGACTTTCCCTTGAAGTGGTGGTGCTAAACTTCTTCTTTTCTTTCTAGAACTATATAGCCTCGCTCTAAAAGTTAGGTTGGTTTTTTTGGTATTTTTTTCTCTCTTTCTAGTAGAGAACTATATAGCCTCCATCTAAGAGTTAGGTTGTTTTTTTAGGTATTTTTCCTCTCTTTCTAGCAGAGAACTATATAGACTCGCTTTCAAAGTTAGGTTTTTCTTGGTATCTTTTCTCTCTTTCTAAAAGAGAGCTATATAGCCTCGCTCACAAAGTTAGCTTGTTCTTGGTTTCTTTCTCTCTCACTTTCAAGCAGAGAGCTATGCAGCCTCGTTATCAAATTTAGCTTGTTCTTGGTATCTTTCTCTCTCTCTCTCTCTCTCTCTCTCTCTCTCTTTCTAGCAGAGAACTATATATCGTCCCGCTCTAAACGTTAGATCGTTCTTGGTATCTTTCTCCCTCTTTTTAGCAGAAAACTATATAGTCTTTGCTCTCAAAGCTAGGTTGTTTTTGGTATCTCCTGCTTTGGGGGGAATGATTGAGAATCAAATTTCCCTGCATTTACTGGGGTCCTAAAACGCGCGATTATACATACAACAGAAGAGACAGCTACAACACGTCAAGTAAAGGAACTAAAGAACTAATAATTTTAGAAAAACAGAGATTTTTTTCCCAACTTTGATACCATGAAATCGAAAGAAAAGGAGAATAATATGACAACAAAGTAACCTATAAAAATAAAGAAAACGAAAACAAACAAAAAAAAAACAACAACAACAAAATTGAACAGAAATACAACATACAGAAAGTTAATTGTTTTAAAAATAGTATTTAGCCAGTTTCCAAAACCCGGCGTCGCCAAAAGAACATTGAAACATGGTTCTTACTGGAAACTCAATGCATGAAAACATTTTTTTATTATGATGATGAATACTGACTATGAAATCATGACAATGGAACGTGAAATAAATGATTTTACGTTAACAGGTGAGATGAAACATCTACAAGAAAGCTAGACAAAATAAACATCATTTAAAACAGGAAAAGTTTAAAAATAAATGAAGGTAAACAAATATAAGCAATTAAAGTTAATTTTAAATAAAACATGGGAATAAAGAATGGTAATTACTGTTAAATGACGCGTGGCAATTAATGTTAAATAAAATGTGGCAATTAATGTTAAATAAAGCGTGAAAGTTAATGTTAATTAACGCTTGATAATTAGCGTTAAATAGAGCGTGGCAATTAATGTTAAATAAAGCGTGGTAGTTAATATCGAATCTTGGTGTCTAGTACTGAACCGTGCTAGTGAAAGTTAAAACATGACCCGTTTAAGTTCTTACCTCTGCATCCTCACAAACAGGACGGCACTTATCTGGGGGAGTCGTGAAGTTGGAACAGTTTGGTGAAAGGCAAGAAACAATGTAGCAGAGAACTTGACCGTCGTCCGTACATCTGCAGACCTTGCATGGCGTGCGTCTGAAACTGGCATTGACCTAAACGATTCCAACAGAAAATAAGCCTCGCTAACATGATGGTACAAAGAGGCTTCGCTAATGGCTTTGGCCGAATTCTTTCACTATCTGATCATCTGTATTTCCTATAGTGGATGTATGAATGTTTTTTTTTATTTACTCAAATGTAAAAAAGTGCTATAAGCACTGTATGAGTAAAATTTAACATTAGCAGTTGTGTAACATGAAATCATGGCATCAGTGTAGGGGACGTGTGTTAAACCAAATGTAACAGAAGATAATCATGGCATCAGTGTAGGGGACGTGTGTGAAACCAAATGTAACAGAAGATAATCATGGCATCAGTGTAGGGGACGTGTGTGAAACCAAATGTAACAGAAGATTATTATGGTACCAGCTGTGAACATCTTGTTGGATACAGTGTAGTAGGAACTGAAGACTCTATGAACATGTGAGTCCTAGTGGCCGAGTTATCAAAGATTATTATATGTGCTGATGCTAATTCACAGATTACAAGTTATCAAAGATTATTATATGTGCTGATGCTAGTTCACAGATTATACTTAATGAAAATAAAACTCCGAGGTAAAGCAGTACTACACACTCCCAATTCATGCCTAAGACTTGTTCCAATAAATAGATGAGTTTAATATCACACCACAGATGGAGATGGATGGATACGGTTTGATGAAGAAAACATGCGAACAAACATCAGACAATAATGAACGGGGTGGAGGGCTTACTAACATAACTACAGTCGGCGCCAGAAGAACTAACAAAACCTAACAGCTTGTAACTACATTCTAATACAGAACTAACTTCCTACCTAACGCTTAGCTTTGGATTTAAACTCTCAATTAACTCTCATTACAAATCACTCTCTGAACTGCCCATTCTCAAAAGAACTCAATGAAACATTCTCTGCACGAGTTTTATGAATTTCGTGCTAAACAACTTTTTGAGCCACCTATCCTCAAGGGAAAATACAATGAAAATTTAACAAGCGTAAACACCCAAGGGGGTTAAATAATTACATTTCCATATTATTATCTCCCTGTATGCATACTGCTAGAGATGTTTGTATCACGTCACTCAAACGTTTATGATTCTCGAAACTTCTATGTCCGACTTGTATAGAAAAAAAATACACCCCACTTAAGAGAAAGATAGTACATAATCATACTCAGAATTAAAATACTTAATCTAACACAGTATAAATACATTTCTGCATACATATTCACTCATTAACATGTTCCTTGCAAAATTTTGTCTTCCTAGCAGTTCTCTTGTAGGCTTCTCGGTTGTAAGCACGATGCCCTGCTGCTATTGCGTTAATTTGCATGTCATCGAAGATGTCTTACAGTCATCTTCACTTTGGTCTTCCTCTCTTTCTTTTTTCCCATTATGTACCCTTCCAAGACGGTCTTCTCCAAATATCACGACATTTAATATGTCCAAAATATTTAAGTTTTCTCTGTTTAATCTTCTTTACTAACCAACCTTCTGCAAAATAAAGTTCGTGTAGTTTAGATATATTTGTTCTTTTTTGTGTCCATGATATACAATATGATGAAATGTTGCCGCCAGATCATAAATTAATTTTCCCTCTTTTGATTCCACGCTTTGCTTCATAGATGGCATTTTTTTCTTGGCCATAATAAAATCAGTCTCATTACTTAATTGTCGAACGTTGTATGAAAGAATCTTCCACAGTATTTACAATCAAATGTGTTTATATGTTTCTCAGCTGTATCCAGATCTCACAGGCATATGTTGCAATGAGAAAGATGCATGCCCTTAAAAATCTTATTTTTGTAGTTCTGTCTCTCTCTCTCTCTCCACAGATTCTTTAGTTGTTTTATTTTCTAAAGAGCGATGGATGTCCTTTTCATTTTCCTCAAAGTATTCCCATTATCACTTAGTAATGGCCCAAGATATTCAGAATTCTCCACCTCTTTCGGTTTTTCCTAATTGATATATATCTTTCAGCTACCTTATTTGTTTTCTCAGTTGTTATCACTTAGTTTCCTTTGCAATAAGATAAAGGTTTTGCTCTTCACTGTTCTTACGGACTGATATAATTAGTTTCTCCATTTTTGTGTGTATGTTGTGGACAGTGTCATCAACGTATCTAATCTCAAGTATTTCATAACCTCTCATTTTCATTGCATCATAATGCTCTAAGTCTGCATCTTCTTTGACATTTCTCATGAGATTTTCAGTATACAAGTTAAATAAGTGAGACGGCATTATGCACCCTTGAAAACAGAATATTGTTTCACCATTTATTATCTCACTGCTGCTTATAGATTCCGAAAATATTAAAGTGTAGCCTTTGCATTCCATGCAGAGGTCACATGACGTTGCCATTATGTGTCACATGGCCACGCGGGGCATAAATAAGTTTCGTTTCGTCAACCTGCTGTTATAGAGTTCCTCATTAAAGAGTAAATCCCCGCTGCTGATTTTCACCAAAGACTGTAACTTGTTTATGGAGACGTCTGTATGAGTGCAAGCAGTGTTAGAAGTTGGGAAACACATTTCAAAGATGGAAACACGAACATCCAAGATGTATAAAATAGGAAAAAGTAGGAGGAGCTTTATTACTTAACGATTACAAAGTTGTGACGTTTCGGCGTGAGCCTTAATCATACAAAAAAACATACAGGACGAAGAAATAGAGAGAGGAGATAAAGTATAGATTCACATGAATACTATTAAAAAAAGTTTTAAATTAAAAAAATTATTTAAATATTTTTTAAAGGAGTACTTAGCTGTAAACTGTAAGGTGTGACTTGTCCGGCGGTGTGTGTCAGGAATGGATTTAGTAGGACGTGGAGACTGTTTAAATAGAGACCTGTGACATGTGGTCGGTTGTAATTGGGGGTGGTGGATGGGGAACCGGGGAGGGGAGAGAGAGTGATACAATGTTGACCTAGCTAGGAGAAGTTGAAACAGATGATTGGGGAAGACGAGTTGCAGAGTGATGCTGTGAGGAATGTCTCGCAGATAACACAAGCCGCCTGGCACTTGAGAACCGCCGCATTCAAAATTATGGGACGCTGAAACCACATGCTTAAACTCGCTGTTTAGCTACACGTAACATTCTCTTCAATCATTATAGTACCTCTCCACTAAGTCCACCCCTTCATACTTTTTTGTCGGCTGGGCAGGCTGCTCCCAGATCCGTGATATAAGGTATTTATAATCTACTTGTCGAGAGGTTATTGATAACAAGTGATGGAAGTTGATAAGCAAAATACGATTTACCAACTTGAGACTCAGATCGGCGGGAGGATACCTGCAATAAGTTTTAGTTGGAACAAAGGAGGCGACAGACATCCAAGACAGGATGAGTCGCAGTGAACAATTAGTTCGTATGTTTTTTAGTCGCGAGTATCGCTTTATGACGGGAGGCCTGCATCATACACATTTAGATTTCGTGACTACTGAAGAGAATCAAGATTATTTGCATTGCGAGTTATTTTGGTTGATTAGGGGAACTTGAGAAGATTGAGGGAGCTAGGATAGTGTGTTTCTTATGAATGATGTATGTTGGACATTAAAGATAAATAAATTGATTGATATTTAACCGAGGAGTCACTTTTGTATTAACTACATGTGCGTACTTCGTTAGGAACCCCCCCCCCCCCCCCCGCACATCTAGTCCTGGTCGGCGGTTCAAGACCGACAAAGGGGTCATTTACCAGGCTGTAGAAACAGGTACCTAGCACATTCTCGGAGTGTGTACTGAAAGGCAGCCAGGCATGATGCTGACCACATCACTGTCTAATAGGTCAGGGGAAATAAGGGCACTGGCATCTTTTTACACCGTTATGTCTGTTGGGAGTATGATATTACATAAAAGATTGACATATTTACTAACATAGACACAAGACTTTAGTATTACAATCATTTATTTCTGCTCTAGACTCCAACAGAATACCCAAGTTCACCTGACGCACCATTCTCAACAGAAGCTTTACAATACTCAAGTTCACCTGATGCAACAAGCTCACCAGAAACCTTAAAATACCCTAGTTCACATGACGTACAAACCTCACCAGAAGCACCAGAACCTCTAAGTTTAGAAACAACACAACCTCCAAGTTCAACTGAAGCACCGACCTCACCAGAAACAACACAACCTCCACGTTCAGCTGAAGCTCAGATCTCATCAGAAACAACAGCTCGATCATCAACGGAAACAATCTCAAGTGCTAGAAAAAAGGGGAACGCCACTGTGTCATGCGAGTACGAAGGAGAAATATATAGGGTATCTTTTTCATTTTCTTCTGTTTCTCTTGTATGTTAAGTTCTGAATGATTTGTTTATAGTATACGGCTGCATGATCTCCTGTCTGTAGGTCCTTAATGTTGTTTCATTCATACAAGTGCATGTAGCTATATTTTGTGCCCAGTACTTTTTTTCAATATTTCATGAGGCCTACTCTCTGGCTAAATCAACCACTTATCAAGAACACTCAATTAAAATCAATGCTTATTATCTTTGCATTATTTGTTACACATTTATAATATGTAATAAATATGTAGCAAATATTTTTTAAAATCAGAATTTATAGACAGAGAAAATATAAATGTATCACCCTGATCTGCATCCTTTTCTTCACTTTTTAACATAATCTCCATTTCTCTGTACACATTTTTCCCATCGCTCTGCAAGTTTGAAAATACCCTACCGGTAGAATTCCGTTCCAGCTGACAGAAGGCACAGACGTACTGCATCCTTGATGTTCTCTCCTGTGTCGTAGTGATTACCTTGCATTTCTTTTTTCACAAAACCGAAAAGATCTTAATCACTGGGTGCTAGGTCAGAGATATAGGCAGGGTGTGGAAGAATTTCCCAACCTATTTTCTGAATTTCTTCAGTTGTCCGGTTTATCTCACAGCTTTGTGATCTTCAGTGAACAAACGTGGGACCCAGCGGGCACAAACTTTTCTATAGCCTTGGGTTTCAATCATTTCCTGTACTGAATTGTGTCCTATTCCAAGATTTACAGCGATTTCAGACACTGTGACACATCCATCTTCTTTAATGATGTCGTCCACCCTTTCCACGTTGCGTTCAGTGGAGGCAGTTCGATGGCGACGGCTGCGAGGCACATCTTGGATGTTCAGTAACACACAATAATTAGTGTATAAGTATAAAACTATACACGAAGCACTGCAGTAAAGTTGTGATACCAGAATGTATAAAATAGGAAAAAGTAGGAGCAGCTTTATTACTTAACGATTACAAAGTTGTGACGTCTCGGCGTGAGCCTTAATTATACAAAAACATACAGGACGAAGAAATAGAGAGAGGAGATAAAGTATAGATTCACATAAATACTATTTTAAAAAGTTTTTAATGAAAAAAAATTTTTTAAATTTTTTTTAAAGGAGTACTTAGCTGTAAATTGTGAGGTGTGACTTGTCCGGCGGTGTGTGTCAGGAATGGATTTAGTAGGACGTGGAGACTGTTTAAATAGAGACCTGTCACATGTGGTCGGTGGGTTGTAACTGGGGGTGGTGGATGGGGAACTGGGGAGGGGAGAGAGAGAGTGATACAATATTGACCTAGCTAGGAGAAATTGAAACAGATGAATGGGGAAGAGGGGTTGCAGAGTGATGCTGTGAGGAAGATTGAAAAGTAAGAAGGGGTGGACTTAGTGGAGAGGTACTATAATGATTGAAGAGAATGTTACGTGTAGCTAAACAGCGAGTTTAAGCATGTGGTTCCAGCGTCCCATAATTTTGAATGCGGCGGTTCTCAAGCGCCAGGCGGCTTGTGTCATCTGCGAGACATTCCTCACAGCATCAAGTTAGTTGAGAGTTTAGTTCCAAAGCTAAGCGTAAGGTAGGAAGTTAGTTCTGTATTAGAATGTAGTTACAAGCTGTTAGGTTTTGTTAGTTCTTCTGGCGCCGACTGTAGTTATGTTCATTATTGTCTGATGTTTGTTTGTATGTTTTCTTCATCAAACCGTATCCATCCATCTCCATCTGTGGTGTGATATTAAACTCATCTATTTATTGGAACAAGTCTTAGGCATGAATGACTAAGTGTTGGGAGTGTGTAGTACTGCTTTACCTCGGTATTTTATTTTCATTAAGTATAATCTGTGAACTAGCATCAGCACATATAATAATCTTTGATAACTCGTAATCTGTGAATTAGCATCAGCACATAAAATAGTCTTTAATAACTCGTGATCTGTGAATTAGCATCAGTACATATAGTAATCTTTGATAACTCGTAATCTGTGAATTAGCATCAGTACATATAGTAATCTTTGATAACTCGTAATCTGTGAATTAGCATCAGTACATATAATAATCTTTGATAACTCGTAATCTGTGAATTAGCATCAGCACATATAATAATCTTTGATAACTCGTAATCTGTGAATTAGCATCAGTACATATAGTAATCTTTGATAACTCGTAATCTGTGAATTAGCATCAGCACATATAATAATCTTTGATAACTCGTAATCTGTGAATTAGCATCAGCACATATAATAATCTTTGATAACTCGGCCACTAGGACTCACATGTTCATAGAGTCTTCAGTTCCTACTACACTGTATCCAACAAGATGTTCACAGCTGGTACCATAATAATCTTCTGTTACATTTGGTTTCACACACGTCCCCTACACTGATGCCATGATTATCTTCTGTTACATTTGGTTTAACACACGTCCCCTACACTGATGCCATGATTTCATGTTACACAACTGCTAATGTTAAATTTTACTCATACAGTGCTTATAGCACTTTTTTACATTTGAGTAAATGAAAAAAAAAACATTCATACATCCACTATAGGAAATACAGATGATCAGATAGTGAAAGAATTCGGCCAAAGCGATTAGCGAAGCCTCTTTGTACCATCATGTTAGCGAGGCTTATTTTCTGTTGGAATCGTTTAGGTCAATGCCAGTTTCAGACGCACGCCATGCAAGGTCTGCAGATGTACGGACGACGGTCAAGTTCTCTGCTACATTGTTTCTTGCCCTTCACCAAACTGTTCCAACTTCACGACTCCCCCAGATAAGTGCTGTCCTGTTTGTGAGGATGCAGAGGTAAGAACTTAAACGGGTCATGTTTTAACTTTCACTAGCACGGTTCAGTACTAGACACCAAGATTCGATATTAACTACCACGCTTTATTTAACATTAATTGCCACGCTCTATTTAACGCTAATTATCAAGCGTTAATTAACATTAACTTTCACGCTTTATTTAACATTAATTGCCACATTTTATTTAACATTAATTGCCATGCGCCATTTAACAGTAATTACCATTCTTTATTCCCATGTTTTATTTAAAATTAACTTTAATTGCTTATATTTGTTTATCTTTATTTATTTTAAAACTTTTCCTGTTTTAAATGATGTTTATTTTGTCTTGCTTTCCTGTAGATGTTTCATCTCACCTGTTAACGTAAAATCATTTATTTCACGTTCTATTATCATGATTTCGTAGTCAGTATTCATCATCATAATAAAAAATGTTTTCATGCATTGAGATTCCAGTAAGAACCACGTTTCAATGTTCTTTTGGGGACGCCAGGTTTTGGAAACTGGCTAAATACTATTTTTAAAACAATTAACTTTCTGTATGTTGTTGTATTTTTGTTCAATTTTATTGTTGTTGTTGTTTTTTTTTGTTTTCGTTTTCTTTATTTTTATAGGTTACCAAAAACAACCTAACTTTGAGAGCAAAGACTATATAGTTTTCTGCTAAAAAGAGGGAGACAGATACCAAGAACGATCTAACGTTTAGAGCGAGGCTATATAGCTCTCTGCTAGAAAGAGAGGAAAAATACCTAAAAAAAACAACCTAACTCTTAGATGGAGGCTATATAGTTCTCTACTAGAAAGAGAGAAAAAATACAAAAAAAAATCAACCTAACTTTTAGAGCGAGGCTATATAGTTCTAGAAAGAAAAGAAGAAGTTTAGCACCACCACTTCAAGGGAAAGTCACGAGCGGTGTCAATGTAGCAGTCAGCGCCTCACTGCTGACATGCTAGCGTCGGGGTTACCGAGCCATAGCTGATCAAGACCCTGTCGCACTTCTTCTTTGTTATTCCTAGTAACAGACCCTAGCCTGGCTAATGGCACAGGGATAATCTTGGTCCCAAGGGTGGTTAAGTCTAATAAAGTGGTATTAATCTCCCTTTGTTTTTGTTTTTTTTGTCTGAAAAAAATAGCTGTCATAACCCACTTCTAATCCGATACCATGTTGTGCCTGAACATCTTCACAGCATTGGTTGCAAATAACACCAGCTTTTCAATTCCAGACATTTAAAAGAGCAGATAAGGACAAAACACACACATGCATATATACATATATATATATATATATATATATAAGCCATTATTTAGGAACGTCAGCAAGAGAAACTATTCCGGTCACGCCACCATTTTGTGGTGTCTCCGTAATGTGTAGGCGTGGCCTATATGCTGATGTTATGCTAATAAGTGGTGTACTGGCAAACGAACAATCACAACAGTAATAATGCAAACTTCACTGCAACTCAAATGCAGGGACGACACTCAAAGTCCGTCTAGATTTTCCTTTCAGTTTTCCTGAAGGTTTATTCTTTCTCCAAGGAGAGATAAAATCACAAGCATATTCCTCGACCCCTGCCTGTAAAACGAAAAACTCTCTCTTTCTATCTGCTCTTCAACTCTGAGACCTAAACACGGCCGTCCATCTCATGATCTCTTTTTCTCTCTTCTATTCTTGTCTGTCTCCCCGGCTTTATATAGTCTATTGTTTTTTGTTTGTTTCCATCTTACGTCATATTTCCCATCGCAACATATGCCTGTGAGACCTGGGCACTAAACAAAACAGCCAAGAGACACTAAATGCCTTTGAATATAAATGCTACAGAAGGGTTCTTCAGATATTATGGACACAAAAAAAAAGAACAAATATATCTGTACTACAAGAGCTGAATATTGGAGAAGGTTGGCTAATAAAGAGAATTAAACAGAAAAAAACTTTAACATTTTGAACATATTAAACGACATGAGAATTTCGAGAAGACTGTGTTGGAAGGGTATATAATGGGAAAAAGAAAGAGAGGAAGACCAAGGCGAAGATGACTGCAAGACATCGTTGATTATCTGCAAATGGAAGCATCATCAGTATGGCATCTTGCTTACAACCGAGAGGCCTACTGGAGGGGTGTTAGGGAGGCAAAATTACGCAAGGGACGTGCAAATACGTCAAATTTGCCTATCTACACTGTAAGCTAACTACGTGTCTATTTCAGTAGGTGGCTAAATCTCCTTCGATTCTAGATTACTCAGCGCCTTATATTTTCCTCACACAGCCACACTACAGTGTTACACTGAACCAATTCTGTTCTATGGATGCGAAACTTGGACGGTCAGTAAAGCGATACAAAAATACATAGAAACCTGGAATCAGCTTAAATGTGGTTCTTGAGAAGAATGCTAAAGATACCATGCAAGCGAGAAAATCCAGCCAGGAAGTCCTGAAAGAGGCACCAGAAACAGGGAAAACTCTAACGAAGATCAGAAAACGACTATTCAGATTTGTAGGACATGTTTGGAAGAAAGGTGGGCTCGAGCACCTAATGACAACAGGGAAGATCGAAGGTAGAAGAAACAGAACTACAGAGAGAGAGAGAGAGAGAAAAGATTTTTGATGGTTTGGCATCCTAGCTTGGGACATGCTCAGTGACAAATCTGTTGAGATGAACAAGGGATCGAGGGAAGTCGATATGTAATATATACACATACACGTCGCACTATGAAAGGAAATGACAATCACATATTATCAGCTGTGGAAATTACATCTTGTACATTAATCTCCACAACAATTTCGCACCACAGAACTTTATGACACAAAGGAGAATAACTTAGTCATACGATTGCTTATATATATATATATATATATATATATATATATATATATATATGGCCAAACACCATAAGAAATAACATCTTGTTGGCAGAAATGCAGATGAAGCCACTGACAACAATTATTGAGGAAAGGCGCTAGCGATGGTTGGGACATGTGCTCCTAATGACGGACAACTCACTACCAAAAATAGCACTAAGATGGACACCACAGGGTAACAGAAGTAATGGTAGACCAAAAGAGACATGGAGAAGAACAACAGAAAGGATGTTGAGCAATAGAGGGCTCGCCTGGGCAAGAGCAGAAAAAAAGGCGAAGGACAGGCATTTGTGGAAAACCCTTGCGGAAGCCCCATGTACTCTGGGCACTTAAGGTTCATATATATATATATAATATATATATATATATATATATATATATATACGTACGAGGTGTGTCTAAAAAGTTCAGTGAATGGTCCGATATCTCAACGGTAACATAGGCCAAGTGCCTGGCCATACACATGGCTATCCAGAGACACGTCAAGAAGCGCCACCTAGCGTGGGGTACACGCGACCGACAGGGCAGACCTGCTGCGGGCAGTCAAACGTAGTCAATGTGAAAGGTAATGTCGCAGTGCAGTGGAGCAACGAAGTTCTGCTACAGATTGGAAAAAACGGCCACGGAGACGCGTGAAATGTTGGTGCAAATGAGCAGAAAATATGTTTACGACTGGTTCAAACGGGTACGCGGAAGATCTGTTCCCGGTTTGTACCGCACACGCTGACAGACGAACAGAAAGCAAAACAGATGAAAACTCTGGAGATTTAATTACCACATGTGACGAGGGTCCATCCTTTCTGCGAACCATCGTCACAGGGGATGAGACCTGGTGCCACCAGTTCGACCTGGAATCTTCTTTCTGATTCTCCGCCTGAAAAGTACCATCAAAGGCGCACGTTTTTCCAATGTGCGGGCAATCTAAGAACGTGTGACAGCGGCTCTGCGATGCAATCCTAAGAGGCCTTTCCTGACAGTTTCCAGTAGCTTTATGAACGTTGCCAAAAGTGTGTTTTGAAGGATGGCGATTATTTTGAGGGCCAATTAAGGTAATTTTGTTGTATCGTCTGTTTTTTTTTCTGATAACATTCACCTAACATTTTAGACACATTATATATTCTTTATCAAACCGTATCCATCCATCTCCATCTGTGGTGTGACATTAAACTCATCTATTCATTGGAACACGTCTTACGCATGAACGACTAACTGTTGGGAGTGTGTAGTACTGCTTTACCTAAGTGTTTTATTTTCATTAAGAATAATCTGTGAATTAGCGTTAGTACATATAATAATATTTGATAGCTCGGCCACAAGGACTCACATGTTCATAAAGTCTTCAGTTCCTACTACACTGTAGCCAACAAGATATTCACAGCTGGTACCATAATAATCTTCTGTTACATTTGGTTTAACACACGTCCCCTACACTGATGCCATGATTTCATGTTACACAACTGCTAATGTTAAATTTTATTCATACAGTGCTTATAGCACTTTTACATTTGGGTAAATGAAAAAAAAACGCATTCATACATCCACAATAGGAAATACAGATGATCAGATAATGAAAGAATTCGGCCAAAGCGATTAGCGAAGCCTCTTTGTACCATCATGTTAGCAAGGCTTATTTTCTGTTGGAATCGTTTAGGTCAATGCCTTTTTCAGTCCCTCGCCATGCCAATTCTGTAAATGTGAGGACTATGATACAACTATCTGCTACGTTGAAACTTGTCCTGCAAAATTTAAGTGTCCCAACAAATACAAGATTTATCCAGATAGGTGCTGTCCTGTTTGTGAGGATAAAGAGGTAAGAACTTAAACGAATCATTTTTAACTTTCACTAGCACGGTTCAGTACTAGACACCAAGATTCGATATTAACTACCACGCTTTATTTAACATTAATAGCCACGCTTTATTTAAATCTAACTATTAAGCTTTAATTAACATTAACTTTCACGCTTTATGTAACATTAATTGCCACATTTTATTTAACATTAATTACCACGCGTCATTTAACAGTAATTACCACTCTTTATTTAATATTAATTTCCATGTTTTATTTACAATTAACTCTCATTACTTATATTTATTTATCTTCATTTATTTTAAAACTTTTCCTGTTTTAAATGATGTTTATTTGTTTAGCTTTCCTGTAGATGTTTCATCTCACCTGTTAACGTAAAATCATTTATTTCACGTTCCATTGTCATGATTTCATAATCAGTATTCATCATGATAATAAAAAATATTTTCATGCATTGAGGTTCCAGTAAGAACCACGTTTCAATGTTCTTTTGGGGACGCCGAGTTTTGGAAATTTGCTGAGTACTATTTTTTAAAAAAAATAACGTTCTGTATGCTTGTTGTATTTTTGTTCAGTTTTTTCTTTGTTTGTTTTCGTTTTCTTAATTTTTTTATAGGTTACTCTTTTACAGATTATATTTCATGGTGGCAAAGTTTGGAAAAAAGATCTCTGCTTTTCTACAATTATTAGTTCTTTAGTTCCTTTACTTGATGTGTTGTAGTTGTCTATTCTGTTGTATGTATAATCGCGCGTTTTAGGACCCCAGTAAATGCAGGGAAATTTGAATCTCAATCATTCCCCCAAAGCAGGAGATACCAAAAACAACCTAACTTTGAGAGCAAGGCTATATAGTTCTCTGCTAGAAAGTGAGAGAGAAAGAAACCAAGAACAACCTAACTTTGAGAGTAAGGCTATATAGTTCTCTGCTACAAAGTGAGAGAGTAAGAAACCAAGAACAAGTTAACTTTGTGAGCGAAGCTATATAGCTCTTTTAGAAAGAGAGAAAATATACCAAGAACAACCTAACTTTGAGAGCGAGGCTATATAGTTCTCTGCTAGAAAGAAAAGAAGAAGTTTAGCACCACCACTTCAAGGGAGAGCCACGAGCGGTGTGAGAACTAGCAGTCAGCGTCTCACTGCTGACATGCTAGCGTCGGGGTTACCGAGCCATAGCTGATCAAGACCCTGTCGAACGTCTTCTTTTGTATCCCTAGTAACAGACCCCAGCCTGGCTAATGGCACAGGGATAACCTTGGTCCCAAGGACGGTTAAGTCTACTAAAGAGGTATTAATCTCCCTTTGTTTTTTTTGTCTCTCCTCAGAGACTGAAAAAAATAGCTGTCATAACCCACTCCTAATCCGATACCATGTTGTGCCTCAGCATCATCACAGCATTCGCTGCAAATAACATCAGCTTTTCAGTTCCAGGCATTTAAAAGAGCAGATAAGGACAAAACACACACACACGCATATATATATATATGTCTGTGTGTGTGTCTGTGTGTGTGTCTGTGTCTGGCAATAAGTCATTATTTATGAATGAGAGGAAGAGAAACTATTCCGGTCACACCACCATTTTGTGGTGTCTCCGTAATGTGTAGGCGTGGCCTATGTGCTGATGTTATGCTAATAAGTGGTGTACTGACAAACGAACAATCACAACAGCAATAATGCAAACTTCACTGCAACTCAAATGCAGGGACGACACTCAAAGTCCGTCTAGATTTTCCTTACTGTGTTCCTGAAGGTTTATTCTTTCTCCAAGGAGAGATAAAATCACAAGCATAGTCCTCGACCTTTGCCTGACAATCGAAAAACTGTCTTTCTATCTGCTCTTCAACTCTGAGACCTAAACACGACCGTCCATCTCATGATCTCTTTTTCTCTCTTCTATTCTTGTCTGTCTCCCCGGCTTTATATAGCCTCTTCTTTTTTTTTCATCTTACGTCATATTTCCCATCGCAACATATGCCTGTGAGACCTGAACACTTAACAAAAAACAGCCGAAAGACACTAAATACCATTGAATATAAATGCTACAGAAGAGTTCTTCAAATATTATGGACACAAAAAAAGAACAAATATATCCATACTACAAGAACTGAATATTGGAGAAGGCTGGCTAATAAAGAGGATTAAACAGAAAAAACTTAAATATTTTGAACATATTAAACGTCATGATAATTTCGAAAAGACCGTCTTGGAAGGGTATGTAATGGGAAAAAGAAAGAGAGGAGACCAAGACGAAGATGGCTACAAGACATCGTTGATAATCTCCAAATGGAAGCATCAGCAGTAGAGCATCTTGCTTACAACCGAGAGGCCTACTGGAGGGCTGTTGGGGAGGCAAAGTTACGCAAGGGATTGATGATCACGGTAGGAGGGAATTCAGTATGTAATATATACACATACACGTCGCATTATGAAAGGAAATGGCAATCACATATTATCAGCTGTGGAAGTTATATCTTGTACATTAATCTCCACAAAAATTTCGCACCACAGAACTTTATGACACAAAGGAGAAGAACTTAATCATACGATTGTTTATATATATATATATATATATATATATATATATATATATATATACGTACGAGGTGTTTCTAAAATGTTCAGTGAATGATCCGATATCTCAGGTGTCTGGCCATGCACAAGGGTTTCCAGGGACACGTCAAGAAGCGCCACCTAGCGTGGGAAACACGTGACCGACAGAGCAGACCCGATGCGGGCAGTCAGACGTAAGGTCACAATGCAGTGGAGCAACGAATGAGCATCAGGTTCTGCTACAGATTGGAGAAAACGGCGAACGAGACGCGAGAAATGTTGGTGCAAATGAGCAGAAAATGTGTTTACGACTGGTTCAAAAGTGTACGCGGAAGATCTGTTCCCGGTTTTTACCGCACAAGCTGAGAGACGAAGAGAAAGCAAAACAGATGAAAACCTCTGGAGATTTCATTTCCACGTGTGGCGAGGGTCCATCGTTTCTGCGAACCATCGTCACAGGGGATGAGACTTGGTGCCACTAGTTCGACCCGGAATCTTCTTTCTGATTCTCCGCCTGAAAAGCACAATCAAAGGTGCACGTTTTTCAATATGCGGGCAATCTAAGAACATGTGACAGCGGCTCTGCGATGGAATCCTAAAGAGGCCTTCCCTGACAGTTTCCAGTTGTTTTATGAACGATGCCAAAAGTGTGTTTTGAAGGATGGCGATTATTTTGAGCGCCAATAAAGGTAATTTTGTTGTATCGTCTATTTTTCTGATAACATTCACCGAACTTTTTTTAGACACATCTGATATATCTTATCTTATATCTTATATCCTTCCCGTGCCGTTAGACGTCACATAGGGCTCGCAAAGTAGTTCGCCAATTTTTCCTGTCTTCGGCGAGTCTTTCAACCTCAACAAAGGATTTTATGCCTGTTAACTTGGCCTCTCTTAATAATGTCCTCTTCAGAGTTTCACGCGGTCTGCCCCTTTTTCTTCGGCCTGTTGTGTTCCACTTGATAGCTTGTTTTGGGATTCTCTGATCATTTCTTCTCATCAAGTGACCAACATATGTCTGATATATATATATATATTATATATATATATATTATATATATATATATATATATTATATATACTCGCTTTCGATCATAGCCTCACTATAATCCGTAACTTGTTATTTGTTACTTCTTTTTTTTTTCGCTTTTGCAGGAAGCATCACTTGAAACCAGCGGCCCCAACACTTCACATGTTAAAGAGAACAAAAAAGTGAATGTGGCTTCCCCCAAGATTTAGGACGCAGGTTACTAAGAACCGAAGAATCCAAAAACTGAAAACTCCTAAGCACAAAGAAGAAAAGAAGGGATAAAGCTAGTAGCACTTGGAAAAGTAAAATTAATACCAGCAATAAAAAGAATCTCTTGAGACTGTTCCGAAGGTTGTATGCCTTCACTCTTATACTGAAACGACGACTGATGAAGAGGAATAAAGACTGTTTTTTTTTGTTTTTTTTTTGTTCGATTTATGATTGTCTAACAGAACAATAAACGTTTATGTTGCAATAACCATGTCTGTATTTATTCTGTATCATTCCGTATGAATGTGCTTTTTTCCTTCTCTTTTAACAGTTGTATAGAGCAATGACACTGTAAAATATGTGCTGGATATGTAAAAAAGATCGACTTTTTTTGGTTGAGGGAAGTAATGGACATTATTAGTACAGATAGTCGTGCTTATTTCCCTTTTCTTCAACGCTAAGTGAACAGACTTTAGCACGTGAAAAGTAGTTGTTACTTCGGAGACAATCTAGACAGGGAAGTCTGTGTTTATACGAGCAGAGTAAAATTAGTAACGGAATGCTCAGTTTAGGATAATATTTGTTTAAGATAGTTTTAGCTCACATCATCACTGAATTTTTCACGAAATTTATGTTTAGGATAGAAGATTTCTCGCCCTTTTGGCCAAGATCAAAGTGTAGTTCTGCGGTCTGTAGTATCTACACTTTGTTCGTTATTTTGGAACAAACGAGATGTTCGAGGCCTGCCCTGCACATTGAATGCTGAGGGTAAGGTCCACATCTCGTTACAGGTGGACCCGGTTTGCAGTACCACCGGGTCATGGCCTGTTGTTTTCGTCGTCTTTAAAAAAAAAGGCAATAAAGGAATTTTTTGGGGTTGATATTTAAGCGGGGGAACGAGAAGGTTCTGGGTTCCTGCTGGCGTCTGTTGTTTAGTTCGCTTTTGTGATCAGTCGTTTAGTGAGTGGGTAGTGCGGTCATGCCATAGATTAAGAGTAGTTAATGTGTCCCGTAGGACAAGCAGTGCAGTGTTATTTGAATGTAGTACAAGTTTTGTAGTCAGTCCTATTTTTCAGGACACAATTATGCATTATGCAGTGTCCTCACTTGTTATTTGATGTTAGGAATAACTTGTGCAGTGGTTTTCAACTTGCAAGTTTTGTGCATTATGTATTGGATACTGTTTTTGTTTTTTTCTCAGTGGTGTTAGTAACTGTAAGTAGTGAGTTATTTTGCTCATTGTTCTGTTGATTTATTCCTTTATGACAAACATGCTCTTGCCTGGGGGAAGTCATCCTATTATGTTCTTGTTCTCTGCCATGTGGCAACAGTTTTTCCTCCATCTACATTGAGTCATCACGCATCTTATTCACTATAAAATATATGTTATATGTCACTTGCCACTCCGTCTGTTGGTCTGCTCTTATTGTCAACAGTCTTGTCAGTGAGTCAGACAGTGTCGTCCTAGTTATCACCTTGTGGTTTAGTGCTTATGTACCTGGGTTGTGGCGTTAATTTCAGTGTATAACTTGAACGCCAAAAAACGTCTCTAATGAGATAAAATCTATAATTAGCACTAAACCATCGTAAGTTACTCAGTGGTTCTCAATCTATTTTGTAAAAAGACACTTCGGTAGCAGCTAAAAGTACTAGTTTAGCAGAAACACTACTTTAACACAGTGATTCATTCATTCATTTGCATGTCCCTTGCGGAACTTTGCCTCCCAAACAGCACTCCTGTAGGCCTATCGGTTGTGAGCAAGATGGCCTGCTGCTGTTGCATCCATTTCCAGATCGTCAACGATGTCTTGCAGCCATCTTCGTCTTGGTCTTCCTCTTTTTCTTTTTCCCATTATGTATCCTTCCAATACTGTCTTCTCTAAATTATCATGACGTTTAATGTGTCCAAAATATTTCAGTTTTCTCTCTTTAATCCTCTTCACTAGCCAGCCTTCTTCAATATTAAGCTCTTGTAGTATAGATATATTTGTTCTTTTTTGTGTCCACGATATTTGGAGAACTCTTCTGTAGCATTTACATTCAAAGGCATTTATGTGTTTCTCAGCTGTTTTGTTAAATGTCCAGGTCTCACAGTGATACTAAACATAAAAGTGAGAGCTTATTAAAGAGAGTGTTATGAATGAAAGAGTATCTCCATAGGACGTGCTTCGGTGAAACATAGTAAAATACCCAATATGGCTAAAGCATTTCTGGGGAGCATGTTCATTTTGTTTGTTCTAAGATTTCTCTTCAACAAGTGGCACCTGTCAGTATTTAACTGCCTTGACAGGAGCTCTGTGGGAACTTTGGGAGAAGGAACTCCGCTGATGAATAAACTTTTCTGTCAGATGTTCGGGGCAGCGTTCACGGAAGGAATAATAAACGTAACAAGAGAACCAGAGTAAAATGTGAATTTAAAGGAATACAGTAATGCCTGTTAAAGTTTCCTTGTCTGATATCGTATTTACTCTATATCAACTCACATGTATATAGTACGAGTCCCATGAAGAAGCAATAAGAGAAAGAATAACATTTTAAGAAACCCGTAACAAGGTTTCTGCTCCCTGCACGCAGCTATTTTCTTCTCAAAGGCCCGACTTCCTCGGTACTTATATACCGAGTAACCATTTTCAGAGATGAAAATACTACGCAGGTAGCAGATCCAGAACTCAGTCTTTTAGACTGGAAGCAGGGCTCTACGCATTAGCTCGCTCGCGACTTTTATCTTCATGAGAGTCACATTTGAAAGATAAATCCATATTTTATAGAACAGCTATTTGTCTGCCTGATTTATTTTTCTCCTTTCAGAGTTTCATTTACATTTGCTGCTTGTCTCTTTATTTACTTCTAAAAATAACCTCCTTGCTGGGTATTACTTTTTTTCCCCTCTATATGATGGTAAATTGTAAACGTCTCATGGTTTTGTTTTGCTTCTCTTTTGAGAGGGCAGACTTACATGCGCCGAGGAAGTAGAATAGATTATCAAGGCCCGAAGATCAGATCCGACCAGGATTATATCCTTCACCCTCATAGTGGTACCAGTCTTGAGCGGTTGCAATCCATCTTCTTGCTAATGGCGTTCGACCGGTTCTAATAAACAATATCCTGGTTCCTACTTCGTGACTTTAAACACAACATTGTAACTGTCAATCTTCATTACAGGGGTTCTCTCATCCAGTATTGCCTGTATGCCTATCCAGTACAGTGCTTGTATCCTCATCCAGTGTAGTGTTTGCATTCCCATCCAATACAGTACTTGTATGTCCTTCCAAAACAGTGCATGTACCCTCACACAGCACAGTGCATGTACCCTCACACAGCACAGTGCTTGTAACCGATCAAGTGCAGCGCTTATGCCCAAACCGATACATTGCTTGTAGCATCATCCACAAGAGCGCTCCTATCCTCAAGCATGTAGCCTTGTTTTGTTATACAATACAGAGAGGAGAATGCGCTGGTTGCATCAGGAAAATAGAACAATAAATAATTTTTTTTAATAAAATCATCTCCATAAATTACATCTGTAACAGAACATTGGGGAAAGGGTACGCAACCCTGGAAAATAATTTAGGTATTTGTTTATGTATTTGTGATGTTTTGGGCGATCTTGCCCCTGAGCTAATCTTCAAGTTAACGGGGTTTCTCAGGGTTTGTGAAACATGTAAAATGTGTTGGGAAGATTTTTAGGCTGTCCAGACTCTCGCTGTTAGAGAGTGTTTCTATCGTCGATGGTTGCAAGCTCAGTTTAAATATGTCCTGCATATGTTCTCTGTTATTTTGAGAACGGCTGGATTTTGTACTAATTGGGCTTTTTGTTTGTTTGTTTTTGCGTCTGTTTGTTTGTTTTCTTCGTCTTTACGTTTGTACTGAAAAGCCTAAGTCTGGTTCTTGTTTTGATATTCTTAGATGGCCATATTTTGTTAAGTCTAATAAATGTTGTCCTGGCCTTGGTTATTCTAGCTTTAACTTCCTTTTCCGGATATTATGGCAGGAAAAAAAAGGAACTCATCAATCTGGTCTTAAATTTATTTTCTTTAATCTTTCGGAAAAGCTCAGGAACTTTTGGATTATTCTTTATCCTGCAGATTTGTGTGAGAAAGTCATCTCTTCCGAATTAAGATATTCATAGTAGTTTGAAGTGAAAATATTGTTTTTTAATGTATTTTGCTAGAATTTCTTTTTTGTCACATGTGTATAATATGTTAGTTTGTATAACTGTAACTGTAGACGAACCATTTCACATATTACTGCGAAAATGAGGAAATAACTGTGTGTGGCACCTTGTGGTGTAGCTTCAAGGCGTATGGAAAGGGAACAGAAGACTGCAAGTTCAGGGTTTTTTTAAACTTTATAGATCTTGCCCTTTTATTTTAATTATTTTGCGATTCATAAGCTTGTAACTTATATAAAATATTAAAAAATAAACCCAGTCCAAGACTGTAAGTGACTTTCTAGTTTCTTAATTAATGGTTGGTGTAGAGCCACATCTATACTGCTGTCAAGAATGTCTTCAGTTACCGAGAGGAGTTTCAAAAAAATGTCTTTAAGTTACCGCGAGGATGTTGACAAAGAATGTCTTCAGTTACCTCGATGAGTTTAAAAAAGAATGTCTTCAGTTCCCGCGAAGAGTTTGAAAAGAATGTCGTCACTGACGTAGATATCTTTTGGGGAAAAAATGAAATATTTTGCGATAAAATATTTGATGAAAGAATTTTATAATTCGATGAAATTTAGTTTTTTATTTCAGTATTTTCTTATCTTCTGTCGTTATTCTGGACAGGTCACAACTGTTTAACTTAATACACAGACGTGAGTTATCACAGCTGCAGATGATTGCCCACAAAATAATTCCTCACCCCATATACCTCATATTCCGCCATATTTCCTTCAATAAATCAAACAGGCTGGAAAGGTAAAATAAACTGAGGTCAGTTTTTTCCAGATTGTTGTAGGGAGTTTTAAACCTCATTAAGTCCTTAATCAGTTTACGGCCATTTATTTATTTCTGTCTACGTCACATATGGACTTCTTTCTGCTGTAAAATGATCGACTGAGAACGCAAAAGCTGCATTCAAATACACTCTGTAGTCGAAAATGTTTCCGTTTTATACAAGAACAACGTATAAACATGTTAAGCCAATAAGAACATAGTGACATAATTTCAAATATTTTTAGAAGAAGCTGTTCACCAACGATACTTCAGTTGCCCGTAATCCGTTATTTGTTACTTTTTATGAGCGTCTATGCTTTCCTTCGTCCAGAAACATTAGAAGGTATTTGCAACGCAAACAAACGATTATCATTAGAACCATACGGATAAAACTAATCCCAAATATAGAGAAAAATAACAGCTTGAGTTTGACCACGAAGAAACTCAGTCCGTGATGAACTTTAGATTGGTTGAAACTGGTTTTCGTTAGGTGGAATAAAGACCTTACCAGATGTACCAAAATCTATTCATACGACGAGGAAAACAGCTACATGCTATCTGGCCTGTTGTCACAAAATTAAGACATTTATTTAAAAAGCACAGACTGCATGATAGGTACAGTTTTTAAACATTTTTTGCTTCGTACTGATGGGCAATTTATTTCGCGAAAGTTGCGATTTTTTTTTTTTTGACATGCGATCTTCATTTTGATCTCATCTTATATCTTATATCCTTCCCGTGCCGTTAAACGTCACATAGGGCTCGCAAAGTAGTTTGCCAATTTTTCCTGTCTGTGACGAGTCTTTCATCCTCATCAAGGGATTTTATGCCTGTTAATTTGGCCTCTCTTAACAATGTCCTCTTTAGAGTTCCACGCGGTCTGCCTCTTTGTGTTTGGCCTATTGTGTTCCATTTTATAGCTTGTTTTGGGATTCTCTGACTGTTTCTTCTCATCACGTGACCAACATATGTCCATATCCTTTTCCTGATCACTCATGAGACTGGTTGTTGTTCAGTCATCTGTCTTATCTGTGCAGTGTTCTTGAATTCGTTCCACTTGATGCCGAGTATTTTCCTTAGGCATTTGTTTTCAAAAGAGTCTAATTTCTTGTTTATTTCTTTAGTTGTTTTCCAGCTTTCACATGCAGGATATTCCATTTGAATTGAATAGTCTTAACTTGATTTTTGTGCTTATAACTTTTGAATGTCATATATTCTCAAGATTCTTAAAGATCGATGCTGCTTGTGCAATTCTAATTCTAACTTCTTTTCTGGCGTCACCATCCTGGTCTATGTAGCTGCCAAGGTATGCAAATTGATTGATTTCTTCAATATCTGTCCCTTCTATGTGAATTTTTCCATTTTGATTAAGGGGAATTTTCGTTATTTTTGTTTTGTCCTTGTTGTTGTTGTTCTTCTTCGTTCGCTTCTACCACCAAAACCGCACTGTGATCCTACTGAATTTACGCCTGTGGTCCTCGTTAGGTCCCGTGGTCTCCTGTGTGGTCCCCGAAAGGACCACACGAGATCCACGAGAGGACCACAAGAGGTTCAGAGTATCACAGGGCTTTAGCCTGTATTCTTGGTGGGTCTCTGAAGCGGATTGCGTGACACTGTGGTTTTCGTTGCACCAGTTTAGTCTAGGGTTGGACTTTCTCACCGGAAGACCTCGACGTGTTTAGGATATCAGTGCATCCCCGCTGGGTGAGAGGCCGTAGCCCACCCAGGCCAGAGTTGGACCCTCTCACCGGAAAACCTCGACGTGTTTTGAGATACCCGTGTATCACCGCTGGGTGAGAGGTGGTTGCCCATCCAGTCCAGAGTTGGACTTTCTCACCGGAAAACCTCATCGTGATTAGGTTACGCAAACATCCCCGCCGGGTGATAGGTGGTTGCCTATCTAGACTGCCCTGGTCCAGTGTCTCCGACTTCAGCATTTTGCGGTCGTGGCCTCTACCCTTCCTAGTTGTGACCAGGATGGAGCTTTTGTCCAGGAGGACGAATCCTCTCCACTAGTGACTTCCACCCCTGGGTTGAGCCGGTTTAGGCATATTATCCCAGTATGGGCGTGTTTTGGACGTGACCGACCTCTAGAGCAGAGGTACTGTGACATGCATAGCCTTCAAGATTCACCCCTGGTATTAGCCGGTTTAGGCAAAGTTCACCAGTATGGGTGTATATCAGGCTTGACCGACCTCTAGAGCGGAGGTTGCATGACATGTCTAGCCATCAAGTTTCACCCCTGGTGTGTGCTGGTTTAGGCATATTTCACCAGTGTAGGTGTATTTCGGACGTGGTCAGCCTCTAGAGCAGAGGCGCCGTGGTGTGTGTAGCTCTCGCAGCGATACTACTGGATATACCGATTAAACTTCACTTTATCCTTTCCAACACCTTTTCACATTGGCACCGCACAGCAACCTTTATTTCTTTTCCGCATTTTCTTCCTTGACCGGGAGGAGCTTCACTCCACGCGCGGCATTCGAAGAGTCTCGCCAGCGGTGTCTTAACCTCTGGGACAAGCCGGTTGATGCATTTCACCCGATATGACTGCACTCATGATGTGGCCAACCTCCAGACTAGAGGTGCCGTGATTAGACTGTTTGCTTCGGTTTACTCTTTCTACCACCTTTTCCGCATTGATGCTGCGCGGCAACCCCATTTACACCTTTCTTCATTGACCGGGAGGAGCACCGCTCCACGCACGGCAGCTGAAGAATCTCGCCAACAGCAGCAGATGAGCTACCAAACGTGCCACTCATCTACCCTAAATATCTGGTTTTCAGGCGCCAGATATTCACCCTCGCCCCTTGTTAATTTCAAGTCCTATTTTGCTAGCCAGTGAAGACAGGCAATCTGTTTTTTCTTGCATGGAATTCACATTATTTTATATTATATATTATGTCATTGAAATTAAAAACACAAAATATGTGAATTTTAGTTTCGAAATTAGAAATGAGAGAACTGGCTGTAGCTAGTTTAAGTTTTTTTATGTCTGATTACGTTAATAGTTTATTGCGTCAAGGAATAATATCTCGATTTTTCGCAGATATCATTTCATAACAAATTCTACACGCTTGTTTTTTGTTTGTTTTTTTTTGTAACATCCAACGAGTAACATCCGCCATTAAATCTGAATTTAATGTTGGACATTTCTTCAGTAGATGCAATTTCCTTTGTGTCTTTTTTTTGTGTAGATGTGTCTTTATATCCTGCATGAGAAAGCGACTGTGAGGTATGCTTTGATTCATTTTTTTGTTCTTCATTAATTTCCAGACGTTCTTAACCAAATAGTAGGGATGTGGGCTCGTTGGTGGTCCGCATCGGCAGCGGGGGCGTCTTGCTTTCGGCCGAGAGGCCTGCGGGAGAGCTGTTGGGGTAGGGGTGTGGGGGAGATCCCACGGGGGACATGCTAGGTGACTTAACTGACTGCTCTGTTCCTAGACGTCCATATATAAGCTTTATAATACACGCTGTTGGCATCTTTTGAAGTCATAGTATACCAGGCAGGACTGGTGATGGGGTTAGCTTCGATAGTTTGAGGACGCAGTTGGAAATCCGCTAGGGGTCGGTACTCATATAAAAGCTAAGAACCCCTGAGCTATTGAGCGTTACTCCGTCTGAAATTCAGCTTCATTTTTGCTTCTCATTCGTGACATCTGGAGCAAGAACATACACAGAAGAATGCGTTTCTTTGGACTATTAATCTAACCATCTAACTCTGTGACAGATACTCACTATGCCCTCTCCTACGCTGAAGTATACTTCGCTATTTCTGTCCGTCTGCAAGTGAAATTTATGCACGCAGTTTTAATTAAGCAAAACTGACCGTGCTAGAGTGGGGGCACTGTTGTTAGGACCAGCGACCTGAGCTGACCAAGACCCTGTTCCAACTCTTTGTTCGTGCTCCTCCCTAACAAGGTGAGCCTGGCGTAACAGGACAAGACTTACAGAGATGCCCGTAGTGTGAAGTCTGCAGAAAAGCTCACTTTTTAGTTTAACCAGGTCTTCACGTCTTTCGCTGTAACATACTACATATTTGATATCACGCTTGTGTTACAACACTCGCAGAGCGTCGGTTACTAAGAATGTTGTGTTACCAGTTCCATGCAGAGATAGAGAGATAGAACAATGACAATTTTAAGCTCAGAGTTTAGTAAGAAAAAAAGGGTGTCTGAGTGGCGAAGTGGTTAGTGCACTGGTCTCTCATGGCGAAGGTCAGGGGTTCGAATCCAGCCGGAGGTACCCCAGTCACCCACCTGTAGAAATGGGAGCCAAACTTCTTCTGGAGTTGGGGAAGTAAAGGCGGCCAAGCGTGATACTGGTCATATCACCCTCTAGTGTGCTGACAGGTCAAGTAAAATATGGGCACTAACACTATATCCCTATGTGCCTCTAAGGCATGACAGGATTACCTTTATCCTTTTTTTTAAACTTTAGTAAGAAAAACATGTTAGATTCACGTGTTTGATGGAAAGAAAGTGTAAACACATTTTGTGACGCTTGTGTTAAATGTGAGTCATGGACTATTGGCAGGAAAATGAGTAAATCATTTGAGGCAACAGAAATCTGGCTCATGAGAAGATTAATGAGGATCCCATGGACACCCAAGATAAATAATGAGCAGTGTTTGAGACAAGCTAATGAAAAGCGTAGTATAATAACAAATATAAGGAAAAGGCAATCATAATTCTTGGGGCATTTTATGAGAAGAGAGAAACTGGAAGGCATGATACCAATAGGCATAACTGAAAGCAGAAGAGGCAGGGGACGGCTGGAGGGAACAGATGCTAGAAGCCCTGGCATTGTGGCATTGGAAGAAATCAGGAACAGAGTTACTCAGAAATGCCAAGGACCGAGACTTGTGGATGAGTATGACCGTTCACGACGGCCGGCATGGCACATGATGATGATGATGATGATTATTTCTAATTTTCAAAATACGAAATTATGTATGAAATTTTTCTGTTTGTTATACCACATTTGGACACGTGAATTTCATTGATTTGCTCATATCAATATCATTACTATAGGAGTTGTCTTCCATTAGATTTGGCAACTCGTTTGTTTATAATATCTCTTACTCTTAATACTGACTACAGAAAAGTAATTTTTCCCCAAAGGATATTATCATAAGAAAACAGTAGGAGAGGGTATAAAAGAGGAGGAACTGACGAGAGGGTATTTCATAAACTTAAGGCAACTGTTTAAATCAGCGAGAAAACTCTCCTTATGAACTGTAAGAATGTCCCCTTTCAATCTGCAAAAATCATTCATATAGCCGTGTCTTCTTCTTCTTCTTCTTCGTTCGCTTCTACCACCAAGACCGCCATGTGATCCTACTGAGTTTACACCTGTGGCCCTCGATAGGTACCGTGGTCCCCCGTGTGGTCCCCAAAAGACCACACGAGATCCCCGAGGGACCACGAGATGTTCAGTGTATCGCAGGGCTTTAGCCTGTATTCTTGGTGGGTCTCAGAAGCGGGATTGTGTGACACCGTGGTTTTCGTTGCACCAGTTTAATCTAGAGTTAGACTTTCTCACCAGAAAACCTCGACGTGTTTTGGATATCAGTATATCCCCGCTGGGTGAGAGGTGGTAGCCCATCCAGGCTAGAGCTGGAATTTCTCACCGGAAAACCTCGAGTGTTTTGAGATACCCGTGTATCATCGCTGGGTGAGAGATGGTTGCCCATCCAGTCCAGAGTTGGACTTTCTCACCCTGAAACCTCAGCCTGATTAGGATACGCATACATCCCCGCCGGGTGATAGGTGGTTGCCTATCTAGACTGCCCTTGTCCAGTGTCTTCAACTTCATCATTTTATGGTGGTGGCCGCTACACTTCCTAGTTGTGACCAGGACGGAGCTTTTGTCTAGGAGGTTGAATCCTCGCCACTAGTGACCTCCACCCCTAGGTTGAGCCGGTTTAGGCATATTATCCCAGTATGGGCGTGTTTGGGACGTGACCGACCTCTAGAGCAGAGGTACCGTGATATGCGTAGCCATCAAGTTTCACAGCCGTGTCTATTATCGCTAGTGTTTTTTCTGTTTCTTTTAACTCATATATTAATAAATATTTTCATGACAAGTCAGATTCTAAACTTATGTTATAGTTCTCTGTTTTTGTGTCATAGAAGTATATCAAACTGCCTGAAACTGGATTATTCTGCATATATTTCCAAACTTGTTTATTATTTATAATATTATATTTTATATTAAACCCCAAGCATTGGTTTCACTGCATCCCACACGAAGCTAGTGTCTTCCAAAATCACCTTATATTCTTAATATTAATCCAGTAACATCCGTTGCCACAATTTGAATTTAATTCTTTTAAACCAAGCAAAATAAAATCATAGTGAAAAATATGTATCTACTTTAGCGTTGCTATAAATTAGACATACATTTCAGCCATCTACATTCACTAACTTTACTTTTCTCAGCGTTAATCTCTGGCTTTGTTTGCTCATCCCTGTTCTCGACACGCGATGGGTGTCTAGACGCATCTTCTTTTCTGTGTTTTGGTCTTCCATACGTCGGCTGTAAGATCAACGAGTTTAAGGGTAAGGGTTTACTGTGTTTTACTTTATTCATCCCTCTCTTTGAGGTATCACCACTAACACTAACAATTTAACTATTACATTTAATGTTATTTTACTCCGTGTAATAGCACACTGACGAGTCAGTTTATCAAATATTAAATGCGCTGTAGTTTGAAGAAAAGAAACTAAATAAATCTGGACAGTCATGTCACTTGACTTGATTTACTTTGACGCAAATCGGTCACTTCCAGTGAAATTATATTAACTTAGTTAACTGCCAGTAACATTCCACATTGTAGATGTTGTTTTAACGCTTATGAACTATATGTAACATTATTATTATTATTATTATTATGTGCCGTAACGGAAAGCGTTGCCTATCATGTTTCGTCATCTTGTGGTGTCCTTAGAGTTTCCAGTTATTTCAGATGCTTTTATTTTTTCTAGGCCTTTGGCCAGTCCTCTGAAATATTTTACTCTTGGAGTTTCTGCTTGAGTTATCCATTAATTATTAAGTTCTCCAATGTCTGCCTTCTCATGACATGCCTAAGAAGTTTTGACTGTCTGATATCTGCCTACTACTTTGGCGAAAAGTTAAAAAAAAAGCACAGTTCCGGTTTTGTTTGTCATAAAATTTGTTCGTAGAGTTTTCAAAAGATGCAGTGTGGCAAGACCAAACAAAGGTTGTTGTGTACACACACTGCAGTGCAGACTTGGTACAGTTACAATGTTTTGAAATAATGTATGAATAATAGGAAACAAAAAGTAGCACCCATGTGTTTTAGTTGATGAACAAAGCTGAGTCAACATTTTAAATCTTCCAGCCTGATAAGACATAATTTTCGAAGCAACCATTTGAATTTTTAATCCCTAGTTGTCATTTCTCCAAATATTTTCGATTTTACACCTCTCTCTCTCTCTCTCTCTCTCTCTCTCTCTCTCTCTCTCTCTCAAAACAACAACAACAACAACAACAAAAGCAAAACAAAAAAACTTTCTTCCATGGAACTTGGAGCTGATGATGAGCTTAAGGACGCGGACCCCATAGGGCCTTTCAAGTAAATACGAGTTGATTTTGTATATGTATCAAACACTGAACAAGAATAGTCTCTTCAGTTTTTTTAAAAAACTATATAACAGACTAAATTTTATCATGACGTCAAATCACCTCTTATTTCCAGCGTACACCAGAGTTACCTACAACAACAACATCTGGGGAACCAACCACCACGACTACCACCACGACCACGACTACAACAATACCAAAGATCCAAGTATGTCTTATGTACCAGCTTCTCCGTGTACATAACGTCTTGTTTTCACTCACACACAAATCAAGCCCGAAAGATCTGTTTTATGCACTGTAAACATTTCCTCACTCTGTGAGCCATTATGTCTACTGTTTCTTTAGGTTTTAGGTCTGCTGATGTTTCATGACTTATGTTTAAACTAGCAGATAATGTCACATAAGAACGGCTTCGACGGCAGCCCAGGAAGTTAAACGATAGTGTATGAAGGATCCATAATGCAGTGAAGTATTGACTATGGAGGATCCATAATGCAGTGAAGTATTGACTATGGAGGATCCATAATGCAGTGAAGTATTGACTATGAAGGATCCATAATGCAGTGAAGTATTGACTATGAAGGATCCATAACACAGTGAAGTATTGACTATGAAGGATCCATAATGCAGTGAAGTATTGACTTTTATCATTATTCCAGCAAAAGTGTTGAATTTAAACTGAATGGATCATTCCGCATGAGTGATCTGTCAGTTAAGTGCAAATGACAGGATGAAAAGTTGAATAATTAATATCAAATAGTACAGTGATGAGTGAAAAAAACATCATTATTTATTAATTTATGTATTTATTTTGAATAAAGTGTTCAAATATCATTTTAAACTCCTCATCAACTTTCAGCAGTCTCCATAATGCCATCGCTTCACAAATGCCTGGATTCCTTGACAAAAAGCATCTTATGACTGACATTGTAACTACCTACACAACCTTATCTCTTCGTCCGCAGTGAACATCTTCCCATGTAGCGCCTACTTGAGGGTTATGATCACGTGATGCGAGGAAGACATTCCAAAAATGGATTCGTAATTTATTGAGAGTTTTGCAAGTCTTGCTTGAGGTCGCGCTCTGTCATGCTGTGATAACAAACCAGGACTGAGAAAATCAGGACGTTCCACTGCAGGTTTAAAGAGGTTCACTGCAGATCACAGTATATTTCATTGTTGACAGTGGTTCCACTTGGTATGTAATGTTCCAGGTTTGGGCCTTTATTAGTTCCAGTAGTGCCTGAACATCTGTTTTTTCCGGACGACGAAGTTGTAATGAACTCCTTTAGTGTCGGTCAAAAAGAGGGTCCTTGCTGGCTCGTTTTGTCTCTGGCTGGAAGTAATATATCCAGTATTAGTTTCAAGTGATAATATGTCGAAGAAACCCACTTCTTTATCGTAAAATGGTTAAACAAGCATCCCAACCACGTTCGCTTCAGAGACCCACCAAGAATACAGGCTAAAGCCCTGCGATACTCTGAACCTCTTGTGGACCACACACAGGACCACGGGACCTAACGAGGACCACAGGCATAAATTCAGTAGGATCACAGTGCGGTCTTGGTGGTACAAGCGAACGGAGAAGAAGAAGATCCCAACCACGTTCTTTCAGAAGGGAGATAATAGTTTCGGTTTCCACCTGGCGGTAGAATAGCTAATCCTCAGTCCTCCAGCCACACTGATTGATTGCTACACCAATTCCCTCCGCCCCGCTTTTGCCATATCAATTGTTCCACTTCAGTGTTAACGTCAGGCCTATTTTAGCTGCGTCCGTCAGATTTGACACCCCACGTTTAAACTCCCTGTGCCACATACACGCACATGTCCCCATACTGTCTCTTCATTCTGCTATGAATATCTGCAGGTTTATCACCTTCACTCCCCAAGAAACGAATAACTGCGCGCTGTTCTTCTGTCGTGCATGGTTTAACGGAGCGACCATCTTTGATCTGGTTTTGCTTACGTCTTATTTCCAAAATGGCCCTCGTACCTCCGCACGCATACATCTAAAGAAGGATGATGTACCATATCTATACAACATTTGTCTACTAATCAGTTTAGATTTTTTAGAGCAAATTTAAGATTGGTGTTTTGACTCACCCTCGTACATACCATGAACATAAAACGCATATGCTGTAGTGGGCTGTATTATTAGACAATATGCCTTTAGTGAAACTGATTTGCCTGGTTTTAACCGTATCTATTGAATCACATCTGCTAATGATTATCTTTGAAGAACATGAGGCAGTAAACTGACTGAAATAATTTCCCTTTCTAGCGAATTCAGCGCTTTGTCAAGACGGTAGGATTGATTAAGCTGATTGTATACTTGTACTTCAGAAACTGAAAAGCTATATAAGTAGCTGGAATTGATCTGATAGTTCTACTCAAAGTTCTGCTTCCATATTTCATTCATTATATACACGTACATGACGAAATTTCATGGCCAAATATTATTTTGAGAATAATATTGTGAAAGTATATTTATTTTTCTACATAGGGATGTGAATATGGCGGCAAAATTTACCCAGTAGGTTATCTATCTATCTATCTGTATGTATGTATGTATTGTATGTATGTATGTATGTATGTATGTATGTATGTATGTATGTATGTATGTATGTATGTATGTATCAATCAGTCTGTCTGTCTTTGCCTGCCTCTCTGCCTGTTTATCTATCCATCTGTCTGTATGATTGTTTGCCCGTCGGTCTGTCTTTCTGTCTGTCTGTCTAAATTACATTATTACATTAGTTTGGCCCAAAAAAAATTCTGCTAAATCGTTATCTTATCAAATGTTCCAAATATAAATGATTTTCTGCGAGTCATTCTTAAAAAAAAAAAAAACTAGTGCTCAAAATATACTTTAGTCTCTTCATAAATAGTCTTATGTAAGTGCATACATATGTCCATTTGTATGCCTGACAAACTATTAATGTATTTGTGTAACTGGCGTTGCATTGTTTTGTCATGATTTTAGAAGTATGAAAATGAAACCTTAACATTTTAATGCCATCTAAGTGATTTCGGCCCAACTTTTCATAGTATATATCAAAGTTCCCGTCGTGATTTCAGACCTACTTCTCATATTATGTCACTGGTCTGTCATGGCGAAGGTCGGGAGTTCGAATCCGGCCGGCGGCACCCCAGTCACCCAGCTGTAGAAATGGGTAACCGACTTCTTCTGGAATTGGAGAAGGAAAGGCAGCCAGGCGTGATACTGACCATATCACCCTCTAGTGTGCTGACAGGTCAAGGAAAATATGAGCACTAACACCATATCCCTATGTGCCTCTAAGGCATGACAGGGTTACCTCTCATATTATGTATCAAAGTTCCCGTCATGAGAAAGCTGTTTAGGGACCTTAGATAAGTAAATTATTTGTTTGAGATTTGTTTGGAAGGGAACACAAGGTTATATTTCCCTGACTGAAGGAAAAAAAAAAGATCCACATGATTTTTAAACTAAAATTATAATTATCTTTAGTACAATAAAAACTAATGGTCAAAACGTGTGTTACGTATTTGTATATCCTGTTCAAATGTTATGCTGTATATTGTGGCTAGTTTGATTGATCTAAGACAGATACGGCTTTTAAGTTACAGAGTGAATGTTTGTTGAAGTGTAGGATTCAGAGCAAGTCGATTTTAATTGAAGTGTCAGAACACGTGCCTAAGTAGCGCACGTTTTGAAAATCGATAAATTACCCGTGGTTTAAATGTTAAGGATAAAGAAGTTATTTCTTGTTTCACAAAAGTGTGTTAATACTGAAAAGAATCAATGCATTCTTTCATGGATAATTCAGCTGGACAGCGAATTCAAGATTGAAAGATGCCAGTATGTTTACTGTGATTCCAGCGGTCAGATGAATATCGTGTGGCAATGCTGTTTCGTCACATGTGCTTGACAAGTGTATGTGGATGATCAGTGGTCTAATCATGTTTAGTCAATATTAGCTTATAAAATGTATTTATTTGTGTAGGTTGTTGTCGCACTTGCTTGTTTTTTCTCCATGTAGGTGTCTTCATAAATATGAAAATCAGGATATTTAAGAGTAATGTTCTAAGTGTACTACTCTATGGAAGTGAATGCTGGAAAATCACCAAAACCATAGAAAACAAGTTGAATTCTTTCCAGACTAAATGTTTACGAAGAATTAGAAAAATATTTTTTTCCAAACACCATAAGAAATAACATCTTATTGGCAGAAATGCAGATGAAACCACTGACAACAATTATTGAGGAAAGACGCTGGCGATGGTTGGGACATGTGCTCCGAATGACTGACAACTCACTACCAAAAATAGCACTAAGATGGACACCACAGGGGAGCAGAAGTAAGGGTAGACCAAAAGAGACATGGAGAAGAACAACAGAGAGGATGTTGAGCAATAGAGGGCTCACCTGGGCAAGAGCAGAAAAAAAGGCGAAGGACAGGCATTTGTGGAAAACCCTTGCGGAAGCCCCATGTGCCCCGGGCACTTAAGGTTCAGAGAGAGAGAGAGAGAGAGAGAGAGTTATCTTCAAATAACCGAGTCAAAAAATAAATTTGCCATGTCTGTTCCAGATATAAACCAGATAATGAGCAAACATTAGAGCTTTGAAGTGCATCTTTCAGTGTCTTTTTCCTCATCTTTCTGTTAAGTAAAGTAAAAATTTCTTTCACTCAGATCTGGTCTGTAATAGGTATTTCGCTTCATTTTATAATTGTATGTCTTTCTGGTGTTCTTTTCTGAAACTCTTAGTTAGTCTTGTTGTCCCCATTTGACCTGAAAGGTTCCATGCTAAACTAGTGCCTTATTTTAGCACTTCCGTTGTGTACTACCATTTTAATCGTTGGTCAGGTTAACAGAGTGAGACGGATGGAAGTGTTTTGTGGCAATTTTATTTTATCTTGGGTCATATTCACATTTATTTCATCATCATCATCATCAGGTGCCGTGCCGACTGGCGTTGGCTATCATGCATCTCCAGAGTACACGATCCTTCATGCAGCCCATCACCTCAGTTGGTGATCTCCTCTCACGCCATCTCGTCAGACAGTCCCGTATCATTTCTCTTGGTATTCTTCTGGCTCTTCTTCCATCTATTTTTCCTGTTGTTATATTTTCAATGCCCCCTCTTCGTATTGCATGTCCTATGAAAGTACATTGTCTCTCTCTTATTTGTTTTACAATATTTTTTCTATCTTCAACTCTTCTCAAATATTCTCCATTAGTTATTTTTGCTGTCCAGCGGATTCGCAACATTCTTCTAATAAACCACGTTTCTGTTGCTTCCAATGATTTTTATGCAGACTTGCCTATTGTCCATGATTCACTTTCACATAACAAGATAGGTTCACTTTAGGACTCGTTTTCTAACATTCATTGATAAGGATGTGTTGGATAATATGTTTTTCATTCTCTGAAATGCAGTCTTTGCTTGGCCTATTCTGTTCCTAATTTCTTTTTTGCATTTCCCACCTGAAGGTATTACTGCTCCAAGGTATTTACGTTTATTTACATTTACTTTTTTGTTGCAGGAATGTGTGGTAAACAATACATACATAAACGTAAGCTGTTTATATATGTTCTGTCTATTGTTAGTTTTATTTTTACTATTGGAATTACAACGAATATATTGGTCCCACGCTTGGGCATACATTTTGAAACAGTAGCAACTGTATCTAACAGAAAATAGAATACAGTGTGTTGTTTGGACTCCTGAAGATCTATCTAAAAACCAGGTTTTTATTTCGGCAGATTCCTTTACCACAAAGATCACATTGATGTTGTTCCTATTAGTAAAACCGATGAAATGCAGTATCCTGTTTCCGTGAACCAAGAGGAGGACGTATAATTTTCTAGAGAGATTTTCTTTTCTTTTGCAAAAGAATAATATAAATCCTGACTACTGCATCCTTTCAATAGCTCAGTAAATCTGGCTACTTTTTTTCTGTGAATGTAAACTAAAACAAGAAATATTTCTTTATTTCCACGTATAAGCAAAGCTAAAATTCTGTATATCAATATGATTGTTTATTTTTTAATGTATCGTTCCTCACTGTTTCTGTAATTATACTTGCTCCTATATGTGATTTGGCGTTTCAGATTTATTTATCCAAACTTTTCATTAATAAAGATGATTTTAGTTATGTTTAGACACTGGAAGTCTTCTGAAACAGATTCACTCTACTCATGGTTATTCACTTAAGTATGCATTCGACCTGTTTCATTGTCTGAACTCCTTTTGTGTTGTTTTTCGGCACATATTCATAGATACTGAGTATGTTGTTTTGCTTTATTATAATCCTCTTTTTTTAATGGAAAGAATAAAAGACTTTCCTTACAACCCCATTCTTCATGAACATAAGAAACGGGTTTCTCATAGCCAATTCTTCGTTGACAGAATAAAAGTCGTTTTTTTTAAAAATCCAATTTTGATTAACAGAATAAAAGGTTTTCCCAGAACCCCTCCTCCTTGTGATCATATACTCACGGAAAAAAGTAAGTGTGCAGTGGTGTCAAGCGCACCAATTACGTTGTCAGGAGTGAAATGAAATCAAATTTGGCACAAAGTTTTGCCTGAATGTTGTCTACTTCCCCGTACTGTACGAAGTTGATCACACAATTCATGGGGAGATAACCACAGGTACAGTGAAATCACATGCGTGATCCATGATTGGTTACTGACCACGGATAAAATGAGGGTAACTGTGTAATTTTGTTCTCACAGATCTCTTCACGTAATCGTTGAAGAAAGAAGTAGTGGAATTCCAACATAAACATCTTTTTTCATCATGCCAAGATTGAATGAACATCAACGAGAAATAGCTGTTGGGATGTTAATTGCTGGATCAACAGTAGCAGCAGTATCTCAATATTTTAATGTTCACAGAAACACAATATCACGTCTTCAAAGTCGTTTTAACCAAAATGGTTCCTTTGCTGACCGCCATAGAAGCGGCAGACCACGAGTTACCACCCTTGCACAAGACCGCTACATCCACCTCATGCACCTTCGTAACAGGTTTCTCCAGGTAACATGGACTGCCTCCAACATTCCAATCTTAACAATGTCCTCTTCAGAGTTTAAAAGGGATGGCGACTGCAGTAAAACTGGTTAATATAAATAAGGTAGATAGAGGTGTATGGTGCAGTTTTACAAAGTGAGGGAGGAAGTGAGCAAGGTGAGAAAAAAACGAATATAAAGTATGAGAATGTATAAATGAAAAACCTACAACATCCGATATTTCGGCGTGAGCCTTATTCGAGTATACATGCAAAAACAAAATACAAACATATATAACTTATCTGAAGCGTCTTGCTCTCAGTAAAGCGGAAATGTGTGTGGAAGAAGGAGGAGGAGGAAAAAAAAACCGTTGCCTACAGACAAAAGATTCTCGATATAGCCAATCATAGCGAAGAAGCGGAGAGAGAGGACCAGAACAAGTGGGAGAAAGGGGTTGGGGGAAGGCAATAGAAACATGATAGCCGCTAGAGGTGTCGGGGGGGGGGGAAGGGGAGAGAAAAGAGGACGCGAGAGATAATGAATGAAGAACTTAAACACCTACAGGGAGGAAATGTAAAACTGGTGAATGGGACAAGACCAATATGTTGGCAGAGAAGGAAATAGGATGGTGGTAGCATAGAGAAAGAAATTAGAGTATAATAAAGGCCAGTGGAAAAATAAAGAAGTTACAGAAAGCTGAAGACATTGTTAATTCCAGCTGGGTGGAGACAGCCAGTCTGGAAAATAAGGCGCTGTTCTAGGACCCTCCGAGATCGTACATCTGCGGAACACTAACCGAAATGTCCTGTTTGCCCCTGTGGTTACCAAGGCAAAAATGTTTAACCACAGGTGTCCAGGCCCTCTTAGAAATATCATTGAGATGCTGGCGAAATCGATCTCCTAACCGTAAGCCAGTTTCCCCTATGTACTTCAAACCGCAACGTTTGCACATGATAACATAAATGACATTTCGTGAAGTGCAGGTGAAACCTTCCTGTACTGATAACGTGGATTTAGGGAAAGAGATCTGGCTGGCCTCGACAACAAGCGGACAAGTGTTGCATCTACGGCGTCCACAACGTCTGGTACCATAAAAAGTGTCATCTGTCTTAAGATGACTACGAATTAAAAGGTCCCTGAGGTTTTTGTCACGTCTGTAAGCCACCAATGGGGGTTCCCCAAAAAGTTCACGTGTCTCAGGCTCGGTCTGGAGGAGGTGGAGATGGCGAAACAGTATGTTTTTAACTGCCAAGCTATGGGGGTGATACGTGAGTACTAGTTTCACCCTGTCCGAGCTACAGTGCGGTTTAGGGGTGAGGGTGGTTCTAAGGACTGCAAACGCGCCACAAACAGCCTCTGGCAGTCGAGTCCAGCTCCTGGCCTTCCCGTGGCAGAACTGTTTAAACTGACAGGAGAAGGGGCGAGGGCGAATATCTGGCGCCTGAAAACCAGTTACTTAGGGTAGATGAGTGTCACGTTTGGTAGCTCATCTGCCGCTGTTGGCGAGATCTTCAGCTGCCGTGCGTGGAGCGGTGCTCTTCCCGGCCAATGAAGAAATTTGCAAATGAGGTTGCCGCGCAGCATCACTGCGGAAAAGGTGGTTGAAAGAATAAAGCGAAGCAAACAGTCAAATCACGGCACCTCTGGTCTGGAGGTCGGCCACGTCCTGAGTGCAGTCATATCGTGTGAAATGCATGAACCGGTTTGTCCCAGAGGTTAAGTCACTGCTGGCTTGACTTTTCAAATGCCGCGCGTGGAGTGAAGCTCCTCCCGGTTAAGGAAGTAAATGCGGAAATAAAGGTTGCTGTGCGGCGCCGATGGGAAAAGGTGGTGGAAAGTGAAGTTTAACCTGGTATGTCCAGTAGTATCGCTACGAGAGCTATACCACGGCACCTCTGCTCTAGAGGCCCCCTACGTCCGAAATACACCTACACTGGTGAAATATGCCTAAACCGGCACACACCAGGGGTGGAACTCGATGGCTAGACATGTCATGCCACCTCCGCTCTAGAGGTCGGTAACGCCTGATAAACACCCATACTGGTGAATTTTGCCTAAACCGGCTCATACCAGGGGTGAATCTTGAAGGCTATGAATGTCACAGTACCTCTGCCCTAGAGGTCGGTCCCGTCCCAAACATGCCCATACTGGGAAATGCCTAAACCGGCTCAACCCAGGGGTAGAAGTCACTAGTGGCGAGGATTCGTCCTCCTGGACAAAAGCTCCATCCTGGTCACAACTAGGAAGGGTAGCGGCCACGACCGCAAAATGCTGAAGTCGGAGACACTGGACCAGGGAAGTCTAGATAGGCAACCACCTCTCACCCGGCGGGGATGTCTGCGTATCCTAATCACGCTGAGGTTTTCCGGTGAGAAAGTCCAACCCTGGACTGGATGGGCAACCACCTCTCACCCGGCGGTGATACACGGGTATCTCATAACACGTCGAGGTTTTCCGGTGAGAAAGTCCAACTCTGTCCTGGGTGGGCTAACGCCTCTCACCCAGCGGGGATGCACTGATATTCCAAACACGTCGAGGTCTTCCGGTGAGAAAGTCCAACCCTAGACCAAACTGGTGCAATGAAAACCACGGTGTCACGCAATCCCGCTTCCGAGACCCACCAAGAATACAGGCTAAAGCACTGTGATACTCTGAACCCCTTGTGGTCCTTCGTGGAACTCATGTGGTCTATTTTGGACCACACAGGGGACCACCGGACCTAACGAGGACCACATGTGTGAATTCAGTAGGTTCACAGTGCGGTTTTTGGTGGTAGAAGTGAACGAAGAAGAAGAAGAAGAAGAAGGGGTGAGGGCTTGTTGCCACGATATGTGGCTAATGCGGTTCCAAGACGACGAGAGAACGTGGTCTGGATAGCCGCGTTGACGGAAGAAATCTAGTAATTTGTGGCCTTGATCCTGGAAATCAAAATCCTCCTTACACAAACGTCGCAACCTAAGAAGCTGGGAAAAAGGAATAGAGTCCTTACACGATCTGGGATGGGAGGAAGAGTACAGGAGGTAGCTGTGAGAGTCCGTAGGTTTATAGTGGATAGAAGTAGTAAGCCCGGAGGGGCCGATAGTGACGGCAATGTCAAGAAAGTTAGCGGAAGTAGCAGAGATATGGGAGGTGAAAGAAATGACAGGATTGTATTCTTTAACAAAACTGGTAAAGTTGTTAAGGTCTTCCTCTGGCATTGATGTGATCCCAATGCCATCGTCTATGTAGCGTCTATAGAAGGCGGGAAAAGGGCCTCTAAAGGCTCTCAGAATCTTGTGTTCGAAGTGGCCCATGAACAGACACGCGTAGCTGGGGCCCATCTTGGAACCCATGGCTACACCACTAATCTGGTCAAAGTAAAGGCCATTGAATTCGAAAGAATTCAGTTGGAGGACAAGTTGTGTAAGGCGCATAATAGTAGAAGTAGGAATAGAGGGATTGCGTCTTGTGTTCAGAAAGAACTTGACGGCCTGAAGTCCCTGGTCATGTGGGATGGATGTGTATAAGGATACTACATCAAGGGTGAAGATACGGTAGGTGTGACCAGGCAGGAGTGTAAGGGTCTCAAAAGTAATGAGAGCATGATTGGTGTCCTTGAGATAAGTGGGCAGACTAGTGACCAGAGGTTGAAAGATGCTGTCAAGAAAATCAGAGATTTGTTCCGTAGGGCAGGAACTCTGCTACTTCCGCTAACTTTCTTGACATTGCCGTCACTATCGGCCCCTCCGGGCTTACTACTTCTATCCACTATAAACCTACAGACTCTCACAGCTACCTCCTGTACTCTTCCTCTCATCCCAGATCGTGTAAAGACTCTATTCCTTTTTCCCAGCTTCTTAGGTTGCGACGTTTGTGTAAGGAGGATTTTGATTTCCAGGATCAAGGCCACAAATTACTAGATTTCTTCCGTCAACGCGGCTATCCAGACCACGTTCTCTCGTCGTCTTGGAACCGCATTAGCCACATATCGCGGCAACAAGCCCTCACCCCTAAACCGCACTGTAGCTCGGACAGGGTGAAACTAGTACTCACGTACCACCCCCATAGCTTGGCAGTTAAAAACATACTGTTTCGCCATCTCCACCTCCTCCAGACCGAGCCTGAGACACGTGAACTTTTTGGGGAACCCCCATTGGTGGCTTACAGACGTGACAAAAACCTCAGGGACCTTTTAATTCGTAGTCATCTTAAGACAGATGACACTTTTTATGGTACCAGACGTTGTGGACGCCGTAGATGCAACACTTGTCCGCTTGTTGTCGAGGCCAGCCAGATCTCTTTCCCTAAATCCACGTTATCAGTACAGGAAGGTTTCACCTGCACTTCACGAAATGTCATTTATGTTATCATGTGCAAACGTTGCGGTTTGAAATACATAGGGGAAACTGGCTTACGGTTAGGAGATCGATTTCGCCAGCATCTCAATGATATTTCTAAGAGGGCCTGGACACCTGTGGTTAAACATTTTTGCCTTGGTAACCACAGGGGCAAACAGGACATTTCGGTTAGTGTTCCGCAGATGTACGATCTCGGAGGGTCCTAGAACAGCGCCTTATTTTCCAGACTGGCTGTCTCCACCCAGCTGGAATTAACAATGTCTTCAGCTTTCTGTAACTTCTTTATTTTTCCACTGGCCTTTATTATACTCTAATTTCTTTCTCTATGCTACCACCATCCTATTTCCTTCTCTGCCAACATATTGGTCTTGTCCCATTCACCAGTTTTACATTTCCTCCCTGTAGGTGTTTAAGTTCTTCATTCATTATCTCTCGCGTCCTCTTTTCTCTCCCCTTTCCCCCCACCCCCCCCCCCCCGACACCTCTAGCGGCTATCATGTTTCTATTGCCTTCCCCCAACCCCTTTCTCCCACTTGTTCTGGTCCTCTCTCTCCGCTTCTTCGCTATGATTGGCTATATCGGGAATCTTTTGTCTGTAGGCAACGGTTTTTTTTTCCTCCTCTTCCTTCTTCCACACACATTTCCGCTTTACTGAGAGCAAGACGCTTCAGATAAGTTATATATGTTTGTATTTTGTTTTTGCATGTATCCTCGAATAAGGCTCATGCCGAAATATCGGATGTTGTATATTTTTCATTTATACATTCTCATACTTTATATTCGTTTTTTTCTCACCTTGCTCACTTCCTCCCTCACTTTGTAAAACTGCACCATACACCTCTATCTACCTCTTCAGAATTTAACGCGGTCTGCCTCTTTTTCTTTGGCTTGTTGTGGTCCACTTGATAGCTTGTTTTGGGATTCTCTGATCATTTCTTCTCATCAAGTGACCAACATATGTCCATCTCCTTTTCCTGATCGCCCATGAAACTGGTTGTTGTTCAGTCATCTGTCTTATCTCTACATTGTTCTTGAATTCGTTTCTCTTGATGCCGAGTATTTTCTTGAGGCATTTGTTTTCAAAAGAGTCTAATTTCTTGTCTATTTCTTTAGTTGTTTTCCCGCTTTCACATGCATAAATGAGGGTGGATATTCCATTTGAAATGAATAGTCTTAACTTGGTTTTTGTGCTTATAACTTTTGAATTCCATATGTTCTCAAGATTCTTAAAGATCGATGCTGCTTGTGCAATTCTAACTTCCTTTCTGGCGTCACCATCCTCGTCTATGTAGCTGCCAAGGTATGCAAATTGATTGACTTCTTCAATATCTGTCCCTTCTATGTGTATTTTTCCATTTTGATTTAAGGGAATTTTCGTTGTTTTTGTTTTGCACTTGTTAATTTCAAGTCCTATTTTGCTAGCCAGTGAAGACAGGATATCTGTTTTTTCTTGCATGGAATTCAGATTGTTATTGATAAGAGTTATGTCATCAGCAAAATCAAGATCTTCTAGTTGGGTCCCATGTACCCAGTCAATACCTGTGTTACCTGTACAGCATTTTTTCATTATGAAGTCTATTGTAATTCCAAAAAGTAAAGGAGACAGTATACATCATTGTTTCACACCTGTTTCAATCTGGAACCATTCACTCATCCTTTCTTCTGTTTTGACTGCACAAACATATCCATTGTAGAAGACATTAATGATGTTGACAGTTTTAGATGGTATTCCATATAGACTTTAAATTCTCTACAATGAATCTCTGTGTATGCTATCAAATGCATTTTTAAAGTCCATGAAGTTCAGTATTAATGGTTTCTGCTTTTCAGTATGTTCTTCAAGCATTATTCTTAGAGTAAAGATCTGGTCGAGACAGCTTCTCCCTTTTCAAAATCCTGCTTATTCTTCTCTCATTGCAGTATCCACTATATCTTTAAGTCTATTCAAAATGACCTTGCAAAATACTTTTGACGCAACTGATATTAATGTTACTCCTCTCCAATTGTTACAGTCACTAAGGTTGCCTTTTTTTGTTATTTTAACAATGATTCCTTTTTTTCCATTTAGAAGGGAACTTTTCTTCTTTCCAAATCTTGTTAAACATTCTCTGTAGTTGTCTCATGTTGTCACTATTGGTAGCTTTTAGCATTTCGGATGTTATTTCATCTTCACCTGCAGCTTTTTGTTAGCCATTAAAGTCACTGTTGTTTCAATTTCATTCAATTTAATTTCATCTAGGTTGACATTTAGGTGTGGGGCTGGTAAGTCGGTTTCATGGTTTATCAATTCTTTTGGGTGTGGTCGATTAAGTATTTCTTGGAAGTGTTCAGCCCATCTTTGCTTTTGGTCTTTACTTGATGTTAATAGGGTTCCAGTTTTGCTAAGGGTTGGTCTTTCTTTAGATGTAATAGTACTTGTTAGCCTCTTTTGTATGTTATATAAATTTTTGCTGTCTCCTGTTTTTGCTGCTTTTTCTGCCTCTTTCGTAATATTATCTATGTATTCTCTTTTATCCCTTCTAGCTGAACTTTTTACTTTCTTGTCTAGTTCTTTGTATGTTGCTTTCGCCAGATCTTTTCCAAGATTTGTTTTTACATTCAACATGTCTAATTTGGCTGCTCGTCTTTCATGTATGTACTTCCATGTTTTATCTGATATCCATGCTTTTTTATTTTTTTTTCATTACAGCGCTTGCTTTTGCTGCTGTGATTATGGCTGTGCTGTAAGAATTCCATAATTCATCTATACCTATCTCCTCTACTTCACTGAGTGTTGTGGAATGATTGGCAAGTTCCTGATTGAAATTACTGTTAGTATTCTCCTGTGGCTGTTTATCTTTCTGTGTATTGATTTCTTGTTTTGGCTTTTCAGTTTTAGTTTTATTTTCCCTATGCACGGGTTGTGATCACTGTTGACATCTGCACCCCTATAAGCCCTTACATCTATCAGAGATGTTCTGTATTGCTTTCTAATACAAAAATGATTTATCTGGTTTCTGGTTCTATCATCCGGAGATATCCACGTTGTTTTATGCATCTGTTTATGTGGAAATATTGTGCCTCCAATGACCATGCCATCTGTTAGACATATTTCAATTAATCTTTCTCCGTTCTGATTAACCATGTCAGATCCTTCTTTCCCCATTACTTTTTCAATGTCGGTGTTATATGTGCATTACACAATCAAAAAACGACTGATCACAAAAGCGAACTAACAACAGCCACCAACAAGAATCCAGAACCTTCTCGTCCCCCGCTTAAATATCAACCCCATAATCTCCCTTAATCTCAAATCTTCTATCCTAAACATACATTTCATGAAAAATTCAGTGATAATGTGAGCTAAAACTAAATTAAACAAATATTATCCTAAACTTAACATTCTGTTACTAATTTTACTCTGCTCGTATAAACACAGACTTCTCTGTCTAGATTGTCTCCGAAGTGACACCTACTTTTCACGTGCTAATGTCTGTTCACTTAGCCTTGAACTCTACTAAAAGAAAAACAAACCAAGGAAGGGACATAAGCACGACTATCTGTACTAATAATATTCATTACTTCCCTTGTACAAAAAAAATCTATCTTTACATATCCAGCACATACTTTTACAGTATCATTGCTCTCTAGAACTGTTAAAGAGAAGAAAAAAAAACACATTCATACGGAATGCATACAGAATAAAGACAGACACAGCTATTGCACATACAAGTTTATTGTTCTGATAGACAGTCATAAATAAAAAAAAACGCAACAATAAAATAGTCTTTATTCCTCTTCATCAGTCGTGGTTTCAGTATAAGAGTGTAGGCATACAACCTTCGGAACAGTCTCAAGAGATTCTTTTTATTGCTGGTATTAATTTTATTTTTCCAAGTGCTACTAGCTTTATCCCTTCTTTTCTTCTTTGTGCTTAGGAGTTTTCAGTTTTTGGATTCTTCGGTTCTTAGTAACCTGCGTCCTAAATCTTGGGGGAAGCCACAATCACCTTTTTGTTCTTTTTAACATGTGAAGTGTTGGGGCCGCTGGTTTCAAGTGATGCTTCCTGCAAAAGCGAAAAAAAAAGAAGTAACAAATAACAAGTTACGGATTATAGTGAGGCTATGATCGAAAGCGAGTATATATATATATATGTATATATATATATATATATGTATATATATATATATATATATATATATATATATATATATATACATATATATCAGACATATGTTGGTCACTTGATGAGAAGAAATGATCAGAGAATCCCAAAACAAGCTATCAAGTGGAACACAACAGGCCGAAGAAAAAGGGGCAGACCGCGTGAAACTCTGGAGAGGACATTATTAAGAGAGGCCAAGTTAACAGGCATAAAATCCTTTGTTGAGGTTGAAAGACTCGCCGAAGACAGGAAAAATTGGCGAACTACTTTGCGAGCCCTATGTGATGTTTAACGGCACGGGAAGGATATAAGATATAAGATAAGATATATCAGATGTGTCTAAAAAAAGTTCGGTGAATGTTATCAGAAAAATAGACGATACAACAAAATTACCTTTATTGGCGCTCAAAATAATCGCCATCCTTCAAAACACACTTTTGGCATCATTCATAAAACAACTGGAAACTGTCAGGGAAGGCCTCTTTAGGATTCCATCGCAGAGCCCCTGTCACATGTTCTTAGATTGCCCGCATATTGAAAAACGTGCGCCTTTGATGGTGCTTTTCAGGCGGAGAATCAGAAAGAAGATTCCTGGTCGAACTAGTGGCACCAAGTCTCATCCCCTGTGACGATGGTTCGCAGAAACGATGGACCCTCGCCACACGTGGAAATGAAATCTCCAGAGGTTTTCATCTGTTTTGCTTTCTCTTCGTCTCTCAGCTTGTGCGGTAAAAACCGGGAACAGATCTTCCGCGTACACTTTTGAACCAGTCGTAAACACATTTTCTGCTAATTTGCACCAACATTTCTCGCGTCTCGTTCGCCGTTTTCTCCAATCTGTAGCAGAACCTGATGCTCATTCGTTGCTCCACTGCATTGTGACCTTACGTCTGACTGCCCGCATCGGGTCTGCTCTGTCGGTCACGTGTTTCCCACGCTAGGTGGCGCTTCTTGACGTGTCCCTGGAAACCCTTGTGCATGGCCAGACACCTGAGATATCGGATCATTCACTGAACATTTTAGACACACCTCGTACGTATATATATATATATATATATATATATATATATTATATATATATAAACAATCGTATGATTAAGTTCTTCTCCTTTGTGTCATAAAGTTCTGTGGTGCGAAATTTTTGTGGAGATTAATGTACAAGATATAACTTCCACAGCTGATAATATGTGATTGCCATTTCCTTTCATAATGCGACGTGTATGTGTATATATTACATACTGAATTCCCTCCTACCGTGACCATCAATCCCTTGCGTAACTTTGCCTCCCCAACAGCCCTCCAGTAGGCCTCTCGGTTGTAAGCAAGATGCTCTACTGCTGATGCTTCCATTTGGAGATTATCAACGATGTCTTGTAGCCATCTTCGTCTTGGTCTCCTCTCTTTCTTTTTCCCATTACATACCCTTCCAAGACGGTCTTTTCGAAATTATCATGACGTTTAATATGTTCAAAATATTTAAGTTTTTTCTGTTTAATCCTCTTTATTAGCCAGCCTTCTCCAATATTCAGTTCTTGTAGTATGGATATATTTGTTCTTTTTTTTTGTGTCCATAATATTTGAAGAACTCTTCTGTAGCATTTATATTCAATGGTATTTAGTGTCTTTCGGCTGTTTTTTGTTAAGTGTCCAGGTCTCACAGGCATATGTTGCGATGGGAAATATGACGTAAGATGAAAAAAAAAGAAGAGGCTATATAAAGCCGGGGAGACAGACAAGAATAGAAGAGAGAAAAAGAGATCATGTGTTTAGGTCTCAGAGTTGAAGAGCAGATAGAAAGAGAGAGTTTTTCGATTGTCAGGCAAAGGTCGAGGACTATGCTTGTGATTTTATCTCTCCTTGGAGAAAGAATAAACCTTCAGGAACACAGTAAGGAAAGTCTAGACGGACTTTGAGTGTCGTTCCTGCATTTGAGTTGCAGTGAAGTTTGCATTATTGCTGTTGTGATTGTTCGTTTGTCAGTACACCACTTATTAGCATAACATCAGCACATAGGCCACGCCTACACATTACGGAGCCACCACGAAATGGTGGTGTGACCGGAATAGTTTCTCTTCCTCTCATTCATAAATAATGAGTTATTGCCAGACACAGACACACACACAGACACACACACAGACATATATATATATGCGTGTGTGTGTGTTTTGTCCTTATCTGCTCTTTTAAATGCCTGGAACTGAAAAGCTGATGTTATTTGCAGCCAATGCTGTGATGATGCTGAGGCACAACATGGTATCGGATTAGGAGTGGGTTATGACAGCTATTTTTTTCAGTCTCTGAGGAGAGACAAAAAAAAACAAAGGGAGATTAATACCTCTTTAGTAGACTTAACCGTCCTTGGGACCAAGATTATCCCTGTGCCATTAGCCAGGCTGGGGTCTGTTACTAGGGATACAAAAGAAGACGTTCGACAGGGTCTTGATCAGCTATGGCTCGGTAACCCCGACGCTAGCATGTCAGCAGTGAGACGCTGACTGCTAGTTCTCACACCGCTCGTGACTCTCCCTTGAAGTGGTGGTGCTAAACTTCTTCTTTTCTTTCTAGCAGAGAACTATATAGCCTCGCTCTCAAAGTTAGGTTGTTCTTGGTATATTTTCTCTCTTTCTAAAAGAGCTATATTACTTCGCTCACAAAGTTAACTTGTTCTTGGTTTCTTACTCTCTCACTTTCTAGCAGAGAACTATATAGCCTCGCTCTCAAAGTTAGGTTGTTCTTGGTATATTTTCTCTCTTTCTAAAAGAGCTATATTACTTCGCTCACAAAGTTAACTTGTTCTTGGTTTCTTACTCTCTCACTTTGTAGCAGAGAACTATATAGCCTCGCTCTCAAAGTTAGGTTGTTCTTGGTATATTTTCTCTCTTTCTAAAAGAGCTATATAGCTTCGCTCACAAAGTTAGCTTGTTCTTGGTTTCTTTCTCTCTCACTTTCTAGCAGAGAACTATATAGCCTTGCTCTCAAAGTTAGGTTGTTTTTGGTATCTCCTGCTTTGGGGGAATGATTGAGATTTAAATTTCCCTGCATTTACTGGGGTCCTAAAACGCACGATTATACATACAACAGAAGAGACAACTACAACACATCAAGTAAAGGAACTAAAGAACTAATAATTGTAGAAAAGCAGAGATCTTTTTTTCCAAACTTTGCCACCATGAAATATAACCTGTAAAAGAGTAACCTATAAAAAAATAGAGAAAACGAAAACAAACAAAGAAAAAATTTAACAAAACTACAACAAGCATACAGAAAGTTATTTTTTTTAAAAATAGTATTCAGCAAATTTCCAAAACTCGGCGTCCTCAAAAGAACATTGAAACGTGGTTCTTACTGGAACCTCAGTGCATGAAAATATTTTTTATTATCATGATGAATACTGATTATGAAATCATGACAATGGAACGTGAAATAAATGATTTTATGTTAACAAGTGAGATGAAACATCTACAGGAAAGCTAAACAAATAAACATAATTTAAAACAGGAAAAGTTTTAAAATAAATGAAGATAAATAAATATAAGTAATGAGAGTTAATTGTAAATAAAACATGGAAATTAATATTAAATAAAGAGTGGTAATTACTGTTAAATGACGCGTGGTAATTAATGTTAAATAAAATGTGACAATTAATGTTACATAAAGCGTGAAAGTTAATGTTAATTAAAGCTTAATAGTTAGATTTAAATAAAGCGTGGCTATTAATGTTAAATAAAGCGTGGTAGTTAATATCGAATCTTGGTGTCTAGTACTGAACCGTGCTAGTGAAAGTTAAAAATGATTCGTTTAAGTTCTTACCTCTTCATCCTCACAAACAGGACAGCAACTATCTGGATAACTCTCGTATTTGTTGGTACATTTAAATTTTGGAGGACAAGATTTACCGTAGCAGATAACTGTATTGTATTCGTTACATATGCAGATTTCGCATGGCGAAGGTCTGAAAATGTCATCGACCTAAACGATTCCAACAGAAAATAAGCCTCGCTATCATGATGGTACAAAGAAACTTCGCTAATCGCTTTGGCCGAATTCTTTCACTATCTGATCATCTGTATTTCCTATTGCGGATGTATGAATGTTTTTTTTTTCATTTACCCAAATGTAAAAAGTGCTATAAGCACTGTATGAGTAAAATTTAACATTAGCAGTTGTGTAACATGAAATCATGGCATCAGAGTAGGGGACGTGTGTTAAACCAAATGTAACAGAAGATAATCATGGCATTAGTGTAGGGGACGTGTGTGAAACCAAATGTAACAGAAGATTATTATGGTACCAGCTGTGAATATCTTGTTGGCTACAGTGTAGTAGGAACTGAAGACTTTATGAACATGTGAGTCCTTGTGGCCGAGCTATCAAATATTATTATATGTACTAACGCTAATTCACAGATTATTCTTAATGAAAATAAAACACTTAGGTAAAGCAGTACTACACACTCCCAACAGTTAGTCGTTCATGCATAAGACTTGTTCCAATGAATAGATGAGTTTAATGTCACACCACAGATGGAGATGGATGGATACGGTTTGATGAAGAAAACATACGATGTCACATATCAAACTAAACATCAAACAATAATTAACGAGGTGGAGGACTTACTAACATAACTACAGTCGCCGCCAGAAGAACTAACAAAACCTAACAGCTTCTAACTACACTCTAATAGAGAACTAACTTCCTACCTAACGCATAGCTTTGGAACTAAATTCTCAACTAACTCTCATTACAAATCACACTCTGTACTGCCCATTCTCAAATAATTCCGTCAAACATTCTCTGCGCGAGTTTTATGAATTTCGTGCTAAACAACTTCTTGAGCTACGTATCCACAAGATAAAATACAATGAAAATTAAACAAGCATAAACACGCAAGGGGGTTAAATCATGAAATTTCAATATTATTATCTCCCTGTAGCATTCTGCTAGAGATGTTTGTATCACGTCGCTAAAAAGTTCATGTTCTCCACAGTTCTATGTTTGTGTTATATAGAAAAAAGTACAGCACACTTAAAAGAAAGATAATACATGATCATACTCAGAGTCAACATACTTAATCTAACACAGTATAAATACATTTCTGCATACATATATTCATTCACTCATTAACATGTTCCTTGCGGAATTTTGCCTTCCTAGCAGTTCTTTTGTAGGCTTCTCGGTTGTAAGCAAGATGGCCTGCTGCTAATGCATTCATTTGCAGGTCATCGAAGATGTCTTGCAGTCATCTTCGCCTTGGCCTTCCTCTCTTTCTTTTTTCCCCATTATGTACCCTTCCAAGATGGTCTTCTCCAAATTATCACATTTAATGTGTCCAAAATATTTACATTTTCTCTGTTTAATCTTCTTTACTAACCAACCTTCTGCAAAATGAAGTTCTTGTAGTTTAGATATATTTGTTCTTTTTTTTGTCTCCATGATATATAATGTGATTAAATGTTGTCAGATCATAAATGAAGGTTCCCTCTTTGGATTCCAAGCTTTGCTTCATAGATGGCATTTTTTGTCTTGGCCATAATAAAATCAGTCTCATTACATTATTGTCGGATTTTGTATGAAAGAGTCTTCCACATTATTTACATTCAAATGTGTTTATATGTTTCAGGGGTACATAATGCCGCCTCACTTGTTTCCCTTGTTTTATGCCAGAAAAAGATGTTGTTTCACCATTTATTATCTCACTGCTGCCTGATTGCCTAGATACAGCAATGATATTAACATATATCACATGTGCTGGAAATTCATTTTTCCCACTACGTACTGTATATATATATATATATATACGAGGGTCATACCCAAAGTCGCGAGGAAATTTTTTTTTTAATCAGAATTTATAAGTTGCGAAAATATTAATTTATTACATTTGAACTTCATTCAGAGGTCACATGACGTCGCCATCATGTGTCACATGGCTACGTGGAGCAGAAACAAAATGGAGGGAGCTGAAGTTTCATTTCGTCAACGTGATGTTACTGAGTTCCTCGTTAAAGAGGAAATCTATGCCCTGATTTTCACCTAAGGCTGTAACTTGTTTATGGAGACGTGTGTATGAGAGCTAGCAGTGTTAAGAGGTGGGTGAAACATTTCAAAGATACATTTCATGAGCATCCATTATATGTCTTGCAGGGTCGCCCTCAAAGTGCCTCCACTGAACGCAACGTGGAAAGTATTGACGACATTATTAAAGAAGACAGACGTGTCACAGTATCTGAAATCGCTGTAAATCTTGTAATAGGACACAACGCAGTACAAGAAATGATTGAAACCCTAGGCTATAGAAAAGTTTGTGCCCGCTGGGTCCCACGTTTGTTGACTGAAGATCACAAAGCTGTGAGAAAAATCGGACAACTAAAGAGATTCAGAAAATAGGTTGGGAAATTCTTCCACACCCTGCCTATAGCCCTGACCTAGCACCCATTGATTACCATCTTTTCGGTTTTGTGCAAAAAAAAATGCAAGGCCATCACTACGACACAGGAGAGAACGTCCAGAAAGCAGTGCGTCTGTGCCTTCGGTCACCTGGAATGGAATTCTACTGGTAGTGTATTTTCAAACTTGCAGAGCGATGGGGAAAGTGTGTGCAGAGAAATGCAGATTATGTTAAAAAGTAAAGAAAAGGATGCAAATAAGGTGATACATTTACATTTTCTCTATGTATAAATTCTGATTTTAAAAAATGTTTACTCAGGACTTTCGGTATATATATATATATATATATATATATATATATATATATATATATATATAACCACTTATCAAGAACACTCAATTCAAAATCAGCGTTATTAGCTTTGCATTATTTGTTACATATTTATTACATATTATAAATATGAAACAAATAATGCAAAATCATACCACTGCCAAAAAAGGGTAACCTGAAATTATGCACAAACTACAGAACTGTTGCCCTGATTAGTCATGCCAGTAAAATTCTGTTACAAATCATAATGGGTAGACTTCGTAAGAAAATAGAAGAAGAGGTAAATATGGTCCACACTGGTTTCAGGCAAGGAAGAGGATCAAGAGATTATATATTCAATATAAGATTAATATTAGAGAAATGGAGAGAGTTTAATGTGAATCTGTATTTAGCCTTTATAGACAACTCAAAGACATTTGATTGTGTACAACACCAGAAACTTTGGGAATTAATGGAAAAAAATGGGATTTCCAAAAAAATTTGATACAATTAACATCACTGCTGTATCTAGACCAACAAGCAGCAGTAAGAATAAATGGTGAAATAACAACTTGGTTTGACATAAAACAAGGGGTCCGTCAGGGGTGCATATTGTCACCTTACTTATTTAACTTGTATACTGAAAATATAATGAGGAATGTTAGAGAAGATGTAGACAAAGAATATTACGATGCCATAACAATTGGAGGTTATGAAATACCAGAGATTAGATATGCTGATGACACAGTATTACTGTCCACAACACAAAAAGGAATGGAAAAACTAATTATGTCAGTCCGTAGGAACAGCGAATAGCAAAACCTCTATCTTAATGTGAAGAAGACTAGATTAATGACGACTGACAAAACAAACAAGGCAGCTGATATATGTATTAATGAGGAAAAACTGGAAGAAGTGGAGAGTTTTGAATATCTTGGATCACTGCTAACTAATAATGGAGACACAGTGAAGGAAATTAAAAGGAGGACATCTATAGCTCTTCAGAAAGTAAAACAACTAAGGAATCTGTGGAAAGGAACAGACAGAACTACAAAAATAAGATTTTTAAGGGGATGCATTTTTTCCATCGCAACATATGCCTGAGAGACCTGGACACTTAGCAAAACAGCAGAGAAACACATAAATGCCTTTGAATGTAAATCCTACAGAAGAATTCTTCAAATATCATGGACACAAAAAAGAAGAAATACCCATACTACAAGAACTTAATATTGAAGAAAGCTGGCTAGTAAAGAGGATTAAAGAGAGAAAACTTCAATATTTTGGACACATTAAACCTCATGATAATCTAGAGAAAACCTTCTTGGAAGGGTACATAATGGGAAAAAGAAAGAGAAGAAGACCAAGGCGAAGATAGCTGCAAGACATCGTTGATGATCGATGTCTTGCAGCTATCTTCTTTGTCTGCAAATGGATGCATCAGCAGCAGGCCATCTTGCTCACAACCGAGAGGCCTACAGGAGTACCGTTAGGGAGGCAAAGTTCCGCAAGGGACAACCAAATGAATGAATGAATGAATGCAAAGATAATAAGCTTCGATTTTAATTGAGTGTTCTTTATAAATGGTTGATTTAGCCAGAGAGTGTGTCTCATGAAATACTGAAAAAAAATTACGGGCAAAAAATATAGCTACATACACTTGTATGAATGAAACAACATTAAAGACCTACAGAGAGGAGATCATCCAGCCGTATAGTATAAACGGATCATTCAGATCTTAACATACCAGAGAAACAGAACAAAGTGAAAAAGATACCTTATATTTGCGTCCTTCGTACATGCATGACCCAGTGGCCTTTCGCTTTTTCCTAGCACTTGAGATTGTTTCCGTTGATGATCGGGGTGTTGTTTCTGATGAGATCTGCACTTCACTTGAACTTGGAGGTTGTATATTTTCTGATGAGATCTGCGCTTCAGTTGAACGTGGAGGTTGTGTTGTTTCTGGTGAGCTTGGTGCATCAGGTAAACTTGAGTATTGTAAAGTTTCTGTTGGAATCTAGAGTAGAAATAAATGATTGTAATACTAAGGTCTTATGTCTATGTTAGTAAATATGTCAATATTTTCTTAATCACACTCCCAACAGACATAAAGGTGTAAAAAGATGCTAGTGCCCTTATTTCCCCTGACCTATTAGACAGTGATGTGGTCAGCATCATGTCTGGCTGCCTTTCAGTACACACTCCGAGAATGTGCTAGGTACCTATTTCTACAGCCTGGTAAATGACCCCTTTGTCGGTCTTGAACCGCCGACCAGGACTTGATGTGCGGGGGGGGGGGGGAGTTGGGTGGGGTTCCTAACGAAGTACACACATGTAGTTAATACAAAACTAAATCCTCGGTTAAATATCAATCAATTTATTTATCTTTAATGTCCAATATACATCATTCATAAGAAACACACTATCCTAGCTCTCTCAGTCTTCTCAAGATCCCCTAATCAACCAAAATAACTCGCAATGCAAATAATCTTGATTCCCTTCAATAGTCACGAAATATAAATGTGTATGATGCAGGCCTCCCGTCATAAAGCGATACTCGCAACTAAAAAAACATACGAACTAATTGTTCACTGCGACTCATCCTGTCTTGGATGTCTGTCGCCTTCTTTGTTACAACTAAAACTTATTGCAGGTGTCCTCCCGCCGATCTGAGTCTCAAGTTGGTAAATCATATTTTGCTTATATCAACTTCCATCACTTGTTATCATTAACCTCTCGACAAGTAGATTATAAATAACTTATATCACGGATCTGGGAGCAGCCTGTCCAGCCGACACAAAATGCTCCTGGCCACCTTGATCTCCTTCTCTTCCTCTTCTCTTTTCCTCGCCTATGACATCACACTTCACATCAGTCGCTCGCACTCACTTGGCTCCTTCGCTCTTTCCCCTTACAGAGAGACACGAGCGCCTAATGACAAGCTCATTACTCTGTTCAGTCTTGATTCTGTGTATTGGTAATAAATAACCTATACCGTTGCTGTAAAGATTGTTTATTGCAGAAATAAGTTGATTCCTTTCTGTGCAGTCGATGTGTGACAGTATAAGAGATAAAACTAGAAAACCTAGGAAATCTTCAGTAAATGTTATGAAATGTTACGGAAATACAGATATCGTCCCTACGAAAAATGTGTTGTTTGTTTTTTTTTTACAAAATGGTAAATCTCTATGGAGCTTTGTCACTGGACAGAGATGGAGGATAAATAAAAACGGAAGATATCAAAACCTTGGGAGATTTTTTTTTTTGGGGGGGGGGTGTCATTTTCTTGTTGAATCGCAATGATGACAGCTTTATGTTCTACGGACCGCCAAATAATAAGTCCAGCCAAGGTGTATAGGTAAAGTGTTTGATATTATTCAAGTTTGTTTCATTATTAACTGGTCATGACGCTTGCATCTCAAATTGTGCGTCACTTCAAAAAATGTTGGAGAAAATCTACTGAGATAACATCGTGAATCTTGTCGGCAGCGTCCGTACGCGTGTTGTAGGAAAGTTTGTGTACACAAGGTTGGGCACGTTTTATAGGGTAAACACAAGGCAAAGTTCTAACACTGACACACACAGTCATATATTGAAAGTCCCAGACACTGCTGAATACAAAAAAGGCAAGTTTAAAACAATCATCAATCGCTAGCATGACAAGCCACAGAGAAATAATGAAAGAAACTAAGTTTTTTTTAATATCCAGACTATAAAAATGAAAGTAACTTATCTAAATATGAACAAATCAGCAGCAAGAAGATGTAGATGGCAGTAAAAATGAGACAGTAATAGAAAAAAGAACTGCTAAATTATGTCTTGATTTACTGTAAAATTATATATATATTATCTTACCGGTTCATCTGGACAGACAGGGCAGCACTGACCCGGTACTGGCTTCGGGTTTTCACAATACGGGTATGCACAAAGCGCCATAGCAAAGTTCCATGTCCCGCTTGCATCGCAGACTCCATATTTGCAATGGTCAACTTGGAAAAAGCTGTTGAGCTGAAATAGTTTGAAAACCATCGTTAAGGTACTATCAGTTTTTATCTCGATAGAGTTACTGTCATAGCTCTTCCATTCAGCGGCCTCAGATGCTGTATTTACGAACTATGAGGTACAAGTAGTCTTTGCTTACTTCAGTTCTAAAGGTACAAGTGGTCTTTGCTTACTTCAGTTCTAAAGGTACAAGTGGTCTTCGCTTACTTCAGTTCTAAAGGTACAAGTGGTCTTCGCTTACTTCAGTTCTAAAGGTACAAGTGGTCTTCGCTTACTTCAGTTCTAAAGATAACAAAAAATTCCAACAGCTGGTATGCCACTGGTTATTTTCATAAGCTTAATTTATTTATGATATAGTTTGATTTTCTTCTCATGTTCTGATCAATAGCAAACTTATTCAACAGTGCCGTGATAAAACGTTATAGTGTGAATTTACCTGGTGGTAGTCTATGAGACATACATACACACATTGTACATAATCGAAAATTATAACATATAAATTACCTCATAGAAAGTTCCGTTGTATTCACAACCCTGTTAGAAAGGAATGTGTTAATGTTATTTGTGTGTAAAAAAAAAATAATAATTTGTGTGGGCATGTTCAGTTTATTTTGGACAGGATATTTAATAGGAAAATTAACACATTCTGTCCATGAAAGCACATTTATAAGTAAGAAATCATGCAGAAAAATATACAAGTGTTTTACTGTTGTTGGGCACGGAATGTTTTTTTTTAATTGAATGGAGATGGAAAGACACGAAACTCTCAAAGTACCAAACAACATCCACGAAATATGAACTTTATTTTTTAAATCAGACAAAATTTTAATGGAAAATTGTGGGCACGAAGATAATGTCCGACGTGGCTATCAACGGCTTGCAGTTGAAGTGCTAGCGTTAGGGTTGGCAAACTATAGCTGACCAAGACCCTATTCCAATTCTTCATTGCTACCCCCATTAACAGGGCTAGCCTAGATAACGGAGTAATGAAGACATAGTCCACATGGCGGTGGAGTCTATTGTAGCACTGAAGCCATAGACCACTTGGCCGTGGAGTCTGCTAACGGAGCAATGAAGCCACAGTCCACGTGGTGGTGGAATCTGCTAACGGAGCACTGCACACCCTCTGCTTATTGGCTCCACCCCGGTGCTGAAAAAATTACCTGCCATAGTCCGCTCCTAAGCAGACAAATGCTGCAACTCGACATCTTCACCACGTCGGCTGTAGAAAACTAGCTCGCTGTTCTACGGAGACTTTTCTGTTGCAATGACTTTCCTTTTGTTTTTCCCTTTTAAGTATTTTTGACACTTGTAGCACATAGCTGGGGGGAAAACTGTGTTGTACAGTGCTCTTTTTGTTTCAGTTATAACATTTTTTTTTCTGCATTGATTTTCATGTTGCGCTTTTACATGCTTAACGTTATGCTTTAGGACGTTTTCAAAGCCTGAATTAAACATGATTTAATGTTATTTCATCACTGAGTGCAATGACGCCTGAGTCTGATTTTGAACCTTTGAATCTTTGAACCCCAGGGGCAGGGGATGGGGGGTGGGCCTAAGCTGTCAAATGAAGGTAAAAAAGGTAAATGCTAAATTATAACGATATAGCTTTGTTGTTTGGTTCGACACTTGTCATGTTTTAAAAAAATATTAGACTCTTTCCAATGTTTTATTTCAACCACCAATAAGCTGCATTACCTATGTAAACTGTTTTCTGCCCTAGGATCTTTACCTCAGTGACAGAAACAAAACAATTCTTCTTTTCCTGTTTCCCCATGTCTGCTGCATGATCACGTTAAGTTTTCATTCTCACTACAGTGACCCCCCCCCTCCCTCCCCTGTTGTTGTTTTCTTTTCCCACATATTCACTGCAATAATACAATGCCCACTAGTAATACAATATGAATTGTCTGCTTAGTCCTTTGCTTCTTGTCAATGTTTATAACAGCAATATCTCTCTCTCTGAACCTAAGTACTTAAGACATATAGGGCTTCCGCAAGGGTTTTCCTCAAACGCCTGTCATTTGCCTTTTTTAAATTCCACTCTTGCCCATGTGAACCCTCTATTTCTCAACATCCTCTCTGTTGTTCTTCTCCGTGTCTTCTTTGATTTACCCTTATTTTCATTCCTCTGTGGTGCCCATCTTAGTGCTATTTTTGGTAGTGAGTCGTCAGTCATCCGGAGCACATGTCCCAACCATCATCAGCGTCTTTCCTCGATAATTGTTGTCAGTGGCTTCATCTGCATTTCTGCCAACAAGATGCTATTTCATACGGTGTTTGGCCAAAATATTCTTCTAATTCTTCGTAAACATTTAGTCAGTAAAACATTCAGCTTGTTTTCTATAATTTTGGTAATTTTCCAGTATTCACTTCCATAGTGCAGTACACATAGAACATTGCTCTTGAGTATCCTGATTTTCGTCATAATGCTTAGTATTTTAGTTTTCAATATAGCATGCAGCCTATCAGAACAATATACATATTACATATATATATATATATATATATATATATATATATATACCGGTCCTTTTGGGCACGTAGGACAGCATCCATCCGTTACTGCGTTGTTGCACAAAGCCGATGGACAGTCGCTGCTGTTCAGCTCGCGATATTCTACATATCCATATTCATTACAGTATCCGTAAGTGCAGTTATACAAGTGGAAGGTGCTACTGGCCTGGAAATAAAATGTAGACAAATTGTCATATTAATAAACACTTTCGAAATGAATATTTAAACTAAGTGGAAATGTCATTTTAAACTGTTTCAAAGTTGTCTCGTTAGGAAATATGCGTCTATAGGTCCAATGGTAGTATATAGCATATTGATAAGCAATAGTAAATCTACTATTGGTATATGGTATATTGATAAGCAAAAATTAACTCCACTGTTGGTATATGGCATATTGGTAAGCAAGAGTACGTCTACTGTTGGTATATGGCATATTGGTAAGCAAGAGTACGTCTACTGTTGGTATATGGCATATTGGTAAGCAAGAGTACGTCTACTGTTGGTATATGGCATATTGGTAAGAAAGAGTACGTCTACTGTTGGTATATGGCATATTGGTAAGCAAGAGTACGTCTACTGTTGGAAAACAAGAAATAATGACAGTGCAAGAATAATGCGACCGTTATTTCCTTGAAATGTGCGTGCGTGCTGAAAAGCTTTGTATACACGTTTAATGAGAAACCTCTAGCAAACGTAACTGAATAATATTTTTTATAAAAATGTAACATCAAATTTTTATCTGTAAAATTGCATAATTACTTGTGGATAGAATCTACCTCCTGCCGTGACGCATTTCTGCCTATAAGTCGCATGCTTCATGGTCATAAATTGTCACTTAGATTCCACCAGAAATCTTTTCTATCCAGCATCTCACGTTATTCATGTCAAAGCTCTGATTCATGTTAAAGCTCTGATTCATTTTAAAGCTCTGACTCATGTTAAAGCTCTGACTCCTGTTAAAGCTTCGATTCATGTTAAAGCTCTGATTCATGTTAAAGCTCTGATTCATGTTAAAGCTCTGATTCATGTTAAAAGTCTGATTCATGTCAAATCTCTGATTCATGTTAAAGCTCTGACTCATGTTAAAGCTCTGACTCATGTTAAAGCGCCTGCATTTTTCCGTGAAAATCAATGGGAGCAAGCAGTTCTGCAGTTCAAAACCTGGTAACGGCACTTTTGTTTGAACAGCAAGGACTTATTAGGGCCTTTTTATTTGACAGAACCAGACTGGAAGTCTTCTTCTCCTTCTTCTTCGTTCACTTCTACCACCAAAAACCGCACTGTGAACCTACTGAATTCACGCCTGTGGTCCTCGTTAGGTCCCGTGGTCCCCTGTGTGGTCCAAAATAGACCACATGAGATCCACGAGAGGACCACAAGGGGTTCAGAGTATCACAGTGCTTTAGCCTGTATTCTTGGTGGGTCTCGGAAGCGGGATTGCGTGACACCATAGTTTTCATTGCACCAGTTTAGTCTAGGGTTGGATTTTCTCACCGGAAGACCTCGACGTGTTTAGGATATCAGTGTATCCCCGCTGGGTGAGAGGCGGTAGCCCACCCAGGCCAGAGTTGGACTTTCTCACCGGAAAACCTCGACGTGTTTTGAGATACCCGTGTATCACCGCTGGGTGAGAGGTGGTTGCCCATCCAGTCCAGGGTTGGACTTTATCACCGGAAAACCTCAGCGTGATTAGGATACGCAAACATCCCCGCCGGGTGAGAGGTGGTTGCCTATCTAGACTTCCCTGGTCCAGTGTCTCCGACTTCAGCATTTTGCGGTCGTGGCCGCTACCCTTCCTAGTTGTGACCAGGATGGAGCTTTTGTCCAGGAGGACGAATCCTCGCCACTAGTGACTTCTACCCCTGGGTTGAGCCGGTTTAGGCATTATCCCAGTATGGGCGTGTTTGGGACGGGACCGACCTCTAGAGCAGAGGTACTGTGACATGCATAGCCTTTAAGATTCACCCCGGGTATGAGCCGGTTTAGGCAAAATTCACCAGTATGGGTGTTTATCAGGCGTTACCGACCTCTAGAGCGGAGGTGGCGTGACATGTCTAGCCATCAAGTTCCACCCCTGGTGTGTGCCGGTTTAGGCATATTTCACCAGTGTAGGTGTATTTCGGACGTGGGCGGCCTCTAGAGCAGAGGTGCCGTGGTATAGCTCTCGCAGCGATACTACTGGACATACCGGTTAAACTTCACTTTCCATCACCTTTTCCCATCGGCGCCGCACTGCAACCTTTATTTCTTTTCCGCATTTACTTCCTTCACCGGGAGGAGCTTCACTCCACGCGCGGCATTTGAAGAGTCTCGCCAGCAGTGTCTTGACCTCTGGGACAAGCCGGTTCATGAATTTCACCCGATATGACTGCACTCAGGACGTGGCCGACCTCCAGACCAGAGGTGCCGTGATTTGACTGTTTGCTTCGCTTTATCCTTTCTACCACCTTTTCCGCAGTGATGCTGCGCGGCAACTCATTTGCAAATTTCTTCATTGGCCGGGAAAAGCACCGCTCCACGCACGGGGCAGGAGATAACGGGCAGTGAACCGGCGCGAGCCGGACCGCCCGCCTGCGCCTGAGATCCAACTACGAGCTTTTAACTGCAACAACTTTAATATACGCTATTGGAGCTGGAATTACCGCGGCTGCTGGCACCAGACTTGCCCTCCAATAGATCCTCGTTAAAGGGTTTAAAGTGTACTCATTCCAATTACGGGGCCTCGAAAGAGTCCCGTATTGTTATTTTTCGTCACTACCTCCCTGTGCCGGGAGTGGGTAAGTTGCGCGCCTGCTGCCTTCCTTGGATGTGGTAGCCGTTTCTCATGCTCCCTCTCCGGAATCGAACCCTGATTCCCCGTTACCCGTTACAAACATGGTAGGCATGTCACGTACCATCGACATTTGATAGGGCAGACATTTGAAAGATGCGTTGCAGAAGGCCATGCGATCAGCACAAAGTTATCCAGAGTCACCAGTTGGGACGCCGCGCCCCGCGAAGGGCAACGACGATTGGTTTTGAACTAATAAAAGCGCTCTTTCCACTAGGGTCGGAGCTTGGTAAGCATGTATTAGCTCTAGAATTGCCACAGTTATCCAAGTAGGATCGTGTCATCCAAGGAACCTCGACTGATTTAATGAGCCATTCGCGGTTTCACCGTGAGACAGTGTGAAGACATGCATGGCTTAATCTTTGAGACAAGCATATGACTACTGGCAGGATCAACCAGATAGCTTTCTTCACCGAACCTTTGTCGGATATCTGCCGACAGACCGACGGGGGGCAAGGGAGACAGCGCTCTGCTCAGAGCGGATCCCTTTCGACCCCGGCGGCGTTTCAATTCCTTTAACCGGCGGGGGCGGCTCTCTCTGCTCTAACGAGCGGAGAAGAAAGCCTGGCCACCCACAAACAACACACGTTACATACTGCAGACCCGATACTCTTTGCGAGAGATGGGCCAATTTCGAGACCATCGGTCGACAAAACCGTACTACATCGTTAGCACGAACCTGGCTGGCTAGCCGTTTACATGCTTCGCTCGACGGACAAACCACTTGCTTCTGCATCGAAACACCTTAACTCTCGCCTGTCTCCCCACGCACGGAACTCGAGAGCGCTTTTTCGCCAAAAGAACAGACTGGAAGTGATTTAAGGTCTTTCTTCTAAACAGTGCTTGTGTGACTGCTCAGAATAAGTATTAATGAGTATATCCACTTACCTAGAGGAAAAAAATAATACAGTTTGTGTTTATACACAAATTCAGACACACCGCACACAACGGCATACAAACCCATGAGTCACAAAATCAGGCACAACGCATGTAACGACATCATTGTTCATTTATCAGATAATTAGTCAAAACATGTCGACTTACATTATAATACTGTCCATCGTATTCGCATTCCTGCGGATGTGGAAAATAAAAAGTAAATAAATAAATAAAACGGTGCATTTGATACCATAAGACTCGAAGCTTGTAAGTTTAGTATAAGATAGACTAGACAGTAACGCTTTGAGTGATGTTTTCCTAAGATGCTTCTATGACCACTTACGGACTAACTTTATTTTTCCGTATTTAATTATTCTTAAAAAAGTTTAATATATTACAATTTTAATCAATGTAAAGGCCAATTTATAGATAGCGTACATCCTGAAAAAGAAATCTCTTGTAGAATATTACTTTGAGAAATATATTTCATAAAAATTTGAATATTTTCAGATGCAGATGATACAAAAGCATTTTGTTCCCAGCAGGTGCGCATCACAGAAAGTCATGAACTTAAGACATAAATCTTGAATCAAATTATCCCATGATCCTGAATCAGGGCCAGGTGACCTCAGTATGTAGAAACTCCGACAAATACCGTTTGTTCTTATAATCAAGCGTGTACCGACAAGTCCTGGCGGCCTGGTTAGCCGAGTGGTTAGGCGCTCGGTTTACAAATCTGGTGGTACCAGGTTCAGTCCCAGCAACAGAAAAAAGGCCCCGGGGTCGACCTAGCCTCTAAAAATAGGTGCCAGAGAAACCTGGGAAGGTAAAGCGGCCAGGGCGTGATACTGACCATATCACACTTTCATGTGCGGAAAGTCATGGAAAATACGGGCCTAACACCGTATCCCCCAATATGTCGTAAAGGCATGGAAACGGGAATTTTACCTTTATCTTACCGGCAAATGCTGGATTAACCAAAAAGAAGCAGACAAAACAGGGACTCTCAGTACATGAATAAATGACCATACTTTACCTAAAGCCAAGCAGTTAACAAAAGAAACTTTCTTTTTGACACGTTTCTTCGAAACTATTCTACCAGCGTTTGAACTGTAATGAAAATATCTAGTAAAAAAGCACTTCATATTCAAAAGCTAAAGGGCCATCGATGAGCATTCTTTGTGATATTCACTGGCACAGGCGATGGAGAGATTATGGGACTGTCTCGTTCACGATGATACCGAGAAACTAATACTGAATAATGAATTTTGGCAGTCATATTCAAAGTCCTTCAGATCCAGGGCAGTTCAGCTTTGTGCTATAGTTTTATGTTGAAGAGAGACGGGACAGTTCAGCTTTGAGCTATAGTTTTGTGTGGAAAAGAGACAGGACAGTTCAGCTTTGAGCTATAGTTTTGTGTGGAAAAGAGACGGGACAGTTCAGCTTTGAGCTATAGTTTTGTGTGGAAAAGAGACGGGACAGTTCAGCTTTGAGCTATAGTTTTGTGTTGAAGAGAGACGGGACAGTTCAGCTTTGAGCTATAGTTTTGTGTTGAAGAGAGACGGGACAGTTCAGCTTTGAGCTATAGTTTTGTGTTGAAGAGAGGCGGGACAGTTCAGCTTTGAGCTATAGTTTTGTGTGGAAAAGAGACGGGACAGTTCGGCTCTGAGCTATAGTTTTGTGTGGAAAAGAGACGGGACAGTTCAGCTTTGAGCTATAGTTTTGTGTGGAAAAGAGACGGGACAGTTCAGCTTTGAGCTGTAGTTTTGTGTTGAAGAGACACATGAAAGTGCTGATCTCAAGCAGAAGACAAATACTGAGTTTATTAAAAATAATAACATGTTGCCTGGTAAGCGTGGGAAGGTCAAGATGGTCCGACCCTGACGCTCATCTTAGAGGGGGCACCAGTCGGGTAGTAAGCAAGTTCCCAATTTTTGCTTCTTTTTTTTTAACATAGATCGTAGTTCTTGTTATACCAGACAGTAGAAAACAATGAAAACTCACTTCACCTGACATTTCTCTTGTCTTGTCTTGCCCAGCTGCTCTCCACATACATCAGTATTTCGCGAGTTCGTCGCACACTTCACAGCCGATGAGGAAAATGTGGCATTAATATCTGGCAAATCCCTTTGTATTTTAGGTTTTGGTCTGCTAAGTAGCTTTCGTCATTCTTCAAGAGTGCCATACAAAACTTGCTCTAGAATGTAGCTGCCATCAACTCTTTGCCATATCCCACATTCATCTTTATATTCTACGTTATATTACGTTATGCACCATAATAAAACAATTTAGAACACTCTTACATCTTACATTCTTACCGTGCCGTTAAACGTCACATAAGGTTCGCATGGTAGATTGCCAAGATGTCCTGTTTTCGGCTAACTTTTCAATCTCATCAAGGTATGTTATTCCCACAAAACAATTCCTCTCTTAACAATGTCCACTTTAGAGTTTCACGTGGTCGACCTCTTTTTCTTCGGCCTTGCGTGTTCCACTTGATAGCTTGTTTTGGGATTCTCTGGTTGTTTTGTCTCAACACATGACCGACACGTCTTTTTCTGATCACTCATGAGACAGGTTGATCTTTACTCATTTGCCTTCTCTCTGCGTTGTTCTTGAATTCGTTCTACTTTATACCAAATATTTTCCTTAGGCATTTGTTTTTAAAAGAGTCTAATTTCTTGTCTGTTTCTTTAGTTGTTTTCCATTCGCATGCATAAATGAGGGTGGATATTACATTTGAATTACATTTAGGACATTGGATTACTAAAAAAGAATAATCTTCGTATTATTAAAGTTTCTTCACATCAAATATAAGCAATAAACTATATCCAGAAAGAAATTTGATAAGCCCGAACAAAGAAGTCTTTACTTTATTTTCCTTTGTCTTTCCTCTTAACTGGCGTTTTTTTTTTTGTGGGGGGGGGGGGGCATTTGAATGACCTCAGTGTTATTCATGCTGTAATTTGAGAGAGTTTGTACACCTCCATCTTTTCTGGGGTCTTCCTCTTGATCTGTGTCCTGCAGTTCTTTGTGGTTGAAGGCCCTAGTTGTCAAACCACTTAACTCTTTGCTTCTCTATATACTGCAGGCGTCGTGTTCATTCATTTCATTCATTCATTTGCATGTCCCTTGAAGAACTTTGCCTCCTTAACTGTAGGCCTCTCGGTTGTGAACAAGATGGCCTCGCTGCTGATGCATCCATATGCAGATCATCAACGATGTCTTGCAGCCATATTCGTCTTGGTTTTTTTCCCATTATGTACCCTTTCAAGACAGTCTTCTCTGGATTATCATGACGTTTAATGTGTCCAAAATATTTAAGTTTTCTTTGTTTAATCCTCTTTAATAGCCAGCCTTCTTCAATTTTACGTTCATGTAGTATGGATGTATTTGTCTTTTTTGTGTCCATGATATTTGAAGAACTCTTCTGTAGCATTTACATTCAAATTTACATTCATTGTATAGTTACTACCAATTGTCGTATGTCGTTATTTCTTAACTTATCCCTCCTAGTCAACTTTGCTGCTTTTCTTACTCACCTCATGTGACAAAAGAGTATTTTATTTTACTATTTCTTGGCTAATGTTCATGTTTGGGACAAGTTCCATGTAACAATATGTATTTGAGGAATATTGTATAGAATGTGAAGTGAAATATCTCTTGTAAGCAGTATGAGATTCCCTTTATAAATATGTAACATCTATGTGTGGAATGTTAAGTATCTTTTTCAGAAACATAACAATATCCACATATAGAACAATGTGCATCATTTTAAGCATAAAATTGACTGTTTGTCTATGGAACGTTAGAACCGAAATTTAATGCGTCCTTTAGGTCCTTGGCGGTGCCTCAACACAACCGAACCCTTTTAAGGACGAAGAAAGAAGAAGAAGAAGAAGAAAGAACATTAGATGCCGTTTATAACAATAAAATGAGAGAATTCTTCTGTGGAATGTTACACATAGTTCATAAACATTAGAACACCTTCTGAATATGAAATGTTAACTGGTGTTAATTAAAGTAAATATAATTTATTTAGACACGGCAGACAAGATTCGGAGAAGTAACGTTCTCAAGCCGTATTTTGTTTCTTTTTTTTTCCAATACAAAAAACTTATTATTACATAAATGAGGCACAAATAAGATATCACAAAAACTGAAATAACATGAAAAGTAATAGTGAAGTTGTTCTTGGCTGATATCTGAAAAAGAGAGATGATAAAAATAAAGCAATAACTGTTACCGTTTGTTTAACACTTTTTGATCCCACGGTCGACGTATGGATCACGAAAATACAGAACAGAAATTTGGTCCAGTCAGCCATCGCCGACTGAAAGCAACGATAAGGAAAGGTGGAAAAAACTTGTACAAATTAAAGTTGAGAAAGATAATGTAAAGTTAGTGAATACAGACTATTTCAATTTATGTCAATTTATAGCAGCAAGGTATTTTTTGCTGAGAGATTATTTTGTTTCCTTTGGATGAATTCAGATTGTGGCAACGGGTGTTACTGGATTAATATTAAGAATAAAAGGCTGTTTCGGAAGCATAATACTTTGCATAGAATAAGGTGAAATCAATGCATGGGATTTAAAGGTAGAAGTTATAAATTAAACCAGTAAATATATGCAGAGTAATCCAGTCTCAGCCGGTTTGATTTCGTCGATGCCACGTAGAAGAAAAACACATTTAGTACTGTCAGGTCAGACTCCAAAACTTAAAGGTCTCTGTTTATCTTCTACGTGGCATCGACGAAATCAAAAAGAAACAGAAAATCACTTGTGAGAACATACTCTAACTTGTGAATGATTCCTGCAAATTTAAAGTGAACATTGTAACAGTCCTCTTCCCCCCCCCCTACTTTAACCCTCTCGTTGTACCAGGGACCTGGGCACATGCCTGGGAAACAAAGAATAGGACCACTGTACCCTACCACGCATGATCGTAAAAGGCGACTAAGGAGCAGCAACCTAGTCCGGTTAAAAAAACCATCAGACTGCTACACCGTAGAAGCAAGGGAAAAAACAAATGCAGGGGAAGGAGAAATGCTTATCAGGAAACTGAGCCCATGAAGGTTGAGGGTGAAAGCCAGCCACTGGAAGTCCCCAGCCCAACTGCAGACCTCCTGGAACATAAACACACGATGCAAATAAGAAGCTAGAATGTAAGAACACCTAATGAAACTGGAAAACTAGTACAAACCATCAAGGAAATGCACAGATACAAACTAGACATACTAGGAATACAAGAACCAAGATGGACAGGACAAGGCAGAAGGAAATTAACAACACAGCACCAAGAAGATACAATAATATGATCAGGTAAAGAAGATCATCATGAAGGAAGAGTAGTATTGATTATAACATAAGAAGCATCAAGAGCTTTGCTGAAATGGACCCCTATAAATGAGAGATTATTATATGCATGCTTCGACTCAAGATTCACGAAGCTGTCTATTATAATTTGTTATGCACTAACAGAAGCAGCTGAAGAGGAATTAAAAGAATATTTTTACAACAGCCGACAAGCCACAGTAGAAACAATACACAAGCATGATATGCTACTCATCTTGGGCGACTTCAATGCAAAAATAAATGAGGGAAATGAAGACAGAAGAAGAATCATGGGAAGAGAAGGAATCGGAGAAATAAATGGAGAAAGATTGTGCAGGTTCTGTGAAGAAAACATGTTGACCATCGGAGGAATAATTTTCCAACATAAAAACATCCATAAGGTGACTTGGAGGTCACCAGATAAAACAAAAGAAAACCAAAGTGATCACATACTGTTAAACAACACTGGAAATAGTAACTACAAGTTGTGAGAGCAAGGAAAGGAGCAGATGTAGGAAGTGATCATAACTTTCTGGTATCGAAAATAAGACTATAATTAAGGAAAGCCAAACTCGGAGAACCAAGAAAGACTCACTTTGATATAACAAAACTAGAAGACCGCACAACTGGAAGACCATCAAATAAGAAATGAATCCTCGCTAATACTTAAGAACCGCTTCAGTGTCCTACAAGACAAAGCAGAAATGTTCATACCAGAGTTCAATGAAACAATACAGGAAACAGCAAAAGAGGTGCTGGGATATCCGAAAAGATGAATGGTTGAGCAGGACCACATGGGAAAAGATAAATCAAAGAAAGGAAATAAAGAAAAAATTACTTAGCACCAAATCACAAAAGCTGAAGGAACATGTCTTAAACAAATATGCTCATACACACACAAAAAGGTGAGGGAGTCGTGTTGCCAAGATAAACTTCCAACTACTACAGGTTAGCAAAAGCAGCAGAGAAAGCAGCATATGCAAATGACATGAAAACCGTTTACAAAATCACAAAGCGGACTTTAGGTAACTTCAGCGCAAGATGTGAGAGTGCAGTAAGGACCCACAAAAGACAACTGATCAGTGGAGAAAGAGAAAAAATTGAAAGATGGAGGGAACACTTTATAACCTTACTAAACTAAACAAAAGCAGCACAAACAATAGACATACGTGAAGAAAAAAACGGAACTAAATATCAATACAGGACCAATAACAATAAGTGAAGTAAAAAAACACAGTCTTACATCTTTCTACATCCTTCCCGTGCCGTTAAATGTCACATAGGGGTCGTATAGTTGTTTGCCAAGTTTTCTTGTTCTCGGTGAGTTTTTCAAATTCATCAAGGGATGTTATGCCCACTAAACTGACTTCTCTTAACAATGTCTTCTTTAGAGTTTCACGTGGTTGACCTCTTTTTCTTCGGCCTGTTGTGCTCCACTTGATAGCTTGTTTTGGTACTCTCTGATTGTTTCTTCTCATCATATGGCCTACATATGTCCATCTTCTTTTCTGATCACCCATGAGACAGGTTGTTGTTTTCTCATCTTTCTTATCTCAGTGGTGAGTGGTGTCTTTAAATTCGTTCCACTTTATACCAAGTATTTTAATTAGGCATTTGTTTCCAAAAGAGTCTAATTTCTTGTCTATTTCTTTAGTTGTTTTCCAGTTTTCACATTGCATGAATAAGGGTGGATATCACATTTGAAATGAATGATCTCAGCTTGGTTATTCTGCTTATAACCTTTGAATTCCATATGTTCTCAAGCTTTTTAAAGAACAATGCTGCTTTTCCAGCATGGTCTATGTAGCTGCTAAGGTATGCAAATTGGTTTACTTCATCAACAGCTTTTCCTTCTACGTATATTTTTCCTTCTTGATTAATGAGAAGTTTCTTTAATTTTGTTTTGTCTTTGTTAATTTCAAGACCTGTTTTGCTAGCCAAAGAAGACAAGGAATCTGTTTTTTCCTGCATCGATTTCACATTGTCACTAATAAGGGTTATGTTATCTGCAAAATCAAGATCTTCTATTTGGGTTCCATGTACCCAATCAATGCATGTTTTATCTGTACAGCATCTTTTCATTATAAAGTCTATGGCAATTCCAAAAAGCAATGGAGACAATATGCATCCTTGTATCACAACTGTTTCAATCTGAAACCATTCGCTCATTCCTTCTTCTATCTTGACTGCACAAACATATTCAATGTAGAGATCTCTAATGATGTTGACAATTTTAGATGGTATTTATATGGTCTTAAAATTCTCCACAATGAATACTTGTGTATGCTATCAAATGTCTTTTTAAAGTTCATTATGAACTTCAGGATTATTGGTTTCTGCTTTTTTAAGTATTATTCTTAGAGTAAAGATCTGATCGAGACAGCTTCTCCCTTTCTGAAATCCTGCCTGTTCTTCTCTCATTGCAGTATCCATTACATCCTTAATTCGATTCAAAATCACTTTACAAAACACCTTTGACACAACTGATAGTAATGTTACATCCTTCCAGTTATTGCAGTTACTGAGGTTGCTTTTTTTCTAAAAATGATTCCCTTTTTCCATTTATAAAAGACCTTTTATTCTTTCCAAATTTTATTAAATATTCTTTGTAGTTGGATCATGTTGCCACTGTTAATATCTTTTATCATTTCTACTGTTATTTCATCTTCACCTGCAGCTTTGTTGTTAGCCATTAAATTCACTGCTGTTTCAGTTTCATTCAGTGTAACTGGCTGTGCTGTATGAATTCCATAATTCATCTATGTCTGTCTCGTCTACCTCTCTGAGCGCTGCGAAATGTTTTATAAAAGTTCCAGATTGAAATCACTGTTGATATTTTCTTCTTGTAGGCTATGACTGTTTATCTTACTGAGTACTGATTTCTTGTGCTGGCTTTTCAGTTTAAGTCTTATCCTCTCTATACACAGGTTGTAATCGTTGTTGACATCTGCATTCCTATCTGCTTTTACATCTATCAGAGATGTTCTTAATTGTTTTCTAATACAAAAATGATCTATCTGGTTTCTGGTTCTATCATCTGGAGATATCCATGTTGTTTTATGTATTGTATTTCTTTGTGTGGAAATAGGCAATAAAGAAGCTAAAATTAGGCAGAGCACCAGGTGAAGATGACGTGACTGCTGATATGTTGAAAGTAGATGAAATAGACACACCAAAACAACTCTGCCGGATATTACAACAAATTTGGGATCTATAAAAAGATCCAGAAAAGTGGAAGATTGACCTTATATAGTAAAACAAGCAAACAAGGGTGACCTCAGAGATTATTGTAACTTGAGAGGCATTACACTCCTGCCATTCACAAGTAAAATATTCTGCCGCATAATCATTAACAGAATTGTACCAGCACTTGCGGGAAAACTTCGGAAAGAGCAGGCAGGATTTAAGAAAGGAAATTCTCATATATAGACCACATATTTGTACTTAGACTAATATTAGAGCAGGCACTGAGTAGCATAACACAACATACACACTGTTTATAGATTTTGAGAAAGTCAACAGAGATGCGTAGTGAAAAATTGTAAGACGTCAAGACCTCCCTCATAAGATAGTGAATATCATCAAAGCCCTATACGAGAGTGGTTTTCTGTGAAAGTGATCTGAAGATAACACACTTCCAACAGCTTAAGGGTACAAACAAGAGTGAAGCAGAGATGTGTACTATCACCAGCATTATTTATCTTAGCAGTAGACTGGTTAATGACGGAGGCAACATCAGATTAACGTGAGGATTGCAATGGACCCTCGACACTACTGGTGGACCTTGACTTTGCCGACATTTGTCTACTATCAAGCAGATACAAAGATATGCAAATAAACAAGCTAACTCACAATGCTAATAATATAGGATTAAATATCAACGTAGAAAAGATAAAGTTAATAAAGCAAAATGTGAAGAACAGGAATGTACTGAGAGCAGATAACAAGTTAGTAACGGATTTATTTATCTTGGTAATAGAGTAGTAGAAGATGGAGACAGCACAGAGGACACCAACAGCATAATTACTATAGGAAACCAGGCTTTTGCGATGTTGGAAATCTATTTTTTTTTAAAAACTAAGTATGAAGCCGAAAGTCAGGATATTTAAGAGTAATGTTCTAAGTGTACTACTCTATGGAAGCGAATAGTAGAAAATCACCAAAACCATAGAAAACAAGCTGAATTCTTTCCAGACTAAATGTTTACGAAGAATTAGAAGAATATTTTGGCCAAACACCGTTAGAAATAAGATGGACACCACAAGGGAACAGAAATAAGGGTAGACCAAAAGAGACATAGAGAAGAACAACAAGAACAACCTGGCCAATAGCGGATAAAAGGCACAGGACAGGCGTTTGTGGAAAACTTTTGCGGAAGCCGCATGTGCCTTGGGCACTCAAGTTAAGAGAGTAGAGAGAGAGAGAGAGAGAGAGAGAGAGAGAGAGATTGTAACAGATCATAAGGAGAAATTTCTCGTTGATTTGAATAAGCTCGTTTACTTTATGGAATACGGTTGAAAGGAAGAAAAACTAACAACAAAAGAATTATCAAATCCAATAGAAGACAACTCCTATAATAAAAATATTAAGTAAGATGTTGATATGAGCAAGGAAATGAAATGTATGTCTTAATGTGGTGTAACAAGCGCAGAAAAAAAAATTCACACATAAATTAAAATTCTAGAATCAGAAATTTGAAACATATTCAGCTCAGAAATGTTATAGATTTTATACTAAATGATACATCATTACTGCTGTTTTGTTCTCATTCCGACAATGTATGAAACTCCGTATTGTTAACACTAGCACAAGTGTCACAAAATGCGTTTACACTTTCTTTCTATCAAACATGTGAATCTAACGTGTTTTTTCCTTACTAAACTCCAAGCTTATAATTGTTAAAATTCTATCTCTCTGGGACTGCTAGCAGAATATTCTTAGTAACCAACGCTCTGTGGGTGTTGTAACACAAGCGAGAAATCAAATATGTAGCATGTTACGGCGACATACTTGAAGATCTGGTTAACTAAAATGTGAGCTTTTCTGCAGACTTCACACTACGGGTATATCTGTAAGTCTTGTCCTGTTACGTCAGGCTCAGCTTGTTCGGGAGGACCAGGAACAAAGAGTTGGAACAGGGTCTTGACCAGCTCAGATCGCTGGTCCTAACAACAGTGGCCCCCACTCTAGCACGGCCACTTTTGCTTAATTATAACTGGGTGCATAAATTTAACTTGCAGACGGACAGAAATAGAGGAGTTTAACGTTTTTGTTTATGGTTTGTGGTCTGGATAATGAGATTAACAGCCCGAGTAGACGCATTTTTTAAAATAGGTTCTTGCTCTAGATGTCACGAATGATAACCAAAAATGGAGCAGAATATGAGATGAGAAGCACTCAATAGCTCAGGGGTTCTTAACTTTTATACGAGTACAGCCCCCCAGTGGATTGTCCACTGTGTCCTCAAACTTTCGAAATTAACACCATCATCAATCCTCTTAGATACAACTATGGCGTCAAAAGATATCAACGGGTTGCTTTTACTTCATATATGGACGTCAGGGGAATAGAACAACCAAACGAAAACTCTAGCAACAATTTTAAAAAGATCTAGTCCTATACTCCAACTATTTGGTAAGAACTTCTCAATAGATTAACAAAAAAGTATCAAAACATATCTCGTAGTGACTTTCTCGTGCAGATTACAAAGATACACGTAAAACAAGGGAGAAGATATTTACAAGAAAGCTACGCAGGAAATGGTATGTACTGAAGAAGTCCCACATAACATTCACATTTAATGATGGGTGTTATTTGTAAACCATTAAAAATGTATGTAGAATTTATTGTGAAATGAAATTTATATAAATTCTATACATTAAATCTTGATGCAATGAAATGTTAGAGTAAACAAACACCAATAAGTTGAATTAACTACAGCCAATTCTCTCATTTCTAATTTCAAAACTAAAATTCACACTTTTAGAGTTTTAAGTGACATATTTTATTTGTGGATAAAAATTAAATACGTGAAAAAATATCAACATTCGCGAAATAATTAAGCCTTCAGTAGGAAAGAAAAACTGTTTTAAAAAATTATTCTTTTCATTAAGACTGTGCTTAAGTTTATGACGTAGAGGGTCAGGAAAAGGTCAGTTAGGGAACTTGGAAAAAACCATGGGGAATCATGAACTTTATCCTGACATGTTTTATGAAAGTTAAATTTGGAATGTCCAGTTAATCTTTCATTGAAGGTCATTTTTGGACGTTGACATCCCGAGTTTCTGATGACTTTTATTGTACTTTCTCCTGACATGTTTTTATAGCTAGTTATATTTAGGTTGTTTTTGAGAGACTAGTCCAATGTCTGTAAACAGGCGATTTCATAAAATTTAGGGTAGAAAAGTTCAGGGCATGAGTCAAGTTTTGTGAACTCGCACTGAGTTAGGAATCTCGTGCTATAGTGATGATCATAACAAATAACTTTTGCGTCAATGCGAATTTCAAGGATAGATAGTTCTGGAAGAATGGCAGAGGATATGCCTGTTATATAAAAGAACTCAGAGCTGAGTTAGAGAATTATTATTATGAATTATTATGAGGAAAGTTAGAGAGTAATGTAGAAGTTGTGTTTGACTTTTTTCTAGAAGTCGCTGTTGAGTAGAAGTTTTCCAGATATGCCTTAGATTCACTGCTATAATAATTGTCCTGCAAGACAAAGTTTTTGTTAGCAATAATGTAATCAGTGTAGTAATATTGTTATTGACTAGACTGAAAGTGTTACAGTGGTTCTCACCTTTTTGAGGATGTGTGGTATTGTGGATGATTTTTGGAGTTTCATAGAATTGTAAGTTGTGCCTGTATTTGTAACTACTCTGATGTTGGTTATTATTTCCTTCCCCATGGCACTGGCCTCATGGCCGTGAAGTACAGTGTACTTTTTATGATCACCCTGCCTTGTCGGCAGCTCTTTGTTTTGCCTTATCCACATCGTTCATCCAACATTCTATTCATTCAATAAATGTTGACTTTGTATTTTAACTTGAACTCTTGCTTCCTTCATGAGTTCAAATGTGAGTCTAGTCGTGTGTGTGAAAAGTATTGTGACACTCTGTGGTTATTGTAAAGTTGGTGAACCTGGTTTTGTTGTTGAGTCACGTAGTGTATAATAATATGACAATCTGCCGCTTGGTTTAACAACAAGTACCAAGCTTACGGCAACAACAACATGTAATAATTCAGTACAGTAGTTTTCAAATCTTTAATAGCAACAGACGACTCTATACGTGTGTCATCTTTTCACACTCGTATCTCCTAGTAGCTGCGCTCTAGAGAGAGACAGTAATACTATTCGCAGCTGATGATAATATATTCCGCCAACTAATTGAAGAGAAGCAAATACTGGTTTATACGGAGCTAATTCCATGTGGCGTATGATTACATTTTTCTATACCTGGTACCATTTAATCCGTGGTCACCAGTTTTGAAGACTGACCAGTTTAGTATGACAAGGCCATTGAATGCATGTTATTTACCAGGAGCGAAAATTTGCAAATATATTTACGCGAATGAAATATTTTAATACAAGTAAAATCTCTCTCTCTCTCTCTCTCTCTCTCTCTCTCTCTCTCTCTCTCTCTCTCTGAACCTTTAGTGCCCAGGGCACATGGGGCTTCCGCAAGGGTTTTCCACAAATGCCTGTCCTTCGCCTTTCTTTCTGCTCTTGCCCAGGTGAGCCCTCTATTGCTCAACATTCTTTTCTGTTGTTCTTCTCCATGTCTCTTTTGGTCTACCCTTACTTCTGTTCCCCTGTTGTGTCCATCGTAGTGCTATTTTTGGTAGTGAGTTGTCAGTCATTCGGAGCACATGTCCCAACCATCGCCAGCGTCTTTCCTCAATAATTGTTGTCAGTGACTTCATCTGCATTTCTGCCAATAAGATGTTATTTCTTATGGTGTTTGGCCAAAATATTTTTCTAATTCTTCATAAACATTTAGTCTGGAAAGAATTCAAAACTTGTTTTCTATGGTTTTGGTGATTTTCCAGCATTCACTTCCATAGAGTAGTACACTTAGAACATTACTCTTAAATATCCTGATTTTCATATTTAGTTTCTTTTTAAATTTCCATATAGTCTGCAGCACTGCAAAAGCCTGGTTTGCTCTAGTAAGTCTGCTGTTGATGTCCTCTGTGCTGTCTCCATTTTCTACTACTCTACTGCCAAGGTATACAAATTCGTTGACCTCCTCCACTAAGTCCTATGTTGTTTGCATTCTGAGTTAGCTTGTTTATTTTCTCTTGCATATCTTTGTGACTGCTTGATAATAGACAAATGTCGTCCGCAAAGTCAAGGTCCTCCAGCACCTTTTTCCCTTGCTTCCGTTTCTGTAGCAGTCTGATCGTTTTTTTTTTTACCAGATAGGGTTGCTGGCCCTGTGCCGAACCCTCCTTAGTCGCCTTTTACGATCATGCGTGATAGGGTACAGTGGTCCTATTCTTTGCAGATCCCGGGTACCACAAGTAAAATAGATTAAGAAAAAAAGATTACTACAAGCAGAGGTGAATGTGATGAAATGGAGTGACGGTAAAGATAATAAAATGATGTACGTATAAAAGAACATCACGAGTTCGTCTGTACTTTATAGTTTTTAATTCTATAGTTTTTCTTCTAGTTGCTCTTTTTTCTTTTTAAAATTTGTGTACGTAATAAAAGTCTGAAGGCAACACTTCTGCCAACAGAGAAGAAAGTTTTCATCTTTGCCTGTAGTAAAATTTCCTCTTTATATATGTTGTCATGTTGTGCGTTTGTAGAAAAAGCTTACCATTCTTTCTGTTGATGCTGTTTACTGTGCCTGTTTTATGGGCCATAATTTGCTGATGTTCATTAAATTAAACTAAATTTTGATTTAAGTTTCTCATTTCTCTGCTGGGGAAAAATGCTTATATCTTTCTTGGTATTTTGCTTTTGTTTCTGTTTGTTTTTTTTTTGTTTTGTTTTTTTTTTTTGGTGTTGGGGGGGGGGGGGGGGGTTAAAAATGCAATTTATTACACACACATATAACACACATACATACAGAGAGAGGAGACAACACAACTGTGATACAGTTAAACTACCTCACCAATAAAGATATCAAACAATTCGTGATCAATGAAGCTATATGCAGGAAACTCTTTACTGTAGAGAACAACAAGACAACTTCTTCAGATCATCAGAGGAAGTACCCCCCCCCCCTCAGACAAGTGTTTCGGCCCTTTAAACTCCTGACACTCTGGGTCATGGGGCTTTTGTGTTTCTTTTTTACAAGTTTCTCGCTGTATTTTTAAGGTATATATCGCTTGAGTAATGCATACGTGGCTTGTTTCGTGCTTTACTAAACAATCTTGTAAACATTTTTTTTAAAAATCTTCTCGGTGATGTGTACAAAGGTTTGGTATTACTAACACAAGGTTCATCTGTTGAGAGTAATCGTTCCTTAATATGGAAATATTCCTTCATATGTCCTCTCACCTGTGTATACGTGCTTGTTACATATGTACGCTGTTTAACCTTTATCCCGTTACGACATAATGGCTGGCATGGATGTTGGTGAGATGATTTACATGAAACACAAATGTCACACGCAGGAAGGACAAAAACGTCACAACCTTTTCTTTCTGTTAAACACTCAACAAGCCCGACATCTCACATCCAGTTGAATAAAGCATAAAGTCTAAAAAAACTGAAAATGCTGGGCAAACGAGGAAAACAAACCAAAAAAAAAACCCAATTAGTACAAAATCCAACCGCTCTAAAAATAACAGAACATTTGCAAGACATATTTAGACTCAGCTTGTAAGCATCGACGATAGAAACACTCTCTAACAAAGAGAGTCTGGGCAGCCTAAAAATCTTCTTCCCAACACATTTTACATGTTTCACAAACCTTGAGAAACCCCGTGGAGTTGAAGATTAGCTCAGGGGCAGATCACCCAAAACATCACATATACATAAACATACACCTAAATTATTTTCCAGAGATACATACCCATTCCCGAATATTCTGTTACAGATGTAATTTATTGAGATGATTTTATAAAAAAAAAAACAATTATCTATTGTTATAACCACATAATGGGAAAAAGAAAGAAAGGAAGACCAAAATGGCTGCAAGACGTCGTTGATGATCAGCAAATGGATGTATCAGCAGCAGGCCATCTTGCTCACAACCGAGAGGCCTAAAGGAGTGCTGTTAGGGAGGCAAAGTTCCGCAAGGGACATGGAAATGAATGAATGAAAATGATATTCCAGATGCAATCAGTGCATTCTCCCCTCTCTCTCTCTCTCTCTCTCTCTCTCTCTGGTGTGTGTGTGTGGGTGGGTTGGGGGGGAGGGGTTGTTCCTACATGGTTCATGGTCTGGGTCATCATCAGTTCTCTCTAGACATGCCCATAGGTGTTCATTCCCTGTCTTATCTTATATCTTATATCCTTCCCGTGCCGTTAAATGTCACATAGGGCTCGCAAAGTAGTTCGCCAATTTTATATATTAATATTTAGTTATTTATTTATTTATTTATATATTAATAATTTTATATATTACTTTTATATATTAATATAAATATTATATAATATAAATATAATATAAATATTAAATCGGGATACACTCACTGTATTGTACGACAAAACAAGGCTCATGCGTGAGGATAGGAGCGCTCTTGTTGTATGATGCTACAAGCAATGTATCGGTTTGGGCATAAGCGCTGCACTTGATCGGTTACAAGCACTGTGATGTGTGCCGGAACAAGCACTGTGATGTGTGAGGGTACATGCACTGTTTTGGAAAGGAATTCAAACACTACACTGGATGAGGATACAAGAACTGTACTGGATAGGCATACAGGCACTACTGGATGAGAGAAGCACTATACTGGATAGGCATACAGGCATTATTGGATGAGAGAATCACTATACTGGACAGTCATACAGGCACTATTGGATGAGAAAACCACTGTATTGGAGATGGACAGTTACAATGTCGTGTTTAAAGTCACGAAGTAGGAACCAGGATATTGTTCATTAGAACAGGTCGAACGCCATTAGCAAGAAGATGGATCGCAACCGCTCAAGACTGGTACCACTATGAGGGTGAAGGATATAATCCTGGCCGGATCTGATTTTCGGGCGTTGATAATCTACGCTACTTCCTCGGCGCATGTAAGTCTGCCCTCTCAAAAGAGAAGCAAAACAAAACCATGAGACGTTTACAATTTACCATCATATAGAGGAAAGAAAAAGTAATACTCACCAAGTAGGTTATTTTTAGAAGTAAATAAAGAGACAAGCAGCAAATGTAAATGAAACTCTGAGAGGAGAAAAACAAAGCAGGGAGACAAAAAGCTGTTCTATAAAATATTAATTTATCTTTCAAATGTGACTTTTATAAAGATGGAGGTCGCGAGTGAACTAGTACGTAGATGCCCTGCTTCCAGTCTGAAAGACTATGAGTTCTTGACCTGCTACCTGCGGCCTCTAGTTGATTAATCTCTAGAAATGGTTACTCGATACATCAGTACCGAGGAAGTCGAGCTTCTGAGAAGAGAATACTTGCATGTAGGGAGCAGCACCCGTGTTGCGTGTTTCTTACAATTGTATTATTTCTTTTATTGCTTCTTCAGGGAACTCATACTACAAACATGTCAGTGAAAATAGTCAAAATAGGTTATCAGACAACAATGACATAACAGGATTTGTTTTATTCCTTGTGATTAATCTTTTATTCAGATTCTCTTATTACTTTTGTTTGTTCTTTCAGAGAAGGCTGCGATGAACATGTGGCTGAAAAGTCGGCTTATCAATGAAGCTCGTACCTTCACAGTTTCTACAGTGTTCCAGGCAAGGCAGTCGAACATAGCCTGGAGCTACTTGAAAGGAAATCTGAGAACACACAGAGTAAGTATGATCTCCAGAAATGCTTTAGTCACAGTTCAGGAACTTTTCTTTTATTATATGTTTCAAAGAGGCGCGTCATATCGAAAAGCATTTTTTTTATTCTTAGAGATCTCTTTAGTGAATGCTTACTTTTATGTTCAGTGTTATTATTCTTTGAAGCTGTTCATGAGAAGAAGCGAACACATCCATAGGGAAAGCATACAGAATAAAGACAAACACACCCACTGCGTTTACACGTTTATTGTTCCGTTAGACATTCATAAATCTCAAAATACAACAATAAAACTCTCTTTCAATCACTGTTTTGAAAAGCAGCATACAGCCTTCAGAACAGTCCCTACAGCTTTGTTTTATTGCTGGTATTAATTTATTCTTCTAAGTATTTCTCGCGTTATCACTTATCTTCTTATTTGTGCTATTTTTCCGCTCTGTGATCGCTTATGAATTTTCAGTTTCTGGATCTTTCGATTCTTAATAATTTGGATAATAATCTTGGGGGAATCCACAATCATCTTTTTTGTTCTTTTTAAACATCCAAATTGTTGGGCCGCTGTTTTGAAGTGGTGACCCTTGCAAAAAAGAAAAAAAACCAACAAATAATTAGAAGTTAAGGATTATAATGAGGATATGATCGAAAGCGAGAAAACAGAAAAAAAAATATGCGAACCACTCCGGTTTTGAAAAAGGGAAGGGGAGTTGGAAAGGAGACTGATGTAATCTACCGAAAGTGCGTGATAAATGCAGAATCAAACGGTAATCTTACTGGCTAATTAACCTTCTACAGCCTAAAATAGCTTGAAACAACTACCGGTCTACCGATCTAGGAATATATATGTCCAAAAATCGGTTGAGTAAAAAGCAGTTTATGTTTCTCTTATCAAAATGGGTCTTCTTGTGTGGGTCTGAATTTTGACCTACGGCATTTTCCGAGTCAAAAAGATACGTGGTGCAAACTTTTGATGCAGATTACGGCGCATGATAAGTTCTGTGGCTGATTAAACTGATGAAAGTGTTTGCCTTTCCTAGTGCTATATATGTATAATATTTGTGCATGTGTTCGTGTGTGTTTTGTGTGTGATAATGAAACTGTTAGAAGAGAAAATAAAGAATGGAGACAAAAAAGAAAACGGTTATGCAAAATATGAATTTATCTTTCAAATGTGACACCAATGAAGATGGAGGTCCCGAGTAAGCTAATGCATAGAGCCATAGTTCTAGTCCGAAAGACTGAGTTTTTGACCTGCTGTCTGCGAGCTCCAGTTGATTCAGCTGTAGAAATGGTTCACTCAAATGTATGGCAAAACAGCACTTACATAGTATGGAGATACATGTAGTGTATTATATAGCGATAAACGTTATGTATTATATCAGATACATATGAGATAACAGCTGAATTCATTAAAGCAGGAGGAAAGGAATGTGCAACAGTCTATCATGCACTATGTTAAAAGATATGGCATTCAGGTATTTAAGCCGAAAGAATGAAAAAGAACTGTATTCATACCACTGCTAGGAAAGGGTAACATGAAATTATGCACAAACTACAGAACTGTTGCCTTGATTAATCATGCCAGTAAAATTCTGTTAAAAATCATAATGGGCATACTTGGAAAGAAAATAGAAGAAGAAGTCAATATAGTCCAAGCTGGTTTCAGTCAAGGAAGAGGATCAAGAGATCATATATTCAATATAAGATTAATAAAAGAGAAATGTAGAGCGTTTATTGTGAATCTATATTTATCCTTTATGGACTACACAAAGGCATTTGATTGTGTACAACACCAGAAATTTTGGGAAGTAATAGAAAAAATGGGATTTCTAACACATTTGATACAATTAACATCACTGCTGTATCTAGACCAACAAGCAGCAGTAAGAATAAATGGTGAAACAACAACTTGGTTTGATATAAAACAAGGGTTCCGTCAGGGGTGTATTTTGTCGCCTTATTTAATTTGTATACTGAAAATATAATGAAGAATGTTAGAGAAGATGTAGACAAAGAATATTACAATGCTATAACAATTGGAGGTTATGAAATACCAGAGATTAGATATTCAGATGACACAGTATTACTGTCCACAACACAAAAAGAAATGGAAAAACTAATTATGTCAGTCTGTAAGAACAGCGAAGAACTAAACCTCTATCTTAAAGCGAAGAAAACTAAACTGATGACAACTGACAAAACAAACAAGGCAGCTAATATATGTATCAGTGAGGAAAAATTGGAAGAAGTGGAGAATTTTGAATATCTTAGATCACTACTAACTAATAATGGAGATATAATGAAGGAAATTAAAAGGACATATATTGCTCTTCAAAAAGTAAAACAAATAAAGAATCTGTGGGTGGAAGCAGACATAACCACAAAAATACGATTTTTAAGGGCATGCATCTTTCCCATCGCAACATATGCCTGTGAAACCTGGACACTTAACAAAACAGCTGAGAAACACATAAATGCCTTTGAATGTAAATGCTACAGAAGAGTTCTTCAAATATCATGGACACAAAAAACAACAAATATATCCATACTACAAGAACTTAATATTGACGAAGGCTGGCTAGTAGATTTGTTATGAACAATGTTAATGGATGTTCCTCTGGAACAGCCTCGTCCGGTAGGGCAGCTCACGAGCCACAGGTGAGGCCAGATCGTCATCGGGCTACTGGTAGCAAAACTAACAAGTTCATAATAGCAACATGGAATGTTAGAACTTTATTCCAGGCTGGAAAATTAGAAATGGAAAGAGGAAATGGAAAGGATGAAGATCAACATATAAGAATGAGTGAAGTTAGATGGACAGGTGCAGGGAAGATAAACTCTGATGAATATACAATAATATATTCAGGAAGTGAGAAATATGAACGAGGAGTAGGAATAATATTTGACGAACAAACAGCAAGGACAACTCTAGGATATTTGAACATCTCGAACCGAGTCCTGCTAGCCCAACTGGAAGAACGACAAATAAACATAAATATTATACAAGTGTACGCTCCAACGTCTGAAAGTTCTGAAGAAGATGTACAGCTATTTTATAATGACATAGAGATATCCCTAAAACACACAAAGTCACATGAAGTTACTATAGTGATAGGAGATTTTAATGCCAAAGTTTATAAAGGAAGAACTTCAGACATTGTTGGTGACTATGGACTGGGGGAGAGGAATGACAGAGGTAATACATTAATAGAATGGGCAAGAATACGTAGCATAGTTGTAGGAAACACCTGGTTTAAACAACATCCCCGAAGTCTGACAACGTGGTGCAGCCCAAATAAAAAAGATTTTTAACTAGATAGACTTCATATTAATCAACAAACGATTCCGCAGTGCATTAACTGACAACAAAAACTATGCCAGGAGCCGACTGCAATGGTGACCATGACCCACTCTGTGGAAAAATTGGAATAAAACCAAAGAAAGAATGTAGAAAAGTGAGAAATATCAAAACGAATACAGGACTCCTTAAAATGACCAAGAATTGCGAGAACACTACAAAGTTATTATAACAAATAGATACAATGCAATATCAAAGATAAATAGTATAGATGAACAATGGGTAATGTTAAGAGATTCTATCAACCAAACTGTTAAGGAGATAATACCACCGAAAAAATAAGCCTCTAAAAATAAATGGATGACAGACATCTTAGGACTGATGGACAAGAGGAGGAGGAGTAAAAATAACCAAGAAAAATATAGTAAGATAAATTTTAAAAAATCAGATGCAAGTGCAGAGAAACAAAGGAAGTGTGGTTAAATGAACAGTGCAGACAGAGGACTCTCATAATAAAGACAGCAAAAACATGGACAAATGAATTAGTGAACTCATAAGCAGGAAAACAAAATATACCACAGGATGCCTGAAATCACAAGAAGGTAAAATGTTAATGAGGAAAGAAGACATTGTGGACAGGTGGACAGAGTACATCGGTGAGCCATATGGAGGAGAAAGAGCAGAATTAACACCAGATACTGAAAACTGTGAGGGACCACCAATACTTGAAGATGAAATCATAGATGTCGTCAAACAAATGAAGAAATGAAAAGCAACTGGGCCTGATAATATAACAACAGAATAAATTGAGGCACTAGATGAGATGGGAATAAAAATAATAACCAAGTTACTGAATGACATTTACGACAGTGGTTATATGCCCAGTGCCCTGTTAAATCCAAGTTTATAGCGCTACCAAAGAAACCAGGTGTAAAGGAATGTGACGACCACCGGATTATCAACCTTTCGTGTCACATAACGAAGCTACTTCTGAGAATCATTATGAGAAGGACAAGGAAAAAGATAAAAATGGAAGTAGCAGATGAACAGTTTGGATTTGTTGAAGGAAAAGGAACACTCTCTCTCTCTCTGAACCTTAAGTGCCCAGGGCACATGGGGCTTCCGCAAGGGTTTTCCACAAATGCCTGTCCTTCGCCTTTTTTTCTGCTCTTGCCCAGGTGAGTCCTCTATTGCTCAACATCCTTTCTGTTGTTCTTCTCCATGTCTCTTTTGGTCTACCCTTACTTCTGCTCCCCTGTGGTGTCCATCTTAGTGCTATTTTTGGTAGTGAGATGTCAGTCATTCGGAGCACATGTCCCAACCATCGCCAGCGTCTTTCCTCAATAATTGTTGTCAGTGGTTTCATCTGCATTTCTGCTAACAAGATGTTATTTCTTATGGTGTTTGGCCAAAATATTTTTCTAATTCTTCGTAAACATTTAGTCTGGAAAGAATTCAACTTGTTTTCTATGGTTTTGGTGATTTTTGAAAAGGAACACACAATGCCATTTATGCTTTACGAACACTAACAGAAAGAGCTTTAGAAGTACAGAAAGATCTCTACTTATGCTTCCTTGATTACACAACGACATTCGACAAATTGAAACATAATGAAATTATTAAAATGCTTGAAGGCATCAGTATAGACGGCAAAGACCTGAAGATTGTAAAACATCTATACTGGCACCAGGAAGCAGCAATTCGAGTTGAAAATAGAGCTGGAAAATATCAACCTATAAAAAAAGCGGTACGACAAGGATGTGTACTATCTCCAGACCTTTTTTCTGTGTACAGCGAGAATATTCTAAGAACGATCATCGCAGAACCAGGCATAAAAATTGGAGGATACAATATTAACAACCTTCGGTATGCTGATGACACAGTACTGATAGCTGAGAACCAACAAGACCTGCAAAATCTCTTGGATAAAGTGGCCAAAGAAAGTGAACAGAAAGGCCTTACTTTGAATATCAAAAAGACAGAGACTATGGTTATATCTAAGACACATAATCCATCAACATGCAGTATAAAATTAAACGGAACTATTCTAAAGCAGCCCCCGTGTGGTACCCGGGATCTGCAAAGAATAGGACCACTGTACCTTACCATGCATGATCGTAAAAGGCGACTAAGGAGGGTTCAGCATAGGGCCAGCAACCCTATCTGGTAAAAAACTATCAGACTGCTACAGAAACAGAAGCAAGGGAAAAAGCAAATGCAGGTGGAAGGAGAAATGCGTATCAGGAAACTGAGCCCATGAAGGTTGTGGATGAAAGCCAGCCACTGGAAGTCCCCAGCCCGACTGCAGACCTCCTGGAACCTAAACAAAAGATGCAAATAGGCAGCTGGAATGTAAGAACACTAAACCAGACTGGAAAACTAGCACAAACCATCAAGGAAATGCACAGATACAAACTAGACATACTAGGAATACAAGAAGCAAGATGGACAGGACAAGGCAGAAGGAAATTAACAACACAGCACACAGAAGATACAATAATATGGTCAGGTAAAGAAGATCTTCATGAAGGAGGAGTAGCATTGATTATAACAAAAGAAGCATCAAGAGCATTGCTGAAATGGACCCCAATAAATGAGAGATTATTATATGCACGGTTCAACTCAAGATTCACGAAGCTGTCTATTATAGTTTGTTATGCACCAACAGAAGCAGCTGAAGAGGAATTAAAAGAAGATTTTTACAACAGCCTCCAAGCCACAGTAGAAACAATACCCAAGCATGATATGCTACTCATCTTGGGCGACTTCAATGCAAAAGTAGGTGAAGGAAATGAAGATAGAAGAAGAATCATGGGAAGAGAAGGAATCGGAGAAATAAATGAAAATGGAGAAAGACTGTGCAGTTTCTGTGAAGAAAACATGATGACCATCGGAGGGACAATTTTCCAACACAAAAACATCCATAAGGTGACTTGGAGGTCACCAGATAAAACCACAGAAAACCAAATCGATCACATACTAATAAACAACAAGTGGAAACGGTCACTACAAGATGTGCGAGCAAGGAAAGGAGCAGATATAGGAAGTGATCACAACCTTCTGGTAGCAAAATAAAACTAAAATTAAGGAAAGCCAGAATCGGAGAACACAGAAAGATACATTTTGATAAGAAAACTGATAGACCAGCAAACAAGAAATGAATTCTCAATAGTACTTAAGAACCGCTTCAGTGTCCTACAAGACGAAGCAGAAATGTCCATATTAGAGTTCAATAAAACACTACAGGAAACAGCAAAAGAGGTGCTGGGATATCGGAAAAGGAGAAAAGAGGAATGGATAAGTGAGACCACATGGGAAAAGATAGAGCAAAGAAAAGAAATCAAGAAAAAATTACTGAACACCAAATCACAACGGCTTAAAGAACGAGTTTTAAGTAATTATGCACAAAAAGACAAAGAAGTGAAGGAATCATGCCGTCAAGATAAACGTCAGTATTATGACAACTTAGCAGAGACAGCAGAGAAAGCAGCATATACAAATGACATGAAAACCATATATAAAATCACAAAGCAGATGACAGGTAACTTCAACACAAGATGTGAAAGTGCAGTAAGAACACAAAATGGACAACTGGTCAGTGGAGAAAGAGAAAAAATTGAAAGATGGAGGGAACACTTTAACACCCTACTAAACAGAACACAAGCAGCACAAGCAATAGGTATACCTGAAGCAAAAGCGGAACTAAACATCAATACAGGACCAATAACAATAAATGAAGTAAAAGAGGCGATAAAGATGCTAAAATCAGACAGGGCACCAGGTGAAGATGAAGTGACTGCTGAGATGTTGAAAGCAGAAGAAACAGAAACACCAAAACAACTTTGCCGGATATTACAACAAATTTGGGATTTAGAAAAAGCCCCAGAGGAGTGGAAAACTGGCCTTATAGTAAAACTACCAAAGAAGGGTGACCTCAGAGATTGCGGGAACTGGAGAGGCATTACCCTACTGCCACTCACTAGTAAAGTATTTTGCAGAATAATCATCAACAGAATTGTACCAATACTTGAGGAAAAACTTCGGAAAGAGCAGGCAGGATTTAGGAAAGGAAGATCATGCATAGACCATATATTTGTACTTAGACAAATATTAGAACAGGCAAATGAGTGGCATAGCACAACATATGCATTATTCATAGATTTTGAGAAAGCCTTTGACAGTGTCAACAGAGATGCACTGTGGAAAATCCTAAGATGGCATGGCCTCCCCCATAAAATAGTTAATGTAATCAAAGCCCTATACGAGGGTTTTCAGTGCAAAGTTATCTGTGGAGAACATACCTCCAGCAGCTTTAGGGTAGAAACAGGAGTGAAACAGGGATGTGTACTATCACCAACATTATTTATCTTGGCAGTAGACTGGTTAATGAAGGAGGCAACATCAGACAAACGCAGAGGATTACAATGGACCCTTAACACAGTGCTGGAGGACCTTGACTTTGCGGACGACATTTGTCTATTATCAAGCAGTCACAAAGATATGCAAGATAAAATAAACAAGTTAACCCAGAATGCAAACAACATAGGACTAAAGATCAACGTAGGAAAGACAAAATTAATGAAGCAAAATGTGAACAACAGAAATGTACTCAGAGTAGATAACAAGTTAGTGGAGGAGGTCAACGAATTTGTATACCTTGGCAGCAGAGTAGTAGAAAATGGAGACAGCACAGAGGACATCAACAGCAGACTTACTAGAGCAAACCAGGCTTTTGCAATGCTACAGAATATATGGAAATCAAATAAACTAAGCATAAATATGAAAATCAGGATATTTAAGAGTAATGTTCTAAGTGTACTACTCTATGGTAGTGAATGCTGGAAAATCACCAAAACCATAGAAAACAAGTTGAATTCTTTCCAGACTAAATGTTTACGTAGAATTAAAAAAATATTTTGGCCAAACACCATAAGAAATAACATCTTATTGGCAGAAATGCAGATGAAGCCACTGACAACAATTATCGAGGAAAGACGCTGGCGATGGTTGGGACATGTGCTCAGAATGACTGACAACTCACTACCAAAAATAGCACTAAGATGGACACCACAGGGGAACAGAAGTAAGGGTAGACCAAAAGAGACATGGAGAAGAACAACAGAAAGGATGTTGAGCAATAGAGGGCTCACCTGGGCAAGAGCAGAAAAAAAGGCGAAAGACAGGCATTTGTGGAAAACCCTTGCGGAAGCCCCATGTGCCCTGGGCACTTAAGGTTCAGAGAGAGAGAGATTCTAAAGCAGGTGCAGAAATTCAAATAACTTGGAGCAGTAATAACTTCAGATGGAAAATGCAGAACAGAAATTAGGAACAGAAAAGGCCAAGCAAAGTCTGCATTTCAGAGAATGAGAAATATATTAGCCAACATATCCTTATCAATGAATGTTAGAAAATGAGTCCTAAAATGCTGTATTGAACCTATCTTGTTATATGGAAGTGAATTACGGACAATAGGCAGGTTTGCACAAAAATCATTGGAAGCAGCAGAAATATGTGGTTTATTAGAAGAATGTTGCGAATCCCCTGGACAGTAAAAATAACTAATGAAGAATGTAGGAGAAGAGCTGGAGAGACAAAAAACCTTGTCAAAAAGATAAGAGAGAGACAATGTACTTTCATAGGACAAGCAATAAGAAGAGGGGCATAGAAAATATTATAACAACAGGAAAAATAGAAGGAAGAAGATCCAGATGAAGACCAAGATAAATTATACTGGACAGTCTGATGGGATTGTGTGAGAGGAGAACACCAGCTTAGCTGATGGCCTGCATGAAGGATTGTGTACTCTGGAGAAACATAATAGCCAACGCCAGTCGGCACGGCACATGATGATGATGATGATGATGATGATGATGATGATGGCTAGTAAAGAGGATTAAAGTGAGAAAACGTAAATATTTTGGACACATTAAACGTCATGATAATCTACAGAAGACCGTCTTGGAAGGGTACAAAATTGGGAAAAGGAAAGAGAGGAAGACCAAGGCGAAGATGGCTGCAAGATATCGTTGATGATGTGCAAATGGATGCATCAGCAGCAGCCCATCTTGCTCACAACCGAAAGGCCTACAGGAGTGCTGTTAGGGAGGCAAAGTTCCACAAGGGACATGCAAATGAATGAATGAATGAACAAACAGTATTGCATGAGGCTAGAAGCACTCTGTTGTATAACGACAAAAGCATTGTGTTTTAGTGTGGATATAAGCAATGTAATGGATCGGATAACAAACGCTGTGCAGGATGAGGATACATACACTGTGCTGTTTCGGGATGTAACAGAATTATTCAATTCTGTATTTTTAACGGTATAAGGGAGTTAACTAAGGATTAGTTTGGTAGATTAACGTAATGGTTAACGCCCTTAGAATATTTTCTATCATACTGGTCAACGAAAGGTCAGTCTTAGCACGTTCAAGGTCATTTCTTGACATGTCCAGTCACAAGATAGTGTACCGGTAACAAAAGTCATTTAGGACATATGTTCAATTAGTTATTTTTAGCAACATTTGCGCTAAAAATGGGATTGTTGTTTTTAGAATTTTGTCCGAGGTTATAAACAGGCAATGTTTGCACGGTGTTTAGACCCTTTAGGGAACTTTAAAGTAGAAATCTTTTATCCACCATTTTTGTCTTCCACGGGATAGAAACTTCTGGAAGATTTAGAAATAGAAATTGTAGGGGATATTTAAGGACTGGGATTTTTCTTAGGGGATTATTAGCATGGATACTTAGCATGATGATTAGGATGAGGATTTGTGTGAGATTTTTGTGAGACTATGATGTAGTTAAGCTCACTATGAGTTGAGAATATGATAGGATGATCCTGTTCAGATGATTATCAGATTATGTCTTGAAGATTTGCGAGTGATTTAACATTGTGTGTAATGGGTTAGGAAGCACTTCTATGAATGTCTTAAACTGATCACTGAAATAATACATTTATTTTTTCGTGATGGAAAGGCCTTCATTGAGAATGTAAGCTGGTTGTTATGTTTTTTCATCATGCTGTACGTCTGTCACTTTATCTGAGTGAGAATGTTGCTCACTCCTTGTGATTCTCATACTGTTGTATTGTCTGTGGTAACCTGTATAATTAGACTTCTGAGAGAGTAATTTATTGAAATCTGTAATAGCAGAGTACTCGGCAGCAGTCAGGATACTATTATAGGGATACAAGCACTGTTTTGGAAGGAAATACAAGTACTGTATTGAATGGAAATACAACAAAAAAAACTACACTTGATGAGGATACGAGGACTGTAATGTTTAATGATACAGGCACTGTATTAGACGGGAGAAGCATTGTATTGGATAGACAGTTACAATATCATGTTTAAAGTCACGGAGTAGAATAAGGATATTGTCCATTAAGCCAGGCTGAACCCCATTACCAAGCTTATGGATCGCAAGCGCTCACAACTAGGACCACCATGAGGATGTAGTTAATAGTTCTGGCCGGATCCAGGTCTTGATAAGCTACGCTGCTTTTCTAGAAAAATATAATCTAAGTGTCGTAATTCAAGATCTTAGAGGGGCGAGGAGGAAACCTAATACTGAGCAGGGAACGTTACTTTTAGAAGCGCAAGAAGAGACAAGTACCACATCTAAATGAAACTCTTAGAAGAGAAAATAATGCAGGGTGACAAAAATCTGTTCTATAAAAGATGGATTTATCTTTCAAATGTGGATCTTATGGAAGATGGAGGTCACGAAGGAGCTAGTGCGTAGATGCCCTGCTTCCAGTCTGAAAGACTGAGTTCTTGACCTGGTAACTGCGCCCTACAGGTGATTCATCGCTAGAAATGGTTACTCGATACATCAGTACCGAGGAAGTCAAGCATTTGAGAAGAAAATACCTGAGTGTAGGGAGCAGAAATTTTGTTACGGGTTTCTTAAAATGTTATTCTTTCTCTTATTGCTTCTTCATGGAACTCGTACTATATACATATCAGTTAATACAGAGTTAATACGATATCAGACAAGGAAACATTAAGAGGCATTATTGTATTTCTTTATTGCACCTTTTACTCTGGTTCTCTTGTTGCTTTTATTTTCCCTTCCGTGAACTCTGCCCCGAACATCTGACAGAAAAGTTTACTCATCAGCGAAGCTCGTTCTCCCAAAGTTCCCACAGAGCTCCTGTCAAGGCAGTTAAACACTGACAGGTGCCATTTGTTGAATAGAAATCCTAGAACAAACAGAAAGAACATGCTCCCCAGAAATGCTTTAGCCATATTGTGTATTTTACTATGTTTCACCGAAGCACGTCCTATGGAGATACCCTTTCATTCGTAACACTCTCTTTAGCAAGCTCACACTTTTATGTTTATTATCACTGAGTCATTGTTCTCTGCAAATGTTCAAGAGAAGGAACAAAAAACACATTCATACGGAATGTATACAGAATAAAAACAGACACCGACACTGCACATACAATTTTATTGTTCAGCTGGACAGTCATAAATCGCAAAAATAAATCCGTCTGTGTTCCTCTTTATCAGTCATAGTTTCAGTAAAGGAATGTAAGCATACAGCCTTCAAAAAAGTCTCAACAGCTTCTTCTTATTGCTGGCATTAATAATTTTCCAAGTGCTAAACGCTTTATCCCTTATTTTCTTCTTTGTGCTGTTTTTCTGTTCTGTGACAGCTTAGGAGTTTTCAGTTTTTGGATCCTTCGGTTCTTAATAACCTGGGTCCTAATCTTGGGGGAACCCACAATCACCTTTTTGTTCTTTTTAACATCCCATGTGTTGGGGCCGTTGGTTTGAAGTGGTGTCTCCTGGAAAAGAAAAAAAAAAAGAAGTAACAAATAACAAGTTACGACATGTGTCTAAAAAAGTTAGGTGAATGTTATCAGAAAACAAACAAAACAGAAGATACAAACAAATTACCTTTAATGGCACTCAAAATAATCGCCATCCTTCAAAATACACTTTTGGCAACGTTCATAAAGCTACTGGAAGCTGTCAAGAAAGACCTCTTTAGGATTCCATTGCAGAACCGCTGTCACACGTCCTTTGAGTGCCCCCATATTTGGAAAAACTTTCGCCACTGTTTGCGCTTTTCAGGCGGGGAAACAGAAAGAAGATTCCAGTTCGAACTGGTGGCACCAGGTCTCATCCCCTGTGACGATGGTTCACAGAAAGGATGGATCCTCATCACACGTGGCAATGAAATCTCCAGAGGTTTTCATCTGTTTTACTTTCTGTTCATCTGTCAGTGTGTGCGGTACAAACCGGGAAAAGATCTTCCGCGCACCGGTTGAATCAGTCGTAAACACATTTTCTGCTCACGGCTTCCCTCCCGTACACTTGCACCATCATTTCATGCGTCTCCGTCGCCGTTTTTCCCAATCTGTAGCAGAACTTGATGTCCACTCGTTGCTCCGCTGCACTGTGACCTTACATCTCACATTGGTTGCGTTTGACTGCCCACAGCGGTTCTACCCCGTCGGTCACATGTTTTCCATGCTAGGTGGCACTTCTTGGCGTGTCTCTGGTTATCCATGTGCAGTGGCCACGCACCTGGCCCTTGTTGCCGTCGAGATATAGGACCATTCACTGAACCTTTTAGACATTTGACCGTCGTCCTTACATCTGCAGATTTTGCATGGTGTGAGTCTGAAAATGTCATAGACCTAAACGATTCCAACAAAAAATAAGCCTTGCTAACATGATGGTAAAAAGAAACTTCACTAATCGCTTTGGTTAAATTCTTTCATTATCTGATCATCTGTATTTCCTATTGTGGATGTATGAATGTTTTTTTTTTATTTACCCAAATGTAAAACTGCTATAAGTGCAGTATGAATATAATTTAATATTCGCAGCTGTGTAACATGAAATCATGCATCAATGTAGAAGACGTGTGAAACCAAATGTAACAGAAGATCATCATGGCATCAATGTAGAAGACTTGTGTGAAACCAAATGTAACAGAAGATCATCATGGCATCAATGTAGGAGACTTGTGTGAAACCAAATGTAACAGAAGACTATTATGGTACCAGCTGTGAACATCTTGTTGGCTACCGTGTAGTAAGAAATGCATGTTGTTCTATGACCATTTGAGTCCTTGTGGCCGAGTTATCAAAGATTATTATATGTGCTGATGCTAGTTCATAGATTACGAGTTATCAAAGATTATTATATGTGCTGATGCTAATTCACAGATTACGAGTTATCGAAAATTATTATATGTGCTGATGCTAGTTCATAGATTACAAGCTATCAAAGATTATTATATGTGCTGATGCTAGTTCACAGATAATACTTAATGCAAATAAAACACCGAGGTAAAGCGCTGTACTACACACTCCCAACAGTTAGTCATTCATGTCTAAGACTTGCTCCAGTGAATCTTCTTACATCTTACATTCTTCCCGTGCCGTTAAATGTCACATAGGGCTCGCATGGTAAGTTTGCCAAGATTTCTTGTTTCAGCGAGCTTTTCAACTTCATCAAGGGATGTTATTCCCACTAAACTGGCCTCTCTTAATAATGTCCTCTTTAGAGTTTCACGTGGTCGACCTCTTTTTCTTTGGCCTTATGTGTTCCACTTGATAGCTTGTTTTGGGATTCTCTGGTTGTTTCTTCTCAGAACATGACCGGCATGTGTCCATCTTCATTTACTGATCACCCATGAGACAAGCTGCTGTTTGCTCATCTGTCTTATCTTTTGTTGTTCTTGGAGTCGTATCATTTTATACCGAGTATTTTCCTTAGGCATTTGTTTTCAAAAGAGTCTAATTTCGTGTCTTTTTCTTTAGGTTTTCCAGCTTTCACATGCATAAATGAGGGTGGATATTACATTTGAACTGAATAATCTTAATTTGTTTTTGTTTTGTGCTTATCATTTTTGAATGCCATATGTTCTCAAGATTCTTGATTCAAAAGTTCCAATGAATAGATGATTTTACTTCATGCCACAGATGGATACGGCGTGATGAAGAAACATGTGATGTCACATATCAAACTAAACATAATAATTGCGTTTCTGGAGGACTTATTAACATAACTACAGTCGCCGCCAGAAGAACTAACAAAACCTAACTAACAGCTTGTAACTACTCTCTAACAGAGAACTAACTTCCTACCTAACACATAGCTTTGGAACTAAACTTTCAACTAACTCTCATTACAAATCACTTTCTGAACTGCCCATTGTCAAAAAACTCCATCAAACCTCTACGCGTTTTATGAATTTCGTGCCAAACAACTTCTTGAGTCACGTATCCCCAAGGGAAAATACAATGAAAATTTAACAGGCGTAAACACAAAATTTCAATATTATTATCTCCCTGTAGCATTCTGCTCAGTTGTTTGTATCACGTCACTCAAACATTTATGATTCTCCAAACTTCTATGTCCGTCTTATACGTAAAAAAATTCAACAAACTTAAAAGAAAAATACTACATAATCATACTCAGAGTTAAAACACTTAATCTAACACAGTATAAATACATACATACATACCTGCATTCATACATTCATTCACTTATTAACATGTTCCTTGCGGAATTTTGCATTCCTAGCAGTTCTGTTGTAGGCCTCTCTAGTAAGATAGATACCCTGCTGTTGATGCATCCATTGGCAGGTCATTGACGATATCTTGCAGCCATCTTCGCCTTGCTCTTACTCTCTTTCTTTTTCCCCATAATGTACCTGCCCAAGACTGTCTTCTCCAAATTCTCACATTTAATACGTCCACAGTATTTCAGTTTTCTCTGTTTAATCCTCATTACTAATCAACTTTCTGCAAAATTAAGTTATTGTAATTTAGATATATTTGTTGTTCTGTGTGTCCATGATATATGTAGGAGTCTTCTACAATATTTACATTTAAGTGTATTTATTTGTTTCTCAGTTGTTTCGTTAAGCGTCTAGATCACACAGACATATGTTGCGATGAGAAACCTTATTTTTGTAGTTGTGTCTATCTCTCTCTACAGCTTCTTTAGTTGTTTTGTTTTCTAACGTGCGATGGATGTCTTTTTAATTTTCCTCATTGTATTCTCATTATCACTTAGTAATGGCCCAAGATATTCAAAATTCTCCACCTCTTTCTGTTTTTCCTAATTGATATATATTTCAGCTGCCTTATTTGTTTTGCCAGTTGTCATCAATTTAGTTTTCTTTGCATGAAGATAAAGGTTTTGCTCTTCACTGTTCTTACGGAATGATATAACTACTTTCTCCATTTGTCTGTATGTGTTGTGGACAGTAATCATGTGACATCAACGTATCTAATCTCTGGTATTTCATACCTCCAATTTTCATGGCATCTAATGCTCTTTGTCTGCATCATCTCTGACATTTCTCATTATATTTTCAGTATACAAGTTAAATAAGTTAGGCAAAGTATGCACCCCTGACAGACCCATTGTTTTATGTCAAGTCAATCTGTTGTTTCACTATTTATTATCTTACTGCTGCCTGCTGGTCTAGATACAGCAGTGATATTAATATATACCACATGTATTGGACATCCATTTTTTCCATTATGTAATAATTATGTATATAATAATTATGTATATATATAAATAACATTCAATTCAAAATCAGTGCTATTACCTTTGCATTATTTCTTACATATTTATTTATTATATATTATAAATGTATAACAAATAATGCAAAAATAAAAGCACCGATTTTAACTGAGTGTACTTGAAGTAACTGGTTGAATTAGCCAGAGAGTGGGTCTAATGAAATATTGAAAAAAAAGTACTAAGCAAAAAATATAGCTACATACACTTGTATGAATGAAACAACATTAAAGACCTACAGACAGGATAGTATAGTATAGAAGCCGTATAGTATAAACGAATCATTCAGAACTTAACATACCAGAGAAAAAAGGATAAATTGAAAAAAAAAATACCCTGTATATTTCCCCTTCGTACTCGAGTGACACAGTGGCCTCCCGCCTTTTCCTAGCACTTGAGATTGTTTCCGTTGAACTTAGAGGTTGTGTTGTTTCTGGTGAGATCTGCGCTTCAGTTGAACTTGGAGCTTGTGTTGTTTCTGATGAGATCTGCGCTTCAGTTGAACTTGGAGATTGTGTTGTTTCTGGTGAGATCTGAGCTTCAGTTAAACTTGGGGGCTGTGTTGTTTCTGGTGAGATCTGCGCTTCAGTTGAACTTGGGGGCTGTGTTGTTTCTGGTGAGATCTGCGCTTCAGTTGAACTTGGAGCTTGTGTTGTTTCTGGTGAGATCTGGGCTTCAGTTGAACTTGGTGGCTGTGTTGTGTCTGATGAGATCTGCGCTTCAGTTGAACTTGGCGACTGTGTTGTGTCTGATGAGATCTGTGCTTCAGTTGAACTTGGCGGCTGTGTTGTGTCCGATGAGATCTGCACTTCGGCTGAACTTGGAGGTTGTGTTGTTTCTAATGAGATCTGCGCTTCAGTTGAACTTGGAGATTGTGTTGTTTCTGAACTTAGAGGTTCTGGTGTTTCTAGTGAGGTTGGTGTGTCAGGTGAACTTGGGTATTGTAAAGTTTCTGGTGGAGTCTAGAGTAGAAGTAAGTGATTATAAAACTAAGGTCTTATGTCTATATTAGTAAATATGTCAATTTTTTCTGTAACATCATAATCCCAACAGATATAAAGTTGTAAAAAGATGCTAGTACCCTTATTTCCCCTGACCTATTGGACAGTGATGTGGTCAGCATTATGCCTGGTTGCCTTTCAGTACACAGTCCTAGAATGTGCCAGGTACCTATTTCTACAGCCGGGTAAACGACGCCTGCACCGCTCTTCATAAGAAACACACTATCCTAGCTCCCTCAATCTTCTCAAGTTCCCCTAATCAGCCCTAACAACTCGCAATACAAATAATCTTGATTCCCTTCAGTAGTAACTGAATCTAAATGTGCATGGTGCAGGCCTCCCGTGACAAACTGACACTCTCGACTGAAAAATTGTTCACTGCGACTCGTCTTATCTTGGATTGCATGTTGCCATTTTCGTTAAAACTAAAACTTATTGCAGGTATCTTCCCATCGATCTGAGTCTCAAAATCATATTTTATTAATAACTTTCATCACTTGTTATCACTAACCTTCTCGAGAATTCGATGATAAATTCCTTATATCACAGGTATACCTCAGCATGTCCATCCGACACAAAATGCCCCTGGCCACCTTGATCTCCTCTCTCCCTACCTCCCTCCCTAACTCCCTCTCTCTCTCTCTCTCTCTCTTTCGCCTGCGACAACATACTTCCCATCATTTGCTCGCACTCACTTGGCTCCTTCGCTCTTTCCCTTTACATAGAGACACGAGCGCCTAATGACGGGGTCACTACTCTATTCAGTCTTGATTCTGTGTATTGGTAATAAATAACCTATACCGTTGCTGCAAAGATTTCTTCAAACAACGATTTTTTTTTTCTTTATCTATGTCTCCAACTATAGGGATAGATCGAAATATATACATTTTTTTGTTGCAGAGATAAGTTGATTCCTTTCTGTGCAAGCGATGTGTGACACTAAAAGAGATAAAACTAGAAAAGCTAGGAAATCTTCAACCAGACAGAAAATGTTATGAAATGTTACGGAAATAAAGAAATCATCACTACGATAAATAAAAACAATGGTAAATCTCTATGGAGCAAGAAGATGACAATGCCAGTAAAAATCAAACAGTAATAGGAAATAGAACTGCTAAATTATGTCTTGATTTACTGTAAAATTATATATATATATATCCTATATGTGTGTGTATGTATATATATATATATAAAGTATCTTACCGTTTCCCTTAAACAGACAGGGCAGCACTGACTTAGAAATGACTTGGGGTTTCCACAATATTGATATGGACATTGGGCCATAGCAAACTGCATTGTTCCGCTTGCATCGCACAATCCCCATGTGCAAGGGTCAATTTGGAAGAAGCTGGTTAGCTGAAATAGTTTGAAAACCATCTTAAAGGTGCAATCTGTTTTTATCTGGACAGATTATTGTCATAGCTCTTCAATCCAGTAGCACCAGATGCTGTATTTATGAAGTATGAGGTACAAGTTGGTCTTCGCTTACTTCAGTTCTAAATATAACACAAAAATTCCAACAGCTGATATCTTATATCCTTCCCGTGCCATTAAACGTCACATAGGGCTCGAAAGATAGTTCGCCAGTTTTTCCTATCTTCAGCGAGTCTTTCAACCTCATCAAGGGATTTTATGCCTATTAATTTGGCCTCTCTTAACAATGACCTCTTTAGAGTTTCACGCGGTCTTCCTCTTTTTCTGTGGCCCGTTGTGTTCCATTTTATAGCTTGTTTTGGGATTCTCTGACTGTTTCTTCTCATAACGTGACCAACATATGTCCATCTCCTTTTCCTGATCACCCATGAGACTGGTTGTTGTTCAGTCACCTGTCTTATCTCTGCCTTGTTCTTAAATTCGTTTCACTTGATGCCGAGTATTTTCCTTAGGCATTTGTTTTCAAAAGAGTCTAATTTCTTTTCTATTTCTTTAGTTGTTTTCCAGCTTTCACATGCATAAATGAGGGTGGATATTCCATTTGAACTGAGTAGTCTTAACTTGGTTTTTGTGCTTATAACTTTTGAATTCCATATGTTCTCAAGATTCTTGAAGATTGATGCTGCTTTTGCAATTCTGATCCTAACTTCCTTTCTAGTGTCACCATCCTGGTCTATGTAGCTGCCAAGGTATGCAAATTGATTGACTTCTTCAATATCTAACCTTTCTATGTGTATTTTTCCATTTTCCATTTTGATTAATGGGAAGTTTCATTATTTTTGTTTTGTCCCTGTTAATTTCAAGTCCTATTTTGCTAGCCTGTGAAGACAGGCTATCTGTTTTTTCTCGCATGGAATTCACATTTTTACTGATAAGAGTTATGTCATCAGCAAAATCAAGATCTTCTAGTTGGGTCCCATGTACCCAGTCAATACCTATGTTACCTGTGCAGCATTTTTTCATTATGAAGTCTATTGTAATTTCAAAAAGCAAAGGAGACAGTATACATCCTTGTTTCACATCTGTTTCAATCTGGAACCATTCACTCATCCCTTCTTCTATCTTGACTGCACAAACATAACCACTGTAGAAGTCCTTAATGATGTTGACAATTTTAGATGGTATTCCATATAGACATAAAATTCTCCATAATGAATCTCTGTGTATGCTATCAAATGCCTTTTTAAAGTCCATGAAGTTCAGCATTAATGGTTTCTGCTTTTTAATATGTTCTTCAAGTATTATTCTTAGAAACAATGCAGATGGTGATGTGAAAGACAACTTCTATCACCAATTACAACAAATCATCAACAGCTGATATGTCTCTGGTTATTTTCATGAGCTTAATTTGTATATGATATAGTTTGATTTTCTTCTCATGTTCTGGTTAGCAGAAAACCGATTCAACAGTGTCATGATATTGCGTTATAATGTGAAGTTACCTGGTGGTAATCTATGAGACATACATACACACCTCGAACATATTCGAAAATTATAACATATAAATTACCTCATAGAAAGTTCCGTTGTATTCACAACCCTGTTAGAAAGGAATATGTTAAAATTATCTGTGTGTAGAAAAAAATAATAATTTGTGCGGATATGTTTATTTTGGATAGGAAATTTAACAGGAAAATTAACACACTCTGTCCACGAAAGCAAATTTATAAGAAGTCAGGCAGAAACATTTACAAGTGTTTTACTGGTGTTGGGCACGGATCATTTTATGAATTCACTGAATGGAGATAGGAAAGACACGAAACTCCTGAAGTACCAAACAACATCCATTACATAAAATCAGACATTTTAAATCAGACAAAATTTTACTGGAAAATGATGGGCATGAGGATAATGTCCGATGTGACTATAAACAGCCTGCAGTTGACAAGCTAGCGTCAGGGATAGCAAACTAAAGCTGAACAAAACCCTATTCCATTTCTTCATTGCTACCTCCAGTAACAGGGCTAGCCTGGCTAATGGAGCAATGAAGCCATAGTCCACATGGCGGTGGAGTCTACTAACGGAGCAAAGAAGCCATAGTCCACATGGCGGTGGAGTCTGCTAACGGAGCAAAGAAGCCATAGTCCACATAGCGGTGGAGTCTGCTAATGGAGCAATGAAGCCATAGTCCACATAGCGGTGGAGTCTGCTAATGGAGCAATGAAGCCATAGTCCACATGGCGGGTAAAGTTTGCTAACAGAGCAATGAAACCATAGTCCATATGACGGGTAAAGTCTGCTAACGGAGCAATGAAGCCATAGTCCACATTGAGGTTGGAGTCTGCTGACAGAGCAATGAAGTCATATTCCATGTGGTGGTAGAATCTACTAATGGAGCAATGAAGCCACAGTCCACGTGGCGGTGGAATCTGCTAACGGAGCATTGCACACCCTCTGCTTGTTGGCTCCACCCCGGGGCTGAAAAAATTACCTGCCATAGTCCGCTCCTAAGCAGACAAATGCTGCACCTCGACATCTTCACCACGTCGGCTGTAGAAAACTAGCTCGCTGTTCTACGGAGACTTTTCTGTTGCAATGACTTTCCTTTTGTTTTTCCCTTTTAAGTATTTTTGACACTTGTAGCACATAGCTGGGAGGAAAACTATGTTGTACAGTGCTCTTTTTCTTTCAGTTGTGATAAATATGTTTTTCAGTAAAGCTGTCATTTGTCCAGTTCTCTGATTTGCTTTGTTGCATCTTTCTCAATACTGGCTTCTCCGGTTTTTTTTTTTTTCAGAGAATGTGATATCTAGATATTTGAAATGGTTACTTGTTTCAACAGATCAATGTCTGGGAATATATTTGTTGCACTTTCTTCTGTGCCAGTGATCGCGACTTCCTTTTTTTTTCTCTGCACTGATTTTCATGTTGTGGTTTTTACATGCTTAACGTTATGCTTTAGAACGTTTTCAAAGCATGAAATAAACATGATTTAATGTTATTTCATCACTGAATGCAGCGATGCCTGAGTCTGATTTTGAACCTTTGAATCTTTGAACCCCGGGGGGGCAAAGGGGGGGGGGGGGTAAGCTGTCAAATGAAGGTAAAAAGGTAAATGCTAAAATATAACGTTGTAGCTTTGTTTTCTGGGTACAACATATGTTTATTTTAACTATTAGATTGTTTCCACTGTTTTATTTCAGCCACCAATAAACTGTTTTCCGCTTCTACATCTTCATTTCAGAAGCTGTTTCTTGTAACCACTTCTTTACTGCATTACCTATGTAAACTGTTTTCTGCCCTCCGATCTTTACCTCAGTGACAGAAACAAAAGAATTCTTCTTTTCCTGTTTCCCCATGTCTGCTGCATGATCATGTTAAGTATTCATTCTCCCTACATTGATGTTGTTTTCTTTTTCCACATATTCACTGCAATAATGCAATGCCCACTAGTAATACAATATGAATTGTCTGCTTAGTCTTTTGTTTCTTATCAATATTTATCACACCAATATCTCTCTCTGAACCTAAGTACTCAAGGAACATAGGGCTTCTGCAAGGTTTTCCACAAATGTTTGTCCTTTGCCTTTTTTATTCCACTCCTGTCCATGTGAGCCCTCTATTGCTCAACTTTCTTCTCCGTGTCTCTTTTGGTTTACCCTTATTTCTGTTCCCCTATAGTTTCCATCTTAGCGCTGTGTTTGGTAGTGAGTCGTCAGTCATCCGGAGCACATGTCCCAACCATCGCCAGCATCTTTCCTCCATAATTGCTTTCAGTGGCTTTATTTGAATTTGTACCAACAAGATGCTATTTCTTACGGTGTTTGGCCACAATATTTTTCTAATTCTTCGTAAACATTTACTCTGGAAAGAATTCAGCTTGTTTTCTATAGTTTTGGTGATTTTCCAGTATTCACTTCCACAAAGTAGTATACTTAGAACATTACTCTTAAATATCCTGATTTTTGTCTTCATGTTTAGCTTTTTAGCTTTCCATATAGTCTGGAGCATATCATATATATAGATATATATATATGTGTGTGTGTATGTATATATATATGTGTATATATATGTGTATATATATATACCGGTCCTTTTGGGCAAGTAGGACAGCATCCATCTGTTACTGCGTTGTTGCACAAAGCCGAGGGACAGTCGCTGCTGTTCAGCTCGCGATATTCAACATATCCATACTCATTACAGTAGCCGTAAGTGCAGTTAGAAATGTGGAAGGTGCTACTGGCCTGAAAATAAAATGTAGACAAATTGTCATATTAATAAACACTTTCGAAATGAATAGTTAGACTAAGTGGAACTATGATTTTAAACTGTTTCAAAGTCGTCTCTTTAGGATATATATACGTCTATAGGTCCACTATTGGTATATGATATATTGATGAGCAAGAATAAGTCCACTGTTGGTATATGGTACAGAATGTTCCATAAGTAACTGAGCACTAACCCAGCATAGATTCCGGTATCGTAGTGATATCTTAATATTTGCAGTATCTAGCCACATCTAAATGCCCCAGTCATTAAGATATCACTACGATATCGGAATCGATACTGGGTTAGTGCACACATATTTTCCGAACGTACTGTATATTGATAATCAAGATTAGGTCCACTGTTGGTATATGGCATTTTGGTAATCAAGAATACGTCCACTGTTAATATATGGTATATTGGTAAGCAAGAAACATTGACAGTGCAAGAATGCTGCAATCGTTATTCTTTGGAATATGCATGCTAAAAAGCTTTGTCTATGTGTTTAATTGGAAACCTCTAGCTGACATAACTGAATAAATGTTAAAAAAAAAAGTAACATCAAATTTTTTTGTGTAAAATTAGATAATTACTTTTGGATAGAATCTATCTCCTGCCATGACGCATTTCTGCCTATAAGTCGCATGCTTCATGGTCATTAAATTGTCAATTAGATTCCACCAGAAATCTTTTCTATCCAGCATCTCACGTTATTCATGTCAAAGCTCTGATTCATGTTAAAATTCTGATCCATGTCAAAGCTCTGATTCATGTTAAAGCTCTAATTCATGTTAAAGCTCTGATTCATGTTAAAGCTCTGATTCATGTTAAAGCTCTAATTCATGTTAAAGCTGTGATTCATGTTAAAGCTCTGATCCATGTTAAAGCTCTGACTCATGTTAAAGCTCTGACTCATGTTAAAGCTCTGATCCATGTTAAAGCTCTGATTCATATTAAAGCTCTGACTCATGTTAAAGCTCTGATTCATGTTAAAGCTCTGATTCATGTTAAAGCTCTGACTCATGTTAAAGCACTCATGTTAAAGCTCTGATCCATGTTAAAGCTCTGATCCATGTTAAAGCTCTGACTCATGTTAAAGCTGTGACTCATGTTAAAGTTCTGACTCATGTTAAAGCTCTGACTCATGTTAAAGCTCTGACTCATGTTAAACTCTGACTCATGTTAAAGCTCTGGCTCATGTTAAAGCTCTGATCCATGTTAAAGCTCTGATTCATATTAAAGCTCTGATTCATATTAAAACTCTGATTCATATTAAAGCTCTGACTCATGTTAAAGCGCCTGCATTTTTCCATGAAAATCAGTGGCAGCAAACAGTTCCACAGTTCAAAACCTGATAACGGCACTTTTGTTTGACCAGCAGGGACTTGTTAGGGCCTTTTTAATCTGACAGAACCAGACTGAAAGTGATTTAAGGCCTTTCTTCCAAACACTGCTTGTATAATGTATAACTGCTCAGAATAAGTATTAATGAGTATATCCACTTACTCAGAGAAAAAAACTAAGTGTGTGTTGGTGGATGTGTGGGTGTGGGTTGGTGTGTGGGTGGGTGGGTGGGTGGGCGGATGGTGTGTGTGTGTGGGGGGGGGGCAGACATACACAAATTCGGACACAACGCACACAACGGCTACAAGCCCGTAAGTCACAGAATCAGGCACAACCCATGTAAGGACATCATTGTTCATTTATCAGATAATTAGACAAAACATGACGACTTACGTTATAATACTGTCCATCGTATTCGCATTCCTGAGGACGTGGAAAATAAGAAGTAAATAAATAAAACAGTGCATTTGATACCATAAGACTCGAAGCTCAATATTCATCAGTTTGTAAGTTTAGCATAAGATAAGACTAGTCAGTACAGCTTTGAAGGATGTTTATAGTATATCCTTAGATGCTTCTATGACCACTTACAGTCTAACTTTATATTTCCGTATGTAATTATTCTTAGAAAACTTAAGACATCTTGAATCAAATTATGCCATGATCATGGATCAGAGCCAGGTGATCTCATTATATAGAAAGACTGGCAACTACTGTTTGTTCTTATAGTCAAGCATGTACTGACAAGTGCTGGATTACCAACAAGCAGCAGACAATGCAGACACTCTGTACTTGAATAAAAGACCATACTTTACGTAAAGCAAGGTCCTAGTGAAAAAAGCAATTCGTATTAAAACACGAAAGGACCATCGATGATCATTCTTTGTGGTATTCACTTGCGGTTTTACAAGGATGTATACATTATATTTGACATTTTTAAAGAAGAAGACAAGTATGCCAAGTAAAGTCCATATTTGAGTTAGCTGTTTTTAAACATAAAATGTATAAAAGGTAGTACTTGACTCTGGGGGCCAAACTAACTTTAAATAAGATCAACCAAACAGAGACAGACAGCAAAAATGTTGTGGTGTCAGCTCGCAGTAACAAAGATTAAGAAAGGGCTCTAAAATTTTGTATTAAGTTAAGCTTGTAGTAAATGTTTTAAAAAATAAACTTATGATTTTGGGGGTCATAAAGATTACATTATTTTTAGAAACCTTGTATAAAATTTGACTTTCGGGAATTTTCCTTTCGAAACTAGAGAGAGGAAGCAGAAGGTAGAGACAGCAGACATAAGAATTGTCTTGGGCAGACAAAGAGTGACTTAGATTTGAACTGACAAAAGAAAATGAGCACACATTCTCGTATATGTATACATAATTCATAATATTACTGTCGTAACATAAGTTTCTTGACGCTTGTTTGGATGCAATTCTTACAAAACAGTTGTATTAAAAGAAAATGAAAATGCAAGTTCAATGAAATAGAAGAAATCATTCATAATAGAACTAGTTTTAGCGGTTCAAACAATTTATTTGAACTCGTTGTAATTTTGCAAATCTGTGGGTGCTGTGGTGGTAGTGTTATGTGTTTTCCATGTGGTGACTATTATAAAGAAGTGTATAGAATGTAACAACAAGTATTCATAGACTCAGAGAACCAGACTAGAAAAGTCTAGAGAAACTGCCAAAACACCATGACAGACGCAACATGAGCAAGAAAGAGAACAGAAATGTTAAAAAAAAAAAGACCCAGAGAAAAGAAAAGTAAAAAAATAGACCCAGAGAAAAGAAAAGTAAAAAAAAAAGACTTAGAGAACAGAAAGGTCCAAAAAATAGACTCAGAAACAAACACATACACTGGGAGAACAACTAAAATCAAGTGAAGACATCATGAACATAAACAGCGATAATGAATGCTTACATAACCATCTGGACAATATGGACAGCACTGTCCAGGCAACTTCTCAGCGTTTCTGCATGTACTGAAGCAGTCAACGATAGCGAACTGCATCCTCCCATCTTCGTCACAGATTGCAGGGTAGCAAGGATCAACGTTCGATTCGTTTTTGTCCTGGAATTTTTTTTTAATTGTCATTTTAGTTTAAATTATATATACTCGAGCACACTTACACGAGGTACCAATAAGTGACAATGTTACTCTTAAGTATATTAAATATCTTTAATCCTCCCCTCCCCCTACCTCTCTCTCTCTCTGTGCATGTGTGTATGTATGTGGATGTGTATGTGTCTAGCGTTCCAAGCCTTTACGACTCATCACTGTTAATGAGCTGCGTTCTCCAGAGTTATAACTTCGCCTGTCTGTTTCCACTTCTGGTCCTGACTCTCTGACTGTCAGTCTTCGCAACAGACAGATTTCATAGCAGAATCGAATGGTGGCACTTTGTATAATTATGGATGTCTCTGTTGGTTCTAAATCTCCAGATCTCTATTGTTATATTCTCTGATGGGAACACAGTTCTTGTTCTAATTCTTTTGTCACAACACGACCGTTGCATTTCATTTCTTTCTCTCTGATCTATGCAGAACTATTTGTCTTGTAGCTGCTTTATGTATCAGTCTTACTTTAGTCAAGCTGATTCATGTATTTGTTCTATGTTATTCAATCAATATTATTTCTATATGGTGTAGCAAAGCTAGCCGCCTCTGGCCACAGTACATGAAAGATTGCCTACCTTCTGGTAAGAAAGTCAAAACTTACCTGAGGACCACCTGGACAATAGGTAAGACCATACAAGCAAGGGTTTACGTTGAAAGAGCTGCCGGGCTGAACAAAAATATTGGTTAAAAAAAAAAACTCATTTATGATATGTCAGTGATAAAAATGCTTGAAATATTAATAAACTTTTAATTCTTCTATTTTATTAAGGAAACTGTTCTGTACCTTTGTTTAATCTTTATATATAACCATGAACGAACGGTCAAAAAGAACAAACAAAGAAACACGCAGGCATTTCATTTCTCCGATCCAACAGCCATTTGAGCTGGCCATCTTTGGCTCAAAGTCGATGGTAAAGTATCTGCAGGGCTTCTTTAATTGTATTGAATTTGTATATACACGAATAATTAGTGTTTTCATTTCATTCATTTGCATGTCCCTTGTGGAACTTTTCCTTCCTAACAGCACTCCTGTAGGCCTCTCGGTTGTGGGCAAGATGGCCTGCTGCTGATGCGTCCATTTGCAGATCATCAACGATGTCTTGCAGCTGTCTTCGCCTTGGTCTTCCTCTCTTTCTTTTTCCCATTATGTACCCTTCCAAGACGGTTTTCTCTGGATTATCATGACGTTTAATGTGTCCAAAATATTTAAGTTTTCTCTGTTTAATCCTCTTTACTAGCCAGCCTTCTTCAATATTAAGTTCTTGTAGTATGGATATATTTGTTCTTTCTTGTGTCCATGATATTTGAAGAACTTTTCTGTAACATTTACATTCAAAGGCATTTATGTGTATAAGTATATAAAACTAAGTATATAACTATACACGAAGCCACTCAGTAAGGCTGTGCTAGCAGCATTATTTATACATTGGGTTTGCATATAATGTGCTTTCAATGTTCAGGTGTTCCGGCAGGTATTGCTGCCCCAGGTCTATGAGTGCCGGACATTCTAGGAGATGGCGTGTGATTGTTTCTTGGTTACTATCACACAGTCAAACATTCATGCATAATATTCACATATATAAACTTACATACGGCATAGATGGCAAAATAAAAAATACAGAAATAGACACACACATATGAAGACAGAAATAGACAGACAGACATAAAGACAGAAATAGACAGACAGATATGAAGACAGAAATAGTGAGACATAAATACAGAAATAGACAGACAGACATAAATACAGAAATAGACAGGCAGACATAAAGACAGGAATGGACAGACAGACATAAAGACAGGAATAGACAGACAGACATGAAGACAGAAATAGACAGACAAACAGACATAAATGCAGAAATAGACAGACATACAGACAAAAGACAGAAACACACATACAGACATAAAGACAGAAATAGACAGACAGATGTAAAGACAGAAATAGACAGACAGATGTAAAGACAGAAATAGACAGATATAAAGGCAAACAAATATTTACTCACAGGATGTACGGTTCCGTCATACAAACAACCCTGTCACAGAAAATAACAATTATTCCTCACATTAGACAATACGAAGAATGGTGAAGAATTGTTAGGAAATCTGAAAGCTCCAACTACTTGTATTATGCTTTTATTTCGTAAGCTCAAGATGTGACAACACTTCTTCGCTGTTCGTGTTTTGCATTGTTTGTTTTTTTTTCCTCAGGGAATAAGAATTCTACCCAAATTAATGGTAGGAGATAAGTGCGATGACTACTCCTGTAAAACTAGTACAGGTGACGTATAGGCAGACGGAGATGTACGGTTTAGTTTCATTAAAGGACAGAAGAGAAAGACAAGGGCAGAGGTATATAGTAAAAAAGATTAGTGAATTTTATGCCGGACCTTCATACACAAGGATTTCTCTTTGGAGTTCTCCAGCAACCTGCTCCCGGTCTCGGCCTTGCCGGTATATCAGGACCTTATCATCATCATGTGGCAGTGTCCTTCCACCATGTCCCGAGATCTGTTCGCCCTTGAAACTGTGAGTGTACGCGTTGAAGTTGGAAATAAAGGGGAACTCTGTGGCTGTGTCAGAGTATATCGTTACTGGATCCGAGGTCCAGCTGCCAAACTTGAACACTGCCTTCTTCCCGGAAAAGTGCCGCATAGATCCAGTTAAGTAGAAATGGACTAATTTTGAGTTCCAGAAGCTAAACCATCAAGAGGCTCAAAATGCTTAAGAAGATTGAGTCGGGGTGGGTGCGAAACCAGTGGCTGGAGTCACTAAACAGATCATGGTTGACAAAAAATATGTTTCATTTGTGTGCCAGGTCACGCGGGGGTGAGAGGTAATGAACGAGCTGACAGAATTGTTGGTATGGCTACAGTGGAGGGCGGACAAGCAATGGACCGGGCTGATATTCTGAACACACGGAGAGAAGCTGGTCGAATCACCGATTGAATGAACAGTTCTGAATCTGCATTCATTAACAAATTGCTGAAACATAACGTAAAACGTGAGCTTAACTTCTAGTTCAAACCATGTGGTTCCGGCGTTCCATATTCCTGAATGTAGTGGTCCAGAAATGTCAGGGGTCTTCTGTCATCAGAATGACACTGTTTAATAGCTGTTGCTAGAAAATAAGGCTTGCCTCTGTGGTCCAGGTCGTTGAAATGATTAGAGACTGGCTTGCAAGCACGACAAGGAGATATCACAAAGATGCTTCTGCATATGGTCACTTAATATCTCTCCAGTACAGGTTATCCTGCGCATATATTGCGGGACTCGCATGTGAGTCCCTCCTGGAGTGTGAGGACAGCTTGATGAAAAGTAATCGATTTCATTTCCCCTACTACAGGACAGTCGACACTGCCAGTGCGGTAACATTTTCTAGTACCGACAAATGCAAGATCCTGCTGAAGGGACTATTGACAAGGATATGCTTCAGATTTGGTTCCCGTTTCTAGGTTAACAGGCGCAGATAACTGATGTCGCCAGTGGCAAATGGTGACAGAGAATATTTTTAACCATCTGGCCAAGTGAATGAAAAAAAGCACTAATTTTGCTCTGTCACAGGTTTTTGTTTGTGAATTTTTTTTTTTGGGGGGGGGGGGGCGCCTCTTTGCGGTTCACTTTTCTGGGTACGGTTGAACGGTTTTCTAAGAACTGTTTCTGGATAATGGTGACGACAAAATACGTATTCTAATACTTCGTTCGATTTTTCCTCTTAAGTCCAAGTCATTCTGGAATAGACCGCAAAAATGCTGGGGGTTGTAGGACAGTACAATGGTCAAAGGTAAATAACAATAAAATAATTAAGAAACACTTGTCTTTAAGCTTACTGCCCTTAGTCGGTTGTATACTGATTTGTTGTCACTGTTATCTCCCCTGAAAAAATAAGCTCAGTCTCCATATAAAAACCATGGGGCTTGTGTTTGGCACGTGGTACAAAATCTTAAGTTACAGGCAGTTTAATGCCAGTCGTTGAAAGAGGCTGTTGTTCTAGTCAGTCGCTTGAGTGATCGTTATGCAGTGTATTTGAATATGTGATTAGGATATGTAATTCTGAAAGTAATCTTTTGTTCATATGGCTTGGTTTAGCCGCCCAGAATCTGTTCGTCTAGATTTGTTGAGTGTTTTGATAAATTGCTTGGTATATGTGCGCCATCACTTCATATGCATCATCATCATTATGTGCATCATCATTATGTGCCACATAATAAACCTTTCATATATTATGAAGGCGCTGACTCAAGCTTCTCATGTGCCATGCCACGTCGTGTTAAATTGTTCCTGATAGTTACCTGAACTGTGTTGAAAACTTGTGTTCTCACTGTTGTAAGTCTGTCATGTTGTCAACTGTTGAGTGATGAATTATGTGAATAAATATAAAGTGACCCCTTACTGTGCAGCGTCAGATGATATAACAGTTAAGGAACACGCCAGTAGCTGAGGGTGTATGGGATCGCTGACGGTTTTAGGATGAGAAGACGTGTAAAGTAGATATAATTGGGCGTCGGTAGGTTTGTGGAATACGGAGGTGAAAAGACAGTCAGTGCTGATAGCTAGTTTGATGTCTTAACAGACTTGTAGGAAATTTCGAAGCTAAATTTGATGCTCTTATTAAACGAGCTGGCTAATTCACAGGGGTTTTTTTTAGCTTGTCATCTGGCATAGTAGTAATTCCTGTGTCATCATCAGTGTATCTTTTAAAGAATTCTCGGAATCTGCCAGTGTAGGCTTTCCATAATATGGCTTCCAGAAAACCAATAAAGAAGCACGCATAAATGTGACCCAATTTTACTTCCCATGGTGACGCAAATGACTTGATCAAATACTCGCCACTGAATTGGAAGGAATTTATGCGAGTGCCATTTCTGCGAGTCTTATTATGGTGTTGGTGTTAGGTTGAATGTCTTTATTAAGAAAATAGCGGGGGGTCCTAAGGGCCCTTCTTGTAAAGGAGAAGTGTAGATGGAGCGTCAAGGAGAGTGATGCAATAGGTGTGATACTGGGAGAGTTTGATCGTTTCGAAAGTTGTTAAATCATCTTTCCTTTCTTTCAGAAAAGAGGCCAGTTTGTGTACTAGGGGCTGTTAACTTTTTAGATGTCAAAAGTTATTTCTCCCACACACCCCCCCCCCCCCCCACCCCCCTTCCACCCCCTGAATAAGAATATTATTTTCCTTAATTTCAACCGAATACAATCTTATTCTCCTCTACCTTCAAATGCAGCCAAATAGTCTTATTTCATCCTTTTCCCCACCCCTAACTACAGCCGAATAGTCTTATTTCATCCTTTTCCCCCACCTCTAACTACAGCCGAATAGCTTTATTTCAACCCTTTCACTGCCCCTAACTACAGCCAAAAAATTCTTATTTCTTTCCCTAACTACAGCCGAATAATTCTTATTTCTTTCTCTAACTACAGCCGGATATGGAGCTATTTTTACCTGGAAATCGCTGTTGACTGGAGGAGACAGTAAAGAAATACACACAAAAAAAACAGTGCTTATAAGGAAAATTGTACTGGGCTTTTCGTTTTCTTTATGTTGTGCAAAAGAGTATCATTAACATCAGCAAGTGCTTAAATAGTGGCATAATATGATGTTCAGAAATGGCACCTGTATAGGCAAAAGAACGTGGACATTGCTGCAAATCTGTCCACAAGTAAATTGAACGTAAAATAGGTCAGGAATGTGTTTACTTACAGGGACAAAAGAACTACTTAAAAACTTTTACCGGTTCACAGACTGGACAGCATTCTCCAGGCACGCTCTGGATATTTCCACAAACAAGCTGAGGACAGTCTACAGCTGTAACTTGTATCCTGCCATCTTGGCAGTAGCCCGTGTTGCAAGGATCGATCTGAAACTCGCTGTTGAGCTGTGTTAAAATTAAGAGAACCATTTATCATCCATTTTTGACAAATTGGTAACAGAGGAAAAAAAAACCCGATATCCTTTGATTGTAAATATAGAATTTATTATTATTGCATACAGACAGAAAGAAAGGATTTCCACGACGAAAACTCACCTGATAGAAACTGCCGTTGTACTCGCACCCCTACAAAAGAAAGAGAAGGACATTGAACGGTTAAATTAAAAAGCACGAGAGAAATGTAGTAGATACATAAGACGTGCAGTTTAAAACATTAACAATTTCAGCTTCATAACAGAAAAGCATATTCTATATACCTTTGTGAACACAGAAAAGACCTTCTATACTTTAGAATATTGAATTTTAGAATCATTAGATTTTAACGAGTTAAATTAATCAAATAAAACATGTTTCTCCCCATTCTCTCAGGCATGTACGAGCCTACATGGGGATGGTTTTAAAAACACTTGTAAATAAAAGGAGCAGAATTGTTCTATATAAAATTCACATTTATCCAAGGAGTAATAGTTCCTTGTTTTTTTTTCTGTCTCATATGAAAAGAAGTGAATTAACAATGTCAAGTGTAAATGATATATATATATATTCACATACAGCTTGTGTATATAAATCTGCGTGTATTTAAAGCTGTTACACACATTTGCGCGCGCACACATATACATATACAAACATTCATATATATATATATATATAGGGAGGGAGGAAGAGAGAGAGAAAGAGAGAGAGGTGCATATGAATTGTGGTCCCGTACTCATATTTAAGCAGTTTTATTGAATATTTGACTCGCCAGCAAAAGAGAAAATCTCAGGTGTGTTTATATATATATATATATATATATATATATATATATATATATATATATATATATATATAATAGGGAGAGAGAGGAAGAGAGATAGAGATGGGGGGGGGGGGGGAGGAAAGAGAGAGAAAGAAAGAAATCTTTTGGTAATCTGACACTTGTCACCTGAAGTTGGCTTGGACTGTCTCTTATGTACAAATCTCTTTTCACTGAACACGACTGCAGTCACTTGTAAGGTGTACTATGATATGCACTATATCTTCTCCATTTTATGAGATGAAGTGTGAGAATATTCATTAAATTGGCCTGTCGCTCTTTTGTCATCAGTTTTAATGCAGATAGAGGGTCTTGGTGACGTACTTGGTTAGTGTACTCGACTCTCACAGTGACCTTGGTGGTTCAAGTACTGGTGGGGAGGCCTCTGCGCTGGAGAGGCCTGGGTTACTCAGCTGGAGAGGCCTATGCTGGGTCATCCAGCTGGAGAGGTATGGGTCATCCAGCTGAGAGAGGCCTGGGTTACTCAGCTGGAGAGGCCTGGGTTACTCAGCTGGAGAGGCCTGGATCATCCAGCTGGAGAGGCCTATGCCATCCAGCTGAGAGAGGCCTGGGTCATCCAGCTGGAGAGGCCTATGCCATCCAGCTGAGAGAGGCCTGGGTCACTCAGCAGGGTTAGGGTTAGGGTTCATGATTTCTTCCTGAGCCGGGGAAGCAGAGGCAACCAGACCTGATGTTCGCCACAGATTGTGCAGGTCACAGAAAATATGGCGTAAACATCATATCCCAAAGTGCCTGAGTGTATGATATGGCTGTGTTTTCCTTCAGTGCAGAAAGACTAACTTAGTTTAACAATATAATAAGAAGCGTGTATTGTACAATATTATCAAGATATATAAAGGACCCTGGACAGCCAAGAAAAGAAACGAAGTTCCAAAGGAGGCTGAGCAAAAGAGAGAAATTATGGCAAAGTTCAGAACACGACAGTCCACATATTTAGGGCATGTTTTGAGAAGAGGCAAAGTGGAACACCTAGTGACAACAGGAAAAATAGAGGGGAAAGGGGCAGGGGAATGCAAAGAAACAACATACGTGATGGCATAGAGCACGGTTCAGCAAACATCTTCTAGAAAAAGTAAAGGATAAATGGTTGTTGAAATCAATGGCGACCAACGGCTGATTTGGCATGGATCATATATATGTATATGTATATATATATATATGTGTGTATATATGTGTATATGTATATATATGTGTATATGTATATATATGTGGATATATGTATATATATGTGTGTATATGTATATATAAGTGTGTATATGTATATATGTGGGTGTGTGTGTATATATATATATATGTATGTATATGTATATATATATGGGTGTGTATATGTATATATATGTGTGTACATGTATATATATGTGTGTGTATATACGTGTATATATATGTGTATATGTATATATGCGTGATTATGTGTATATGTGTATATGTATATATATGTGTATATGTATATATATGTGGATATATGTATATATATGTGTGTATATGTATATATAAGTGTGTATATGTATATATGTGGGTGTGTGTGTATATATATATATATGTATGTATATGTATATATATATGGGTGTGTATATGTATATATATGTGTGTACATGTATATATATGTGTGTGTATATACGTGTATATATATGTGTATATGTATATATGCGTGATTATGTGTATATATGTGTACATGTATATGTGTGTATATGTATATATACATACATACATAGGTCGCAAATGAAAAACAAAAAAAAACTCTATCGTTCTCTCACCGGTCCATTTGGGCAGATACTGCAACACGTGCCAGATATGGCGTTATTACAAATTTCCTCTACGCATGGAGCTGACTCAAATCTCAAAGTTCCATTATATTCACAGTAAGCTTCTGTGCAGTTAGAAATCTTGATTGTGCTGCCTGCCTGAAAAAAAAAATAAATATGCGCTGGTCTGTATTATTAAATTAACTCAGATTGTCAGCTTATAGAATGTGATATTATGATGTTTACCTCCTCAATATCTTTGTCCAGATAACATATGACAAGACGTCGATGTAATAATGTATAATGAATAATGCTGTATTCTTATCTGCTGTTCAACTTATTCACACAACTAAGATCAATCTGATGTCCCAGTTACGATTCTGGTGAAAAGATGAACACTCTTGAACTTCTTTTTCCATGAAATAAACAGTGAAAAGTGTTGTTTTTTTTTTTTTTTGCTCTTTTTATGACTTAAACACTTATATTCCAAATGTGTAAGTCTTTCCTGGTTTTACTGTATAAGAGACAGTGATTAAAAAGTCATATCTGGAGGTCAGCGTGTATACACTGTTGAGCTTCCTTAATTCAGTCTCAGTACCTTGGTTCTGTTTGTACGCGTTATATCGTAGCAGGAAAAGAAGAACTGTTCTGGGCTCTGCCTTCATAACCGATAATCTTAGGTCAGGCGACCTTATACCCCCTTGGCTGCTGCATCTATTCGTCAGATATCCTGCCAGCGCTACGGAGTTCATGCACTGTGCTGAAGCTCTAGTACCTATGAACTGATCTTGAGTGCTGTCATGTTTAAATTTAAAAGTTCAGTATTGAAATGTCATACCATTTCAGAGTTCTTCCAACACGAGTTTACACGAGTAAACATACATACAGATGGGAAACAGACAGCTAAACATTTACACGGACAGAAAGACATACAGATGAAAACCTAACTCCTACCTCATAGACAGTCCCGTTGTACTCACAATAAGGCAATGGCATTGGCGTGTTCACCTATTGAATGAAAAAAATTTTTTTTAATCCAGAGACAGTGGAACTAAATTTTTTTAAACTGTGAAGAAGGTATAAAAAAACCGTGAGAAGCGAAATATCGAATGTGAATTATTCCCCGTATTAGATTATGTTGCTGGTCAACAATTAGAAAAAAAATGATTGGAATATTCGTGAGACAGGACAAGAAAACTAAAAGTAGCTTTATCATGCCATAGAGTCAGCAAGGGAAGTCTGATGTTAGTGCCCATACTTCTCCAGATCTGTTGACACGGTAGAGGGTGACGTAGCCAGTAAAACGCCTGGCTGCCTTTCCTTCCCCAGGCTACGGAAGGAGATAGGAACCATCTCTACAGCTGGTGACTTGTTCGCCTCTGCTCGGATTCGAACAACCGACCTACAGCGTGAGAGAATGGAGTGTATAAACCAGCTAACTATTTAGGTGCTCATAAAGGAAAAGTGTTAGAATAAAGCAACAAATATCAATCAATCAACCATTTCCATGTCCTTTGCGGAATTTTGCCTCCCTGAAAGCTCTCATGTAGGCCTCTCAGTTATAGGCAAAGATGCTTTGCTGATACATCCACTCGTAGATCATCAGCGATGTCTTGCAGCCATCTTCGCATTGGTCTTCCTTTCTTTTCCCATTATGTATCCTTCCAAGAAGGTTTTCTATAAATTCTCATGACATTTAATATGTCCAAAATATTTAAGTTCTCTCTGTTTAATCCTCTTTACTAGCCAGCCTTCTTCAATATTAAGTTCTTGTAGTATAGTATATTTGTTGTTTTTTGTGTCCATGATATTTGAAGAAGTCTTCTGTAGCATTTACATTCAAAGGCATTTATGTGTTTATCAGCTGTTTTGTTAAGTGTCCAAGTCTCACAGGCATATGTTGCGATATGACAACAAATGTACTCTGGGCAAAAAGTAGCGACAGATGTTTGAAGCTTTTTTTTCACTTTTTAAAACTGTAACTTTCCTTTTAACTCAGATGAAAGTATTTTTTTCACAAACATATTTCAGTGAAATGTGGTTTCAACTTGCACATAGAAAAGCATTTGGGTCACTGTAATTTTGTACTCGGTTTTTTTTATGCAGGTCAGTATATAAAAAAAATTCCCTACAACCACATCAAGACAAGATAACGAATGTAATAAATCTAGATTGTAAAGATTTGTTGCCTGGAGATGATCAGATGTCATTTGAGTGATAAAGAAGTTGCCCATGCCACAGGAATGCTACATGTAACGGGGAAATTCACAGAGTGACTTTTGTAAGTGCTCCCCGCAAGAAGACAACGATTTGTAACTACACGAATCTTCAAACAGCGACTGGGCAATGAGTTTCTATTCAGATCATCAGATATTCGACTTCATGAAGTTGGTTCTCAATCACTAATGCCCGAAATTTGGATTCCTCTCATTCATCGTTATCGTTCAAGGTGGTCTGAACTGGGCAAATGGACCACAGATCAGTGCCGCCATGTTGTCTTCAGTAACAAATCCACATTTTGAGTGAACTTCAATGATGGTCGTTGGCAGGTCTCTAGACAAGGTGGAGGTAGATTTGCAGACTGTGCTGTTTTAGAACATGATAGATACAGACCGGGGGGAGGGGAGCAGTTTGTATTGGCCTGGACCAATGTCTGGGCAGGTGGTTGATACGCAAGCGTTTAGGATGAGGAGTGGATGCACAGAGGTATTTGGACGAGTTTATGAGACCACTCGTTATTCTCCACATGAGACAGTTTTGTGTTCCAGTAATTTCTGTGTGCGTCAGTGCACTTTATCACAGAGAAGACATTGTTGGTAGAGAGTTGGATTCTAGTAACATCACATGTCTTCCATGACCTGGTCTTCTTCCTCACCTGAACCCAGTAGAACAAGTTCAGAGCACGTTAGGAAGACCCATTCTTAACATTCATGAATAATCTCAATCACTTGTTGCATTGGACAACACCCTACGGGTTCATTGCATAGCAGTTACAGAAAATGATCTGAATATGTTTACTGCATCAATTACATGTTGGTTCGAAATGGATTAAGGCTGCTGGAGATAACATTCACTATTGATAACAACAAGTCGTTCAGTCAAGTTTTTTTCATCGTCAAATTTTAATTTTGACCGGAATATTTTTCAGATGCCTTTGAATATCATGCTCATTTCATTACGAATTATCGCAAGACAGACCGTGATTGGTTTTAATTTAATTTTAGACAAACTGAATATTTTAAGACCATTGTTTTGTTGTCGTAATGTTCATATTTGTATGTTTTAGGTGTAACATTTTATTGAGATTTTAACACACGTATTTTGCTCAGCTTCTTGTGAGGGGCATAAGGCAGTCCTGTATAGTTGTATAACGACATCATGTGTAGTTGCATAATGCCAGCCCGTGTAGGTGTATAATGCCATAATGTGTAGTTGTATAATGTCATCCTGTGTAGTTGTATAATGCCATAATGTGTAGTTGTATAATGCCATCCTGTGTAGTTGTATAATGCCATCCTGTGTAGTTGTATAATGCCATCTTGTGTAGTTGTATAATGCCATCCTGTGTAGTTGTATAATGTCATCCTGTGTAGTTGTATAATGTCATCCTGTGTAGGTGTATAATGCCATCCTGTGTAGTTGCATGTCATCACGTTTAATTGTATAATGCTATGCTGTGTAGTTGTATAATGCTATGCTGTGTAGTTGTATAATGCTATGCTGTGTAGTTGCATAATGTCATCACGTTTAGTTGTATAATGCCATCCTGTGTAGCTGCATAATGCCATCTTGTGCAGTTTCATAATAGTTGCATAATGCCATCCTGCGTAGTTGTATAATGCCATCCTGTATAGTTATACACACACCACAAGAACGTGAAAGACAGTAACATATCTCAAGAGAATGACTGAGTATTGAAATTCACTCACCACTGGACAAGCAGTGAGAGGACAACAGCACCGACGACCTGACCATGAATCGTGCCCTGGATCCTCTCTCGCAGGTAGCTCTCTCATTTTTCCCAGTCATGCCTGTCTGTTGTCATCAAATTTGATTCTTACTTTGCTGCACAAGCCACAACCACCCCCCACCCCCCCCCCCACCCCCCACTTTGCCAGCTCTAATAATTAAATGATGTGAAACCCGTAAAGACAGAACGAAACAAAACACAACAAACCGGGCAGTAAGAACAGCAGTCGCTCAGAGAAGGATCACTGCAATCCAGTTCTGAGCATTGCACCAGTACTACAGCTCCGTTGTTACAAATTCCAAGGCTGCTGTCACTTAGAGGGAAGCATTCGTCCAACTGACAAAAAAAATATTTATAGCATATTTGACATACATCTTAAATGTCTATTAATGAGGTTTATTTACACAAACACACACACACACAAGCTATGCAATTGTTACGAGACACTGGTCTTGGCTGGTTTATTTCTCGGTGATTTGGTGATCTTCTTTTTCTTGCCTATGACTTATGAAGCAGATGCCAAGGCAGAAGTGAGTGAGTTATGGTCCACGAGCGGTCGCGAGTACAAACCCCCTCAGCAAATTCCTCATCATCCAGAGCTCATCTGTCCCTGGCTGTTGATAATTCTGAATAACCTCTAAAGCGATTCTAGCACAGTGTTGCGTGGTTAACATTCGAAAATTAGCAAACAAATAACTTTAGAAGTGAGAGATAGAAAAATAACAGGAGAATAGAGAAATTTCTGTAAGGAAATATTTGTAATATACATTTTAATGTGAAACGTTTCTTGTATGCAGGAAACTCTCTACCGTAGAGAGCGGAACAACAACACAACTCCTTCAGATCATCAGAGGAAGTACCCCCCCTCAGACAAGTGTTTCGGCCCTTTAAACTCCTGACACTCTAAGGGGGGTGGGCCCCTCTGGGTCATGACTCCCAGAGGTCTTGTGAGTTGTTGCTTTTTTTTAGTCCCGGGATCGAACCCATGATATTTTATATCGCAGTTGTGTTGTACATGGTGTTATTTCAGTTTACCCTTCCATTTTTATGCGTGTACTTTCTACAAAAGAAAGAACAATTTTAGAATATAACAAACAAGTAGCTGAGATTTATGGAGATATGAAGTCAGTACAACGCTGCATGTGGGACAGATAGAACCCGAGCGAGTAAGAAAAAGAAGGAAGGGCAACAACTCTCTCAGACAAGACAACCTGGAGAATATCACAGAAGTGACCCTACAGCTTGAACACTGACTTTAACAAAAGCTTCGCTCAAAAAATTAGATAGGAAAATCTTGACAAGGACTTTATTCAACGTATGTATATAACTAAGAGTCATTCTGGGACGATTCTACAGATGTAAAGTGCTTACAAACATACACAACACATAATGCACTAATACAGACATTAAAGTTCGTACACATATATTAAAATACTTAGAATTACATTTAATTTCATACGAAACAGATGCCTGGAGGAATAACTGACAAAAATGTCTTGAAACATGCGTATCTGGGCATTAATATTGCTGATAGATAGACCGACGGAATACAAAAATAGACAGTTACATGGATTTACAGACAGACAGCCAGACAGACGGACGGACGGATGGATGGATGGATGGGTAGGTATGTAGGTAGATGACTCACTTACTTGATGAAATGTACCGTTGTGTTCACATCCCTATGCAGAAAAATAAAATCGTTTAATAAATATGACTTCCTGTATAGAACAAAGACGTAAAGTTCTACGCTTACGCAATGAATGAGTGCTCCAGATTACAGCAGATATAAACAAATATACGTATTCTAAAGCTATACCGTTCATAGATTCAGTCGTACTGATTCTGCCATAATACTGACGATAATACTGAATTTGCTAAAAGGTTAAATCTTTTACTCAGTTCTGGTCACCAGCTCCGCAGCAGACCATACACAGATGTGACAACGTGTCTCCTCCAGTCTCTGTTTTTTTTTTTAATGAGGTCATGACTTCCAGGATGTAGCGTCCTGTAACGCAGTTCATTATATATCTCCCTTACTCTTCCTGTCTGACGTAGTGAAGACCGCTGTTGGAACAACTTTGGAAACTTTCGTATATTTTAAAAAAAGCCAGTAGTCCCCCCTTTGCCTTGGTTATCAGTGTTTCCCTTTCTGGTGCGTCGTGCAATATCTATATACTCAAGAAAAGAAAACAAGAGTTACTGATAGAGCGATATGCACAGTGAAAGAGGATAATTAAGTTTCTTTTATCCCCCCCCCCCCGGGTCTCTGCTTCTGTTTCCATCTGTTCTTATTGCGGGTGTTTTCTGTGATATACCGTCTGGTGGTAGTCATGCAACGAAGAAAAACCATTTACCATTTCGGACTCTGTTTATAGACTTAGTTTAAGGCTGGTGTTACTCTAGCTATTGTCCTTGACTTAGTTTAACTCTGGTGTTACTCCAGCTATTTTCCTAGGTTAGTTTAACGCTGGTGTTACTCCAGCTATTGTCCTTGACTTATTATAACGCTGGTGTTACTCCAGCTATTGTCCTGGCTTAGTTTAACGCTGGTGTTACTCCAGCTATTGTCCTGTGTGCTAGAAGAACCGGTTTATATTAAACAAACCTCGTGGAAGATGTCTCACTTGTATGTGAATCCTTATGTTTTTAGGTTTAGCAAGTTGGCTCAGAAATATCTGAACAATATCATCTGCAGCATTGTTCAGCCAATCTCTGCTTTCAAATATTTAAATTTATTACAGTGTTGCTAACGTAAATACCACAGAGTATGTTAGTTCAGAGATTGGGCTCAAATAGAAATTCAAAAAGAAAACAAACCGGTCCTTTTGGGCAGAGAAGGCAGCATTCAGTTTGTATGGCGTTATTGCAGTCTGGTATTGGACAAGGCATTTCTGACATTTCTATCTCCCCGAATTCATTACAAAAGCCCCACGTGCAGCCATCGATCTGAAACGTGCTTCCGGCCTGAAATTATACCAAAACACAAGCAATTTGTGATTTAATGATTGCTGCAAAACTGGTAGTAGAAGGTTAAAGTCAAAAGTGGCTCTATGATTGTAAAACTCTTAGTAGAATGTCAAAGTTAAAAGTGGCACTACTAATGTTGTAAAACTCTTAGTAGAATGTTAAAAGTTAAATGTGGCACTATGATTGTTGTAAGACTCTTAGTAGAATGTCAAAGTTAAAAGTGGGACTAATATTTTTGTAAAACTCTTAGTAGAATGTCAAATGTTAAAAGTGGCACTAATATTGTTGTAAAACTATTAGTACAATGTCAAAAGTTTGGCACTAATATTGTTGTAAAACTCTCAGGAAAATGTCAAAGTTAAATGTGACACTAATATTGTTATAAAACTCTTAGTCGAATGTCAAAGTTAAAACTGGTACTATTATTGTTGTAAAACGTATGGAATAAAATAAATCAGAAAATGTTTTTTCTCGGTCTCAGCAGATATGGACCGTTATTAAAGATTAGTGTATTCACTCCTCATCTGTGTTTATTTGCTGTTTTGCTTTTTATATTGTCCAGGAAAGGATTTTTTGGCTGAAATGTGGACCATGTCATTGCCTTCGTTCCTTCTCGTCTGTCTTCCTCTTTGACCTTCCTGTGTTGTATGCACCTGGGAAGTTCATACATGTGCACAAAAACAGCAAGACAAACAGGGGAAGAAAAGAAAGATGCACATTACTAAACAAGCCGCGACCGTTACACTGTATATTCTATAATTCTATTCCATAATTTCTATATTCAGTAGAAATGCAGCTGAACAATCACTAATATATGTACAGCTAAAAGTGGAGAATTACTCCTTATTCTGAATAACGCCGGTATAGAATGTGTACATAAAAGTAATTACATTTAGAACTTATGGGTTAAAAGGAAAGGAACGACAGAAAGAAAAAAAATGAATAACTTACACTGTAGTATGTGCCGTTTATCTCACATTCCTGAAGATAAAAAAAAGTAAAAGAAAATAAACAAAAATTATGTCACACGCGAAAAACTATGAATATCATAATCTTATTAATGATGCAAATAAATTTCAAATATGGAGATTCAGGGGCGAGGAAACCTGAAGTATCTAAATATGGGACATCTAAATCTGAAGGAGAAAGGAAAACTTGAAGAACTTCGGGGATGGGAAAAAAACTCAAATCTGAGAAAAAGTGGAATGTATTTAATAGATGTAACATGACGGGTCTTGGTGGAGGAACTATGGTTCGTAAACCCTGACGCTAGCATGTCAGATATGGGTCGCTGATTACGTTTGATACACACGCTTCCGGGTGATGTGCAAGATGGTGGGCGTATTTTAATGCTTTTGCTGGAGTGCATAATTCAGCAAGACTTCCCTGGATCAGCCACGTTTTCTAAATCGGGAGTTGGGCTAACAACTCTTCCCTGAGACCCACCTAGAGGCGACTCTAGATGGGGAAAACATAACTGTTATGGAAACGTGCAGCAAATCGAGAATCCTATCAAGTCAAATCAGAGAATCCCAAAAAAAAGCTATCAAGCAGGACACTACAAGACAAAGAAAAGGAGGTCGACCAGGTGAAACTCTAAAGAGAGCATTGATGAGGGAAACTAAATTAGTGAGCATACGATTCTTTGACGAGGTTGAAAAAACTCGCCGAAAACAGAAAACATGGCGAAATACGAGTCCTACGTGACGTTTAACGGCACGGGCAGGGTGTAAGATGCACATAATGATGTTGAAGGTACACAAACGTGTTCATAAAATATAACTGAACCAATATGTGTTAGGTTAGTATAGGTTTTTATTACGTGGTGTGAATGTATGCAAGCTGTGCTGTGGGCTCCCTCGATCAATCCCGATCCACTTAGTAAATATTTTGTTAGTGATTGTGTTGTGAGTGGTAATGAATAATCATAACTGAGTTAAGGTATAATTTTTCTATGTAGGATTTTGATGTTTTTATTTTTTGTGGTAACGTGTGGAAGTGGTCCTTACCCCTATTATTATTATTACTACTACTACTACTACTACTACTAATAATAATAATAATAATAATAATAATAATAATAACAATACTAACTACTACTACTAACTACTACTACTATTACTACTACTACTACTACTACTACTACTATTACTACTACTACTACTACTATTACTACTACTACTACTACTACTAACCTCACATAAGGGTCGCACTTTCGTCACCTTTTGTTGATTTCGTTGCGAGTTTCCATGACAAGTTCATTTTTCCCCACCTAGAGTCACCTCCAAATATGTCCCATTATTATGTGCACTTAAATTTATATTACTGATTTTCATGCAAATATTTGTGAACACATTCTTGCCAGTCAGTTACGTTTGTTGCAATATGAACCGAACTTATATTTAAGGAAATTGTTTTAGTGATTTTTGTTGATAACAGTATAAGCTGATAAATAACAACATATATATGATGATCCCTTGTTTTGCTTTTGTTAAATGTGTAAATTGATGATTAACAACAATATAAGTTTTATGATTATTTGAAGAAGTAGTACTGACTGTGTGAAGAGGGCCGATCTGAATGTTTAAACTCGGCCGGTTTGAACATTCAAGTTTGTGGTCGTTTTCGGATTTTCCCGGGAACTAGAGCGTGTCCTGCTCACGTGACTGTGCGGCAGGTTAAGAGTAGAATGTGTTGAGTTATTCAGTTTGTGTGTTGCGTCCGTGGCGGCAGCACGGGGGGGGGGGCGGGGGGGGGGGGGGGTCGTGTCCTGGAAAGTATCTGATGTATTCATGCTTCAGTTGTCATATGTATCATCATGCCTTGATCCCAGATTGCTGGCTAGCCGGCATTAATCGAGGTAATGTATATTCCTTGTAAGTTTTCATATGTCAGACGTGGAGTGTTCTGTTAGTATACGTGGTGAATAGAGTTCAGTGTAAGTGTTTTAAGTGTAAGATGGAGTTAGTGAAAAGGGTAGGGGAATGTTACACTTTTCTGATTGTAATTGACATTTTTCTGATTGTAATTGATGCACATTTCATATGTAATTTTGCAGTGTATTCATTTGACCTCATTTGTTATTATTTGCTTCATGTTAAATGTTATATGTTGACGCAGTTCAATGCATTGCGTTATAAAGTGTTTCCTTGTATGTGTTGGCACGTGAATTTTATGAGCGTGCCAAAAGATTATGGAAGCTGTAACTGAGAAAATTGTGAGAAGAAGCCACTACCACAGGATTGAAATAAGGACTTAGAAATTGTGACTTCAAGAAGTATATGAAGATGAGCGTCACTAAGTGCCGCCTTGTTATATTTTATGTGTATTCTATCAGCTGTGTTATAAATGAGTAATTCGTATAACTTATATGTTGATGTGGAAGAGATTGTATTGTGTCGCATTGTTATATGATGTAGTCCAGAGTGACTTTTTGTGAAGTTAATAAATCTTTCAATTTTTTCCTTCATACCAAAGATGTCTGATTGATTTTTGGAGTGATCATTACTTGTTGGTGGAGATAGAGAGAGTGAGAGTAAAACTGATGATCAAACTCCTTAACATCTGACCTGGGGGAACCTTGCTGGACGAGGACTGGAAGAGGAAGAACCTGGGGTAGGAGATCGTCCGGTTGGTACAGCTACCCGGGGTGTTCCAGGTACAGCTGGATTTGGGCACCGATACCCGGTAGAGAAAGGCTAGCTATTTAAGCCAGAGTACCTGAGAGTGTCTGAATGGCGAAGTGATTAGTGCACTGGTCTCTCATGGCGATGGTCGGGGGTTCGAATCTGGCCGGAGGCACTCCAGTCACCCAGCTGTAGAAATGGGTACCCGACTTCTTCTGGAGTTGGTGAAGGAAAGGCGGCCAGGCGTGATAATGACCAAATCACCCTCTAGTGTGCTGACAGGTCAAGGAAAATATGGGCACTAACACCATATCCTTATGTGCCTCTAGGATATGGCAGGATTACCTTTACCTTTTTACCAGATATGCACCGTGGACGACGGAAGCATTAGAAGATTACGGAGATAAAGAAGAGTTATATAGCGGATTAAAAGAATGCTTAGGTAGTGACATAAGCTGATGTAACAAACATCCAGCTATAAAATAAAGAAATCAAATTTTACAGTTGTGTTTGTTTTCCTTCATTGGTGTAGAGTGTGAATGTGCGAACCTGTGTAAGCTTCATTTCCCACATACCTAATAAAGATAAAATAGCAACAATGACAAACACAAATAAAAATACAAAATAACGTCTTATAGATTACATACAAATCCATGCCACATAAAAATCTTTTTTTTGTAATTCCTACATGTGGAAAGAAATTATATTATACCAAGGGTTAACAACAGCGTCATAACATAAGTGAAGGAGTAACAGCAGTGCAATGAATGTTGCTTGTAATTCAGCAAATGAGATATAAAGTTACGTCTTCTCTACGGAAGGAGATTGTAGAAGACTATAAGAGGAATAGACGAACTGCAAGCTGGTTCAATGATTAAGAATAAAGTAATGGAAACAAACAATGTATATTCTCTTACAATTCCATATGGGCAGTCAGGGCAGCACTGGTCTTCCACATAGACAGGCCTCGTGCACGGGAAAAGACAGCATTGCACTGCAATGTTCGGCTGACCATTGGAATCACAGTAAAGCCAGGTACATGGGTTGACCTTAGATTGGGTGTTGAGCTAAAACATTTTTTTAAAGCAAAGAATTGAGTATTATGTTAAAATACTGCTCGTTTTGCGTGGTTTAATAATATTCACTTGTTCGTCTCCTAAATATGTCCAGTGTTGGTTTTTTTTTAACATACTCAGAGATTAGCTTTGGATGTTTTGTCTAAATATTTGTTACTCATACTCTATAAGCTGAAGAAGTTACCGAAGAAAAGATCAAAGCACCTATGGATGTGTCCAGATTGCACGGATGATGATCCTTCCCAACTATCTAAACAAAAGTCCTCTCTACATTCCCCACCTACATCCAGAGTCCTCTCTACATTCTCCACCTACATCCAGAGTCCTCTCTACATTCCCCACCTACATCCAGAGTCCTCTCTACATTCTTCACCTACATCCAGAGTCCTCTCTACATTCTCCACCTACATCCAGAGTCCTCTCTACATTCTTCACCTACATCCAGAGTCCTCTCTACATTCTCCACCTACATCCAGAGTCCTCTCTACATTCTCCACCTACATCCAGAGTCCTCTCTACATTCTCCACCTACATCCAGAGTCCTCTCTACATTCTCCACCTACATCCAGAGTCCTCTCTACATTCTCCCCTACATCCAGAGTCCTCTCTACATTCTCCACCTACATCCAGAGTCCTCTCTACATTCTCCACCTACATCCAGAGTCCTCTCTACATTCTCCACCTACATCCAGAGTCCTCTCTACATTCTCCACCTACATCCAGAGTCCTCTCTACATTCCCCACCTACATCCAGAGTCCTCTCTACATTCTCCACCTACATCCAGAGTCCTCTCTACATTCCCCACCTACATCCAGAGTCCTCTCTACATTCTCCACCTACATCCAGAGTCGGCTTTCTCATAGAAGACTGCCCCCTCCCCGAGTTGCGATACTTCGCATGTGAAGGCCATATAAATGAAGAACCCTCTTTTCTATATCATGTTTTCCATCAGCTTTGTACAGTTATCAGTTATATTCTAAATATCATGTAAAAAAGCATATGTTAGGTTAAGATTGCCTTCAGTTCAGTGTCCAAAAGTTAGGTCAGTCACTACCTTTTCTGGCATACTAAATATAAACAGCTGTTCTGAAAGAACACCTCACACAACAAAACGAGGACATTTTTGGAAGGCGATGCAGTTGGGGGAGATGGGAAGGAGAAAGCGAGAGCAAGATAGAGAGAAAGAAAGAGAGAAAGAAAGAGAGAAAGAGAGAAAGAGAGAAAAAGAGAGAGAGAGAAAGAGACAGAAAGAGAGAGAAAGCAGAGAGAGAGAAAGAGACAGAAAGAGAGAGAAAGCAGAGAGAGAGAGAGACAGAAAGAGAGAGAGAGACAGAAAGAGACAGAAAGAGAGAGAAAGGATAGAGAGAGAGAAAGAGAGAGAGAAAGGAGAGAGAGAGAGAGAGAAACAATTATGACTACAGCGGCGTGAATATGTTTTATTTATTTATTTATTTATTTTTCATTTATAAATCTACCTTCTCAGATGAATTCAAAATAGTATGAAATTTTTAAATACACATTTCCGTATAGTGATATATGGAAAGATACTAAATATCTGACTCCAAAAGAATTTCTGTGATGTGACTTTCAGATTAATGAGTTCTTCTTTTGCATAACTCAGCACTCAGAAGTCATTTTCTGTCTGGAATGTTAGATATATATATAAGCAATTTATCTGGAATTTCTTGAGATTAAAGTGCAGAACAGACAGACAGACAGACTGACATAGAATGAAGAACACACAAATTTTATTTTAAAAGCCTGAAGAAAGGGCCAACCGTCATGTATGGATCAGGAACGTGGAGTACAGCAAAAAAAAAGATGAACAACAGTTGCAGATCTTTGAGAACAAGATCCCAAGAAGAATCTTTGGGCCCGTAAAGGATACCAACAGTGGAGAATGGAGAGTTAGAAAGAACATTGAACAGCTTATTTAAATCCCAACGAATTATAAATGTCTTGAAACTGAATATATTATACTGGTTTGGGCCATGTAGAAAGAATGGAAGAGAACAGACACACGAAAATAATGTGTGTACAAGAGATGAAGAAAACAAGACCAAGATGTAGACCAAGACAGAGATGGAAAGACAACATAGAAGAGGATTTAAAAGAAATTGGTGTCACCAACTAGAGAGAGAGAAGATTATGAATAAAGAGGAATGGAGGCAAACTATATCTGCAGCAATGAACCTTAATGGCTCGGAAAGCTGAAGAAAACGAAGAAGAAAAAGTGGGCAAGCAGTCGCCATCTAACATTCTCTTCTCCATCTGTCAGCTTTCATTCAGACATGATCATTCAACATCATTTTAGCACTAGCATTACAAACATATAAAAAAGAGCAATACTACAATACTACATATGAGTTGAAAACTACTACATCTAACATCTTATCTAAGCATTCAATAATGTGTACAGATAAAAAAAACACAATGAAGTTGTTTCCCTTTTCAGGCATTAACTTGAGCCATGTCGATAAACACTTGTATATCACTTACAGGAATTATCTGACTACGTTATAAGTAAAGGTATACTGTTAAAAAAAACAAGAAGAAAAGAAAAGAAACCAACAGACACGACGTTGCGATTTAAAATGAAGTTTGCTGATCAGACAAGGACAAATTGCCTGAAACGTTCATTTGGACGTCAACTTCAAGTGATGACCTGAATTGTACTCAGCAGATGATTCATGAGCAGAGAAAAGCGACACTAGACAAAACAGCATTTTTGACAATAACTCATGACAGATTCAGGAGAATCACATGAAACTTACTGAACACAAAACTCACTGACCATATTATTGAATGCCTATAAAAGACTGACGCTCCTCGAATCAATTCAATTGAAAATTCAATGCGCAAGTATAGCTCATCTCACTACAGAACGACTCATGATCATTTGACGTTTACAGACTGGACAGTCACAAAGTGTAACGGCCAGACAATTCAGTGTGGTTAGAAACACCATTTGTCGCTTTGGAGGTGATTTCAAGAAACTGGCTCAGTTGTAGAGGCCGCGCAGTGGAAGGCTCATAGTCACAAAGAAGACTGCTTCATGCGGCTGTGTCAACTCAGGAATCGATTTGCATCTGCGTTCTCCATAGTTCAGTCAATGACAGCAGCTCGTCGAATTTCAGATCAAACGGTCTGGAACCGGTTGCACGACGCTGATCTTTGGGCTAGAAGACACTACAGAGGACCTGTTCTTACGGACCGGCATCGCCAGAACCGACTGCAGTGGGCGAACCAGCATCGTCAATGGACCGTTGTGAAATATTGGAGAAGGGTTTGGTTTAATAATGAATCATTCTTTCTGCTCCAGGGACACGATAGACGGAGAAGAGTTTACCGCAGAGTCCATGAGCGGGTACGACCAGAACTGCATGGATGAGGCCCCTCCACATGGTGGTGGAGGTGTACTGGTGTGCGGGACGATCAGCTTCATGGGAAGAAGCGACCTGGTGCAAATTGAAGGATGCCTGAATGCCCAACGATATGTCGCCGAAATTCTTCGTCCTCACGTCCTCCACTTCTGGCTGCACCAGGGTCGATTTTTTCAGCAGGATAACGCTCGACCTCATGTGGCACAACTCACCACCCAGTTCCTCGCTGACAACACCGTCCAGACTATTCCGTGGTATCCATGTCATCAGTCATGAACCCAATAGAACACTTATGGGATGAACTCAACAGACAAGACCGCCAGCGAGACATGGCCCCAACCAATCTCCGACAGTTGTCTCTTGCACTGCGGGGAGAGTGGGCAGCCATCCCACAACAATAGATCCAAGGGCTAATCGGATCCATGTCAAGGAGATGTCGTTCTCTGATACAGGCCAGAGGAGGCCATACACCTTACTGAAACTGAGGCCTCAGTCGCAAATAATAAAAGTCCAAACCAAATTTAATGAACATTATTTCATTGTTAAAGTCTTAAAGTTTCTCCATGCCAAGATTGAAACATTAATTCCGTAAAATAAAATTTTGATACAATTTTGAATTTTGGTGTCCATTACGACTACAGTAGTGTTGCGTTTTTTTTTTTTAACCTCATATAATGAAGGTAGATTTTTTAAGGGGACATAAATCTAGTAAGTACTGAAAAAAAGTTTGAAATTTAAATAGGTGCTCTATAGATTATGAGTTTTAGGTTGGATGAAAGAGTATATCACAGATGAGCAGTAGTGCAAGCAAGGCTTTCTCTTTTTTTACAAGTCAGTTCTATGCTCTGGAAGAAAAAAAAACACCAGACAAACAGATACTTACAGGATAAATGTTGCCTTCGTATTCACAAAACTGTGTAGAGAATAAACATCTGCATTATGTAACTGCCATATAGTGGAATGCGTCGAGAATATGTAGCGTATATGATGACTATTACTAGCAGGCAGAACTGAGTTAATGAAAATAGATAATTCACTAAAAACAAGAGTAACAATAGCAGAAGCAGAACAGGAGAAATTTTTTTTGTAAAAAGGTACAAGAATGACAGTAGCAAACATCAAAACGGAAAGTAAGCACGTTGATACAAAAATAGAAACAGTTAAGAAAGCATGTTAAAATAAAAAATAGAAACGGGTAAGAAAAGTCACGTTAAAATAAAAATAAAACGAGTAGGAAAACCACGTTAAAATAAAAAATAGAAACAAGGAACATTTCTGGTCAAAAGGAGAAAATAAAACTAAGTTACAGGTAACTGGTTACAGGTAAACTGCAGGGAATGCAATAAAAACAAAAAGACGGGAATGAATTGAAACAGTTGTGATATGACAGGACCGAAAGGAATAAACTTGTGAAATAGTTTCCACAAATATGTGAGAAGATACAACTCAGAGCCTTAATGCATGTATGTTCTTCGCAGCAGCTAGACCATATCAGATTTCAGATAACACACCGGAAGACAAAAATATCTAGAAGAGGACAAATGCTGCAAAAGACCTACACAGCTAAATAGATTATCCGGGATAATGTTTCGTTTTATATTTTAAACTGATTTACGAGATGATGAGAGCTGACAGAGCGGGCGCAGAATCTGTGGATTGTTGAGAGATTTTTCTGGTTTGACCACTCTGTCATGTTATCAATCTTAAATAACACCCCTATGTTTTTCTCGCATACGCAGTTTTGTATTCTCTTCATGTCTCTAACCTTTTTATGTTCCTTGGCAAGATGGCATATGAATGTCTCCAAAGCTACTGCTCATGTATGCTGTCAGTATCGTTGTTATCATGCCTGTTGTGTGTTTGTCTCTATTAGCTTTGATATTGTTGTTTTCTGTATCCATATTAGCTTTGTTATTGTTTTTATTCTGTATGCATATTAGCACAATAGCTGTGTGGAAATGTATCATAAAGTATAAATCACAGCGTATTAAAAAAATAATACCGTAATAATTTTTCAATGAAATGCAAAAAATATACACAGACCTGCAGACTTTTTGCACTCATTAAAATGATGAAGCAGCGCACTTGTTCATCTTATTCTCTCGTCTTGTCTCGTCTTGTCTCGTCTTGTCTCGTCTTGTCTCGTCTTGTCTCGTCTTGTCCCGTCTTGTCCTGTCTTGTCCTTTGATGAATTTATAGTGTGTGTGTAGCACTAAATGTTTGTAAATGAATCACAGAATGAAACACATCACATTAAGCAGTCCTATGAGACCTCGACCGTAAGTATACACCGCCATAACTCGTACACGACTGTAAATACATGTTTTGCATATTTTCGAGAAAATATGTTTCTTATAGCTCCTTGAATATTAATGTGGAGATTGTAAATATAGTCTTGAAGTTTCAAATATATTTTACAGTGAAATGACACACCAGCCAATCAAGAAGTATGCCCAGGAACGTGTAAGTCTACATTGTACCGCATTATAGATCCCCCACAAATTAAGAAGTCAGATACCGACGATATTTATTTTTTCCTCTGCTGCCCTCAAAACCTTTCTTAAGTGATATTATCTGCCAATTTAACCTTGCGTCAGGGCGCGTCTCAGAGTATGCTGAACTAAAGCAACTGATCCACGATGGACAGCATAAAGCCTAAACAAGCTAGAAGTAATGGCTCATGGAGAGTGATGAAACGTTTACAGTACATAAAACAGATCCTCGGTGTGTAAGTGAAAACAAGACATTATGTACATGGAAACGCTGAAGTATAAGACATACTTGGATCTCCACTGTTGTTTCTATGATCGTGGTGGATGAAGTTGGCTCCTCAGTTGTTGTTGTTGTTGTTGTTGTTGTTATTGTTGTTGTTGCTGCTGCTGCTAGTGACTTTGGTGGAGGCTGGAAATAGGAGGAGATTTGACGTCATGACAAATTTTTTTTTATATATATTTTTTTTAATACGAGATCATTCATTTTCAGGACTTGATACATCAGTAAATTTATTCCATATGAAAAATCATCTAAAACAATAAACATACTCGTATACTACATGCGTACACAAACAATAAACTCATCATATTGTGTGCGTACACAAACAATAAACTCATCATATTGTGTGCGTACACAAACAATAAACTCATCATATTGTATGCGTACACAAACAATAAACTCATCATACTGTAAGTGTACACAAACAATAAACTCATCATACTGTATGCGTACACAAACAATAAACTCATCATACTGTAAGTGTACACAAACAATAAACTCATCATACTGTAAGTGTACACAAACAATAAACTCATCATACTGTAAGTGTACACAAACAATAAACTCATCATACTGTAAGTGTACACAAACAATAAACTCATCATACTGTAAGTGTACACAAACAATAAACTCATCATACTGTAAGTGTACACAAACAATAAACTCATCATACTGTATGCGTACACAAACAATACTTCCTTAAGAGCCCTTTCCAGAGCGCAACTTAGGCGACTGCCTAGCTGATATACTTGTAATACCAACCTGTAAACAGCCCATGCTATGGGCCGAAGAGTAGAAATAGTTGTTTATAAAAAAAAAAGATTGCCACGAGGAGAAAATAACTGTCTGAGAGAAAGATGAATTAACTGAAAAGATGAAGACTCGGAATAATTCAGAGAAATGACAACGGAGTGTGGGAAGCTAAAATGGCTGCTTCTAAAAGCATGTCTCGTCACGTTGGAAGATTTAAAATGTAGGGTCTGCTTTATTCAGTTTAATAAAAACACACAGGTTGTTACATTTCGATTTTCTTCTTATTGGTTTTTAAAAACTTGTAACTATATCACATCTTTACTGCAGTGTGCATACACAACTTCTTTAGACTTGCCAAGCTACATCGCATCTTTTTTAAAAGAAGACGAACACATTTTATGAATTACGGTCTTTTTTTCCCTGACACTTTTCATCTACGAAGCAGTTTCCAAGGAGGCAGGTACTGGCTGTTGTGGGTTTTCCGCCGAACTGTCATCTTGCTGAACGGCTCACCTCAGTGTTGACTTTAACGGACTGCCATGACAGGTCACAGTAACAGCAAATAATGTTCATGTTACACGAGTTTCAGTTACTTTCCACCTGCGTCTTCTAAGTTCGTTTCCGCCTCAGACAATTTCTCTCTCTCTCTCTGAACCTTAAGTGCCCAGGGCACATGGGGCTTCCGCAAGGGTTTTCCACACATGGCTGTCCTTCGCCTTTTTTTCTGCTCTTGCCCAGGTGAGCCCTCTAGTGCTCAACATCCTTTCTGTTGTTCTTCTCCATGTCTCTTTGCCTCAGACAGTATCACGCCCTTACTCCGAGCTGCTCTGCACGGACGTCAGTCTTTCGCGAGTTCGTCCCACACTTCATGGCCGATGAGGAAAAAAAAAAAAAAGAATGTGGCATTGATCTGACAAATCCCTTTGTATCTTAGTTTTGATCTACTGAGTAGCTTTCTTCGTTCTTCAAGTTCGCCATAAAAAACTTGCTCTAGAATGTGGCTGCCATCAGTTCTTTGCCATATCCCATAGCCATCTTTATCTTCTGTGAAAACAAAATAATTTATTACCCCCCAAAATAAAATAATTTAGGACATTAGATTATTAAAAAAGAATAATCGTCGTGTTATTAAAGTTACTTCACATCAAATATAAGCAATAAACTATATCCAGAAAAAAAAAACATTTGAAAAGACCGAACAAATAAGTAATCTTTACTTACTTTACTTTACCTTATCCTTCCTCTTAACTGGCGTTTCTGGGCCATATGAGTGGTCTCAGTGTTGTTCATGCTTTAATTTGGGAGTGCTTGTACAGCACCATCGATTCATCTTTTCCAATGTCTTCCTCTTGATCTGTGTCCTGCAGTTCTTTGTGGTTGAAGCCCCTCGCGGCTGGCTACATATGCTTCATTCTCTTCTGTTGTCAAACCACTTAATTCTTTGCTTCTCTATATACTGTAGGCATCGTGTAGGTCCTCCCATTTATCGTATGTCGTCATTTCTTAACTTATCCCTCCTAGTCAAGTTTGCTGCTTTTCTTACGCATCTCACGTGACAAGTGAGAATTTTATTTCGCTATTTCTTGGCTAATGTTCATGTTCGGGACAAGTTCAATGTAGCAACAAATATTTGAGGTGTGCTGTATGGAATGTGAAGTGAAGTATCTGTTTTAAGCATAAAATATTATTCACCAGTGGAATATGAAGTTTCCTTTATAAATGTGTAACATCTATTTGTAGAATGTTAAGTATCTTTTCAGAAACATAAGAATATCCATCTATAGTGGATATATGTGTATCATTTTAAAGCATAAAATGGACTGTTTGTCTTTGGAATGTTAGAACCGAAATTTAATGCATCCTTTATGTCCTTGGCGGTGCCTCAACACAACCGAAGCCTTTTAAGGACGAAGAAAAAAGAAGAAGAAGAAAGAAAGAAAGAAAGAAAGAACAATAGATGTTGCTTATAACCATAAAATTAGAGAATGTTCTGTGGAATGTTACATATAGTTCATAAACATTAAAACACCTTCTGAATGTGGAATGTTAACTGATGTTAATTAAAGTAAATATAATTTCTATAGACACGGCAGACAAGATTCGGAGATACAAATTAAGTAACGTTCTCAAGCCGTATTTTGTTCCTTTTTTTCCAATACATAAAACTTAATATTACATAAATTACGTGCAAATAAGATATCACAAAAACTAAAATAACATTCAAAGTAATAGTTACATTCTTAATGGCTGATATCTGAAAAAGAGAGATGATAAAAATAGAGCAGTAACTCTTACCGTTCGTTTAACACGTTTAACACTTTTTGATCCCACGGTCGACGCATGGAACACCAAAATACAGAACAGAAATTTGGTCCAGTCAGCCATCGTCGACTGAAAGCTACGATAAGGAAAGGTGGAAAAAACTTGTACAAATTAAAGTTGAGAAAAATAATGTAAAGTTAGTGAATACAGACTATTTCAATTTATGTCAATTTATAGCAGGAAGGTATTTATTTGCTGAGAGATTATTTTGTTTCCTGTGGATGAATTCAGATTGTGGCAACGGGTGTTACTGGATTAATATTAAGAATAAAAGGCTGTTTCGGAAGCATAATACTTTGCATAGAATAAGGTGAAATCAATGCATGGGATTTAAAGCTAGAAGTTATAAACTAAAAAGTAAATATATGCAGAGTAATCCAGTCTCAGCCGGTTTGATTTCATAAAAGGAAAACAGAGAACTTTACATTAAGTTCTGGAGTCTGACCTGACAGTAACACATTTATTGATCTACGAGTTAAAAGAAACAGAAAATCACTTGTGAGAACATACTCTAACTTTTGAATGATTCCTGCAAATTTAAAGTGTACATTGTAACAGTCCCCTCTCCCCTCCCTCTTGTGGTACCCGGGACCTGGGCACATGCCTGGGAAACAAAGAATAGGACCACTGTACCCTACCAAGCATGAACCTAAAAGGCGACTAAGGAGAGTTCGGCATTGGGCCAGCAACCCTAACCGGTACTAAACAACCCATCAGGCTGCTACAGAAACTGAAACAAGGAAAGAAAAACAAACGCAGGTGGAAGGAGAAACGCTTATCAGTAAACTGAGCCCATGGAGGTTGTGGATGAAAGTCAGCCACTGGAAGTCCCCAGCCAGACGCAGACCTCCTGGAACCTAAACACAAGATGCAAATAGGCAGCTGGAATGTAAGAACACTTAATCAAACTAGAAAACTAGAACAAACCACCAAGGAAAAGCACAGATTCAAACTAGCTGTATTAGGAATACAAGAGGCAAGATGGACAGGACAGAAGGAAAAAACACAGCACACAGAAGATACAATAATATGGTCAGGTAAAGAAGATTAATCACGAAGGAGAAACTGCATTGATTATGGCAAAAGAAGCATCAAGAGCATTGCTGAAATGGACCCCTATACATGAGAGATTGTTATATGCACACTTCAAAGCAAGATTCACGAAGCTGTCTATTATAGTTTGTTATGCACCAACAGAAGCAGCAGAAATGGAATTAGAAGAAGATTTTTACAACAGCCGCCAAGCTAAAGAAGAAACAATACAAAAGCATGATATACTACTCATCTTGGCGACTTCAATGCAAAAATAAGTGAGGGAAATGAAGATAGAAGAATCATGGGAAGAGAAGGAATCGGAGAAATAAATGGAGAAAGAGTGTGCAGGTTCTGCGAAGAAAATATGTTGACCATCTGAGAGACAATTTTCCAACATAAAAACATCCATAAAGTAACTTGGAGGTCCCCAGATAAAAGAAATCACATATTGATAAACAACAAGTGGAAACGGTCACTACAAGTTGTGAGAGCAAGGAAAGGAGCAGATGTAGGAAGTGATCACAACCTTCTGGTCTCGAAAATAAGACTAAAATTAAGGAAAGCCAAACTCGGAGAACCAAGAAAGACTCACTTTGATATAACAAAACTAGAAGATCACAAAACTGGAAGACCAGCAAACAAGAAACGAATTCTCGCTATTACTTAAGAACCGCTTCAGTTTCCTACAAGACAAAGCAGAAATGTTCATACCAGAGTTCAATGAAACAATACAGGAAACAGCAAAAGAGGTGATGGGATATCCGAAAAGATGAATGGATGAGAGGGACCACATGGGAAAAGATACATCAAAGAAAGGAAATCAAGAAAACATTACTGAGCACCAAATCACAAAGGCTGAAAGAACAAGTCTTAAATAAATATGGACAAAAACACAAAAAAGTTGAAGGAATCATGCCGTTAAGATAAACGTTAATACTATTACAACTTAGCAAAAAGCATCAGAGAAAGCAGCATATGCAAATGACATGAAAACCGTTTATAAAATCATAAAGCAGATTTCAGGTAACTTCAGCACAAGATGTGAGAGTGCAGTAAGGACACATAAGGGACAACTGATCAGTGGAGAAAGATAAAAAATTGAAAGATGGAGGGAACACTTTAACACCCTACTAAACAGAACACAAGCAGCACAAACAATGGACTTACCTAAAGCAAAACGGAACAAGACATCAATACAGGACCAATAACAATAAGTGAAGTAAAAAAGGCAATAAATAAGCTAAACGTAGGCAGAGCATCAGGTGAAGATGAAGTGACTGCTGAGATGTTGATAGAAGAAGAGACAGACACGCCAAAACAACTATGCCGGATACTACATCAAATTTTGGACATAGAAAAAGCTCCAGAGGAGTGGCCTTATATAGTATAACTACCAAAGGAGGATGACCTGAAAGATTGTGGGAACTGGAGACGCATTACCCTCCTGCCACTCACCAGTAAAGTATTCTGCCGCATAATCATTAACAGAATTGTACCAGCACTTGAGGGAAAACTTCCGAAAGAGCAGGCAGGATTTAAGAAAGGAAATTCTCATGCATAGATCACATATCTGTACTTAGACAAATATTAGAGCAGGCAAATGAGTAGCATAACACAACACAACATGTGCACTGTTTATGGATTTTGAGAAAGTCTTCGACAGTGTCAACAGAGATGCACTGTGGAACATTCTAAGATAGCGTGACCTCCCTCAAAAGATAGTGAATGCCATCAAAGTCCTATGCGAGAATGGTTTTCAGTGCAAAATGATCAGTGGAGAACATACCTCCAGCAGCTCTATGATACAAATAGGAGTGAAGCAGAGATGTGTACTATCACCAGCATTATTTATCTTACCAATAGACTAGTTAATGAAGGAGGCAACATCTGAAAAACGCAGAGGATTACAATGGACCCTCGACACTACTGGAGGACCTTGACTTTGCCGACATTTGTCTACTATCAAGCAGGCACAAAGATATGCAAGATAAAATAAACAAGCTAACTCAGAATGCTAAAAATATATAATTAAAGATCAATGTAGGAAAGACAAAGTTAACGAAGCAAAATGTGAACAACATGAATTTACTGAGAGCGCAAACGGACAGAAATAAAAGAGTTTAATGTTTATGGTTTATGTTTATGTTTAAATGTTTATGGTTTGTGGTCTGGAACACCATCAATGCATTCTGGACATGACCATATGTGATCAGATTCCCCCTCCCTCCCAACAACATATCCATCAGCATCCTGAGGTTGATAGTGCCCATACTTAAATGTAAAAGAAGGCACATTCAGAATCTGTCACAGTTATATCATGAGATTAACAGCCCGAGTAGAGGCATTTTTCTATATAGGTTCTTGCTCTAGATGTCACGAATGATAAGCAAAAATGGAGCAGAATACGAGAAGAACAGCTCAAGAGTTCTTAATTTTTATATGAGTACAGGCCCCCAGTGGATTGTCCACTGTGTCCTCAAACTTTCGAAATTATCACCATCGTCAGTCCTCTTAGATACAACAATGGCGTCAAAATATATCAATGGGTTGCTTTTACTTCATATATGGATATCAGGGGAGTAGAACAACCAAAAGAAAACTCTAGCAACAATTTTTAAAAAGATCTAGTCTTATATCCCTACTGTTTGGTTAAGAACTTCTCAATAGATAGCAAAAAAAAAAAGCATATCAAAGCATATCTCATACTGACTTTCTGGTGCAGACTATAAAGACATACGTAAAACAAGGGAGATGATATTTACAAGAAAACTACACAGGGAGAAGTCCCACATAAAATTCAGATTTAATGACGAATGTTATTCGTAAAGCATTAAAAATGTATGTAGAATTTATTGTGAAATGAAATTTATATAAAATCTATACATTAGTTCTTGACGCAGTGAAATGTTACCGTAAACAAACACCAAGAAGTTAAACTAGCTACAGCCAATTCTCTCATTTCTAATTTCTAAACTAAAATTCACATATTTAGCGTTTTAAGTGACATAATATATTTCTGGATCAAAATTAAATACGTGAAAAAATGGCAACATTCGCGAGATAAATAAGGCTTCAGTAGAGAAGAAAAATTGTTTAAACAACTACTCCTTTAATTAAGACTGTGCTTTTTAAAATAACTTTCTTTTTATGTTTTTGACAACAGGTCAGACGTTATGGAACTAATTCCGTGTAGCGTATGAATAAATTTCCTCTTTATATGCATCAGCAGCAGGGCATCTTGCTTACAACCGAGAGGCCTATAGGAGAGCTGTTAGGAAGGAAAAGTTCCGCAAGGGACATGAAAATGACTGACTGATTGATTATTATATATGCTGTCATGATGTGCGTTTGTAGAAAAAAACTTACCCTTCTTTCTTTTAATGCTATTTACTGTTCATGTTTTTATGAACCCTAACTTGCTGATATTCATTAAATGAAACTAAATTCTGATTTAATTTTCTCATTTCTCTACTAGGGGAAAGATGCGTATATCTTTCTTGGTATATCGTTGTGTGTGTGTGTATGTGTAAAAATCCAATTTATTAAAGACACACACATACAACCACACATACATATAGAGAGAGGAGACAACACAACCATGATACAGTTAAACTACCTCACCAACAGAGATACCAAATATGTTGTGACCAGAGAAGCTATCAATTTGGTTATCTTGGAGTTACCTAATTCTGAAATTGGCATTAACTCAAACTATGAACTACAGATGTTTTTGTTTTACAAGTTTCTCCCCGTATTTTTAAGGAATATGACGCTTGAGTAATATCTACGTGGCTTGTGTTACAGAAGGCGAACCTGGATTTTAAAATATTAATAAAGTGGAGAAATATTATATCACGGCTTAAGGACGAAAGCAAATGGGCGTTTCAGCAACATAATTCTTTACTGAATCTAGTGAAAACTAGTTTCAAGAATCCTAAAGTTGATGGACTGAGTTTCTTCCTGGTCAACTCACCCTATTATTTTTCTCTATATTTGAGATTAATTTTATTCATGTTTTTAACGATAATAGTTGTTTTGCGTTGCAAATGCCTTCTAATGTTGTCTAGACGATGGAAATAAATAAAATACCTATAACTAGTAGCAAAGAACGGATTCAATCAATCACGTACCGTGCGGTATGGCGTAGGCGATCATTTCTCTCCAAAATTCCCTGTCTTTAGACTTGATTATGAGATCCGCCGGTGACTTTCTTCCTAGCCACACTGACAGCCCATCCAGTAACTTCTTTCTCTCCCTCTCTGTCTTCCTCTGTCTCTTCTTCCCTAATTTTTTTTCCAGTTGCCACAATGTGTTCCAATTTTCCTCTTCTCAGAAAATGTCCTACAGATCTCGCTTGTCTGCCTTTGATTTTTGCTATAATTTGCCTTTTAACTCCAGCCTTATTTAAAGACTTCTTCATTTGTTTTCTTAGCTGTCCATGATACCTTCAACATCTTTCTTATGAACTATATTTCCATGGCCTCCATTTCTCGCTGTACTCTCTTATTCATGGACCATGCTTCACATCCATAAAACAAAATTGGCTCGATGTAATATTTAAGTACTTGGAATCTTGTTTCCACTGATATGGATCTGTTACACAAGATGTCTCTCACTTTCTGGAATGCTGACTTGGCCTGAGCACGTCTGCTTTGTATTTCGTTGTGACATTTTCCATCAGCTGTTATAATTGTTCCTAAGTACTTGAATCTATCAATTTGTTTCAGTTCTGTGCCATCGATGGTAATGCTAAATTTTGGTGGTATTCTTTTCTTTGAGATGACCATCACTTCAGTCTTTTTTTTATTCAGGCTGAGATCTTTACTTTTACTTTCACGAACCACGACGTCCAGAAGAGCCTGTAGCTCCCCTTCACTTTTAGCAATCAGAACTGTGCCGTCTGCATATCTTAAGTTGTTAAGATTGTACCAGCCAATTGATATTCCTGGCATACAAGAGGCAAGCTCTCTATATTTCTCATTATGTTTTCGCTGTACAAGGAGAAGAGGTCAGGAGATAGAACACATCATTGTCTCACTCCCAGTTTTGTGTCTTGGAATGCTCCTATTTGGTTCTCAACCTTCATTGCTGCTGATTGTTGCCAGTATGCTTTTCATGAGTTTTAGATCTTTCCGATCTATGTTGATGTCTTCCGGCTTTCTTATAATTTGTCTCACTCTATCGAATGCTTTACAGTAGTCTATGAAGCATACGTATAGATCCGTCTTTACTTCTGTTGATCTTTCCATCAATGTTCTCAATGTGCCTTTTCCTTCGACGAAGCCACAATGTTCTTCAGCTATTTATGGTTTTATTTTGCCCCTGACTCTACTCATGACAATATGAAACAGGATTTTTGTAACATGGCTCATAAAACTAATGGTTCGATGGTCTTCACATTCAGCTGCACCTTGTTTCTTTGGTAGGCCAATGAAAACTGATTGCAAAAGGTCTGATGGGACATAGTTACTGTTATAGGTATCATTCAGCAATCTGGTGATCATTTATATGCCAAGCTTTCATAATGCTTCCAATTCCTCCTTGGTGATTTTATTTAGTCCTGGTGCTTTGTTGTTCGTCATGTGTTTGATAGCTCAAAGAACGGTTACTGGCAACTTAAGTATCGTCGGTGAATGCTTTGTTGTTCTTCATGTGTTTGATGGCTCAAAGAACGGTTACTGGCAACTTAAGTATCGTCGGTGAACAGTTTCTGCTAAAACATATTTGAAATTATGTCGTTATGTTTCTTGTTGGCTTAACATGTTTGTGAGTTTTTCTTGTATAAAACCGACTAGAGAATATACTTAAATGCAGCTTTTATATTCTCAGTCGATCATTTCATAGCAGAAATAGATCAAGATGTGATATAGACAAACTGATCAATGACTCCGCGAGGTTAAAAACTCCCTACAACAATCTCGAAAAAGACTGACCTCCTTTTATATTATTTCACCAGTCTGTTTTCACAGATAAATAGTGAGGGAAAGATGACGGGATATAATGAAGATATAGGGGTTATGTGACTTACGTATTTTGTTGGATAATCTTCAGCAGATGTGAAAACTCACATGTTATTAAGTTAAACAGCAGTATCTGCTAGTTTCTTTTTTCATTAGGGTTAACTTCATATTCGCTCTTTTCCTTGGTGTCCAGGAGGTGAGACTTCCATTCATTCATTCATGTGTATGTCCCTTGCGAAACTTTGCCTCCCTGACAGCTCTCCTGTAGGCCTCTCGGTTGTGAGCAAGATGGCCTGCTGCTGATGCATCCATTTCCAGATCATCAACGATGTCTTGCAGCCATCTTTGCCTTGGTCTTCCTCTCTTTCTTTTTCCCATTATGTACCCTTCCAAGACGGTTTTCTATAGATTATCACGAAGTTTAATGTGTTCAAAATATTTAAGTTTTCTCTCTTTAATCCTCTTCACTAGCCAATCTTCTTCAATATTAAGTTCTTGTAGTATGGATATATTTGTTCTTTTTTGTGTCCACGATATTTAAAGAACTCTTCTGTAGCATTTACATTCAAAGGCATTTATGTGTTTCTCAGCTGTTTTGTTAAGTGTCCAGGTCTCACAGGCATATGTTGCGATGGGAAAGATGCATGTCCTTAAAAATCTTATTTTTTGTGGTTCTGTCTGCTTCTCTCCACAGATTCTTTAGTTGTTTTACTTTCTGAAGAGCGATAAATGTCCTCCTTTTAATTTCCCTCATTGTATCTCCATTACTAGTTAGTAGTGATCCAAGATATTCAAAGCTCTCCACTTCTTTCAGTTTTCCTTCATTGATACATATTTCAGCTGCCTTGTTTGTTTTGTTAGTTGTCATCAATTAAGTTTTCTTTGCATTAAGATAGAGATTTTGCTCTTCGCTGTTCTTATGGACTGACATAATTAGTTTTCCCATTCCTTTTTGTGTTGTGGACAGTAATACTGTGTCATCAGCATATCTAATCTCTGGTATTTCATAACCTCCAATTGTTATGGCATCATAATATTCTTTGTCTACATCTTCTCTAACATTCCTCATTATATTTTCAGTATACAAGTTAAATAAGTAAGATGACAATATGCACCCCTGACGGACCCCTTGTTTTATGCCAAACCAAGTTGTTGTTTCACCATTTATTCTTACTGCTGCTTATAGGTCTAGATACAGCAGTGATGTTAATTGTATCAAATGTGTTGGAAATCCCATTTTTTCCATTATTTCCAAACGTTTCTGGTACTATACACAATCAAATGCCTTTGAGTAGTCTATAAAGGCTAAATATAGATTCACATTAAACTCTCTGCATTTCTCTATTATTAATCTTATATTGAATATATAAATAGACTTCCACGTTAGTCTTTAATCCAGCTTTACTCCGAGATATACTGGACTCTCTTCATGTGTTAGCTCTTTCCTTGTATCTTGAGTGCGAAGTTTTCGGGTCGCCTCTATAGGGAGAAGCACGTGGCTACTGTTATATATATATATATATATATATACATATATATATATATAAAGTGTATTCCCCATTCGTTTGTCCATTCTTCTATAGTATTAAGTGCTTCTTGTAATATGTTCTTTGCAGTTTCCAGTTTTTCTGCCATTTTCCAGATGCAAGATCTTCTTACTACTGATTTTTTTAATCGAGAATTTCTGTTGTGTCCTTTATAACAATAAGAAAGAAGGTTGTTGAAATGACTCCACCTTGAGGGACGCCTCGCTGGATTCTGACTCCGTTCAGTCTCCCGTCAAGTTTTACCCTTTCTGTGCGGAAACGTAAAAAGTCCCTTATCCAGAGATACATTTTCCCGTCCACTTTGGTTTCGAACAATTCTAAAAATATGTATCAGAGAAATCTGTGAAGGTAAATGCTGACAACATCACATCTTCCTGTGTCAAAGGTCGTGCAAATAACGGGCTTACGACGTATCCTCAATATGCCTTACTGGCACGGAAACGAGAATTTCTCTCTTTTTTTTAAAGAATAGCCTGAGGGTGTATGCATGGAAATAGGCTGTCATATCTCCCAGGAACTGCGAACAGAATGGGCCTACTAGCCCCTGAACACTGGAGGTACAAGCCCTACATCAAGTTTCGGGTGAGGTCACCAAGACCTGTTTGTCTTTCTGATGAGCACTGATCCGTTAGTCAGGATGATTTTTCATACCGTAGCAACCAAGTGGGTGTGTTGATGTGTGGGTGTGTGGATATGGGGATGTGTGGGTGTGTGGATGTGGGGAAAGGTCTTGGCTAGTTCTGGTTCGCAGGTACTGTAAAATGTACCGCCTACTAACAGGACAGGTCATCATTGCCTCCTTAAGAACCGAGTGGAATTTCCTGACACTCAATTTATAATGAAGAATTGGTTTAGTCTGAATTATCAGCGCTTACATTTAAAATCTCGAATATTAATCTTGGCGTGACCTAAGACAAGGTTAAGAGTTCAGACTGGCACTGTTAGAATATCATCTGAAAACTACTTTGTAAAGACTTATGAGCTTTCTTTTTTTTTTACTTGGCTCACTTCAGTCTGCTTATAAAGAGTTTATCTGATTCACTTCAGTCTGCTTTAGAAGAGTATGTGATTCACTTTCAGTCTGCTTTAGAAGAGTATCTGATTCACTTCAGTCTGCTTATAAAGAGTTTATCTGATTCACTTCAGTCTGCGTATAAAGAGTTTATCTGATTTACTTCAGTCTGCTTATAAAGAGTTTATCTGATTCACTTCAGTCTGCTTATAAAGAGTTTATCTGATTCACTTCAGTCTGCTTTATAAGAGTATCTGATTCACTTCAGTCTGCTTATAAAGAGTTTATCTGAGTCACTTCCGTCTGCTTTATATGATTCACTTCAGTCTGTCTTAGAAAAGTTTATCTGATTCACTTCAGTCTGCTTTAGAACAGTTTATATGATTCACTTCAGTCTATTTTAGAAGAGTTTTTATATGATTCACTTCACTCTGTCTTAGAAAAGTTTATCTGATTCACTTCAGTCTGCTTTAGAAGAGTTTATCTTGCGCGCTCTGTCTGCATCACAAGAGTGAATGATTTCATATTTGTGGGGATAATCCGTCCTCTTTTCTACATACGGCTATATTTCTTGAACCCAGCTTAATCAGGTTTTTCGGCAAGCAATATACTTAGACTGATTTTGGCGTCGTTACCAAAGATCAGCCAACCTACTGACAAAAAAAAAGTTCTAAGAAACTGCACAACATCACTCAAGTTGAACTGAATATAACAGTGCATAAAATCGAAGTGTTTGTGAATGTATATAAATGATCTGTTTTCAAAACAGCAGCTGTTGCGTACAAGCTGGCAATAACAGAAACTGAACTTTCTATTTATAAAGATTTTAGTTTGAAATTATTTTGAAGAATTGTAAGCTGAATTGATTTCAAGAGGTAAATATGTCATAAATAGAACGAATTTGACAATATTGCTTTCCTCCCCCTCCCTTTTTTAATTTACAGCGATCACTGACATAGTCTCAAAGTCACGGGGTTGACTTTCAGATAATGTCTTGTCTTTCTTTCTGCTAACAATGTATTACAATATATTGTAATACAGCATTTCTCGCCATGCAAGTAAATATCCTTTACCTTCTCAAGCTAATTCCTCAACACAAGCGTGTCATGTAACAGTTTTTTTACACATGTGTCACATGCAGAAGGTCTCTTTCCTTCAACCTTCATTTGAAGAAACAAATCAGTATGAACTACGGTACTGATTAGCGTGATATTTCTAGTTTTAAATTTGTTTTTCGCGGTACTAGAACACGGATGGACTTATTTATGTTGATATCTGATTTGATATCATAGCTTATTTCACTCTTTCATTTCAGTGTTATTTCTACGGTATGAGTCCAGCAGTAGGCGTTAGCCAATAATCACAAAAAAAGTTAAGCCGTCGTGTCACTGCCACTTTCCGCTCAGTTTTCGGGCACAGATGAGAGTAGAAAAACTGAAAACGTTGCCCGCAACAAAATCAAGTCAAAATAAGCAAAGTAGCCAGTCTTGATTGTAAAGATTTTCTGTCTGGAGACGGTACGGTAGTAATCATGAAGTTGCCCATGACACTGGAATGCTGCAGACTGGAATTTCACTGAGTGATGCTACTAGACACCTTGGAGTGAACAGAAGTGTGCTCCAAACGGCCTTCAGATGGTTTAAGGAGACTAACCAGTTCCCTTCTGTTTTGCCAAGAACTAGTCGACCACGTATCAACACCCAGAGAGATAATCCTTTTTTTTTTTACTTTCCGCAAGAAGACGATTTGTAACTGCCGGAACGTTACAAAACGACCTTCAAGCAGCGACTGGTTTACGGATGATGTGATTGCTGAAATGTATTTGTATGATTTTGTCAGATCCCTTATAATCCCCCTGTTGAAATAGCTAGGCGCCCAATTCATTTTTATACTCGACAATGCACCTTGTCATAGGGCAGGCATTGTTATATGCAGGAAACTCTCTACCGTAGAGAGCGGAACAACAACACAACTCCTTCAGATCATCAGAGGAAGTACCCCCCCCCTCAGACAAGTGTTAGCATAGAGTTGGATGTCAGTAACATTATATGTCCTCTCTTCCTTGGCCTGCTCGTTCTCTTGTCCTTAACCCAATTTAATCAGCCTGGGGCATGTTAGGACGAGACATAATATTTCTGATCAAAACCAGACACGTGCTGTCCCAAAGAAAGAACTCTGGACTCAGTGGACAGCAGCTCCACAAAAAATGACCTCTATAGGCTTAATGAATCTGTGGAGAGGAGCAGACAGAACCGCAAAAATAAGATTTTTAAGGACATGCATCTTTCCCATAGCAACATATGCCTGTGAGACCTGGACACTTAACAAAACAGCTGAGAAACACATAAATGCCTCTGAATGTAAATGCTACAGAAGAGTTCTCCAAATATCGTGGACACAAAAAAGAACAAATATATCTATACTACAAGAGCTTAATATTGAAGAAGGCTGGCTGGTGAAGAGGATTAAAGAGAGAAAACTGAAATATTTTTGACACATTAAACGTCATGATAATTTAGTATTGGGAAAAAGAAAAAAGAGGAAGACCAAGACGAAGATGGCTGCAAGACATCGTTGACGATCTGGAAATGGATGCAACAGCAGCAGGCCATCTTGCTCACAACCGAGAGGCCTACAGGAGTGCTGTTTGGGAGGCAAAGTTCCGCAAGGGACATGCAAATGAATGAATGATGAAGGCTTAATGCAGCAGACGCCATTCTGAAGCGTACAATGAGGCTGTCGGAGGTCACAACAGCTACTGACAAACAACAGGTCATTGGAGAAATTCTTTAATCATCACATTTTAATTTTTACAATACATTTTTAAGTGCATTGTAATGCATATTTTCATTTCAACGTGAATTATCACAAAATAAACTGTGATTGGCTGTTAAATTAATGTGGATAAATTGAATTTTGAAATATTATTTTAGCTAATTTAATTTTTGCATGATTTGCTTATAAAATTACGTTGTGCTTCAGACATCTGCTGCTCAACTTTTCGTGGAGAATATATGTACACATATATTTTTAATTGAAACATGTTTATGTTATTATTTTTATTGAAATATATATTTATTTATTCAACTTCTTTTACTGTGAGGCGAAGTTTCGTGTGGTGAATTTATTTTCATTTGCAGATTGCGTGCATTTAGAAATGATTTAAGCAATGAATGCGTGCATGAAGAAATCATTTAAGTAATAAATTCGTGCACGTAGAAATCATCAAGTAATGAATGCATGCATGTAGAAATCATTTAAGTAATAAATGCATGCATTTAGAACTGATTTAAGTAATAAATGCATGCATGTACAAATGATTTAAGTAATAAACTCATACACGTAGAAATAATTTAAGTAATAAATTCGTGCACGTAAAAATGATTTAAGTAATAAATGTGTACATGTAGAAATGTTTTAAGTAATGAATGCGTGCATGTAGTGTAAATGGTTTGAAAAATGAATATTAGGGATGTCGAACACCTGCTTTTGAAAGTATTCCACCGTTGAGAACAGATTGAAAAAAAAACTCACGAGTGTTTGTGTTCATTTTCCTGTTATTTATCCCGAAACAAAAAGTGTTAAGTGTCATTTTTCAAGATTATCCGTGATTTGTCAGTTCTTGCCTCATTAACCCTGTCATCCCATCTCACAAGCAGCTAGTACGTTTGTGGTGTAGTTCGTGTTCCACGCTGCTGGATTACATATTACATGTTTCCTCTGTTTTCATCGTAATCAGTTCTCATTATACCTCGAGACATATCACGTGACAAGATCTTGCACAAAAGGGAAAAGCAGTTGCCACAGTTTATTATTTTTTTCTAACTGTTAAATATCCAAAGCCGTGTTTTAAAAATTCAGTTTGCTTCCTTTAACCCCTTATATATGGAGGTGAAGACGCGATCAGAATTGGCAGTCAGCGATGCATAACTGACATGCTACGCTAGCGTCAGGGCTCGCGCACCATTGCCGATAAACTCTGTCCCACCTTTCTGTTGGCACCCCCAGTAGCAGATCTAATTTGATTTGTCGCTGTAGAAAGATATTATATATAAGGGACTTTGATTTCCTGGTCTATAGTATCCAGGTGAAAGTAGACCTCTGCTTAGATGTGGTATTTTGGAATACTGAAGCTTCAAGATCTCCAATCCCTTTAACGATGTAGGTAAGTCTGTAAGTCAATATGCCTTGTACCGCTATGTTGCCATTGGCATAACATTTCTGAGTCTTTCCTTGTATGAAATCGAAATATTCTCGACCAGAGAATGTAGTTGAATGCAGCTTTCTATGTTCTCATTAGTCCATTTTATTCTACCTTACACATAGATATAAGGCTAAGGGACATAATCAATGACATTATGTGCCGACTGTTCGATACTAGAATTACTTCCCTTGAATCTCTTTCCGCACCACGCGTTTTAGGAATGTTTTGTGCACGATTTGTTGTATACTCACGGAAAAAAAAGTAAGCGTGCAATGATTTAAAAAGCACAATGAACGTGCTCAGGTGATGACTGAAATAAAATTTGGCACACATTATGCTTGATTATCCAGTAACAGATAAAATGATAACTTTCAGGCCAGTCACATGTCACAAAAAAGTGGGAAAAAAAAATTCACCTAATGTGGCTCACCACCCAAAGAAAAGAAAATCAGGGTTACAATATCGTGTGTGTCCTCCTCTGGCAGTTATCACTGCTTGACACCGCCTTCTCATCGAACCAATGACACGTTGTATCAATTGTTGAGGCATGTTATTTCATTCTTATTGCAACGCTTGGGCTAATTCTTGGCGGTTTACAGGACGATTGTGTAGTCTTCGCAACCTGCGGTCCAGTTCATCCCAAATGTGCTCGATAGGTGATAGGTCCGGTGAAATTGCTGGCCATGGCAAGACAGTAATCTGATGTTGTTGAAAGTGGTCCCTGACCACACGTGCGACATGTGGACGAGCGTTATCCTGCTGTAGTATCAGGTCTTGTCCATTAGCATCCAGAAAAGGTATTACGTGGCGTGTAATGATTTCCTCCCTATATCGTAAACCTGTAAGGTTGCCATTGAGGAAGACTAGGTTTGTTCGGCCAGCGTAGGAAATTCCTCCCCAAACCATTACACTGCCTCCTCTTCTCCTATCCACCTCTACCACACAGTTATTTGCAAAGTGCGTGTACACTAAAGCACGCCCATCATGGCCTTGTAGACAGAATCTGGACTCATCAGTGAATAGGATTCGTCTCCATTGATGATAAAGGCATGCCACATGGTGCCTGGCCCAGTTCAAGCGGGTTCGTCTGTAGCGAACTGTCAGTACTGGTCTAACTGCAGGCCTATGAGGTAAGAGATTTACTTCACTGAGTCTGTTCCTCATTGTCCTGCCCGACACACGTCTTACACCTGGAATGTTGCAGCCAGTCCATGTTGCCTGGAGAAACCTGTTACGAAGGTGCATGAGGTGGATGTAGCGGTCTTGTGCAAGGATGGTAACTCGTGGTCTGCCGCTTCTATGGCGGTCAGCAACGGAACCATTTTGGTTAAAATGACTTTGAAGGCGTGATAGTGTGTTTCTGTGAACATTAAAATATTGAGATACGGCTGCTACTGTTGATCCAGCAATTAACATCCCAACAGCTATTTCTCGCTGATGTTCATTCAATCTTGGCATGATGAAAAAAGATGTTTATGTTGTGGAATTCCACTACTTCTTTCTTCAACGATTACGTGAAGAGATCTCTGAGAACAGAATTACACATTTATCCTAATTTTATCTGTGGTCAGTAACCAATCATGGATCACTGCACGTGATTTCACTGGAGCTGTGGTTATCTCCCCATGAATAGTGCGATCAACTTCGTGCAGCACGGGGAAGTAGACAACACTCAGACAAAACTTTGTGCCAAATTTGATTTCATTTCACTCATGACAACGTGATTGATAAGCTTGACACCACTGCACACTTACTTTTTTTCCGTGAGTATGGAAGTTAACCTAATGAAACATTTGAAGTGTTGCGTGTAATTCGAGGATAAGAGTAAAAATATGAAACAGTCCCAACCATAGTCGTGTGAGTAGTAGACATTTGCAGTACAGATATGTTATGTCAGTTCTCTCTAGATGTATGTGCGCGGAGACACGTCAGCGGTTTTGGAAATTTGACGTCAGCAGACCAGATCAGAGATATTAGCTCTCTTGGAAGTATGCACGAGAGAAGAACAGAGCGCAGTTTTTTTTTCATTGGGTAGTAAAGGAGAAACGCATGAGGTTCTTGATCGCACAGTTAAGAGGCAACATGAGTGCACATGTATGTCGCTTCAGCGTGGTATGAATGCCACAGAAAGTTTAAAAGTGGGGTCAAATTTGCCGGATGCAGCTCCTTCCGGCCAGTCTCACTCTGGCAGTAGGCCAGATGTTAACGCTGAGCGAATGATACGAGAAAACCGGAGGGTAAGAATCGATGAGGTGGCTGAAGAACTGAAGATTAGCCATGGCTTGTCTCTCCACTTCATTCACGATGTGCTTCAGTCGTGAAAAGTCTTCGCAAAGTGGGTGCCAAAACAGTTCAATCCCGTTCTGAAAGAACGGTATGAGAATGTTTGTGAAATTCTTTTACGACGTTTTGAAGCTGAAGGAGATGGTTTTCTATGACGTAAATTCACTAGAGAGGAATACTTAGTATATTACTTCCACCCAAAGACAAAGCGAACCACCAAGGAATAGGCGGCATTCTTCTTTTCTGTGACCGAATAAGCTCTGTACAACACAGTGGTCCTGAAAATTCGTGCTCTTCTCGGGCCGTAAAGACCCTATCCTGTATAATATACACCCATAGGAACTATCAAACAATAGATGAGCATACAGCGATCTGCTTGAGAACCACTTGAAACCAGCAGTCAGGTCAAAACGTCACGGTTTGTTCAACTCTGGGATGTTGTTAGAACATAGTAACGGAGCCTCACACAGCATGAGAAATTAGTTCAGTAAATTACAAATCTGCATTTGAGGTGGCTTCTGCATCCTGCATGTTCACTTGAAATCGCACTATATGATTATCATGTGTTTGGACCCCAGAAAGAGACACTATATGGGAAGATTTAGTACGAATGAAGTGACTGAAAAGGCCGTGCAGAGCTGGCTACAGGTCAGTTAGAAACTTTTTTTTTACTTAAGTATTTCAGGCATTAGTAAAGCGATGGAAGGCCTGCATTGAATGTGGTGAGGACTGTACTGAAAAGTGATACAGAGTTTTTAGTCATATTTGTATATGTTTTCGAATAAAAAAAAATAAGTGTCATATCTCATTGACTCATCTGTCTGTCGTCTGTTTAGTTGTCTGTCTGTCTACATACTCTCAGTATATACACGGAAGTTGAAGTACTTTACGTTTTTCAGTTTGTTTTGTGCACTGTCGAAATGCTCTTCGGTTTATTCTCGTTGTTTTTTTTTTTCCTTTTTATTCGTGCCCGAAAACCGTTACTGTAGTTTAATGTTGTACTTCTTGTCTCCTGTTTGTTAGTTCCACTATTTTACATAACACACTACACGTGTTCACAGCCACTGAAGGATAATATACCGAGGAAATACACGTTTAAACACAGTGTGTGTTAAATGCCACAGTCAACCGATATTACCGTCATAGAAATAACAGGATGTTAAGGGTCAACATACGAGACGCCTGAAGAGTTAAATGAAAAGAAGACGTTGTACGTACACACATTACGGAAATGAGTCCATCACTGTGTTTCGAAACCTTGCACTCTCCAGCACCAGCATGATCTATGTGCGACTTACAGCATAAACAATGTGAAATTAATAGCAAATAATATATGGAAACTGTTCTAATCAGAAGTTTAATTTTCTAATTAAATTTTTAAAAACTAATACAAATAATTCATTTACGATTTTTAAAAATACAAAATATTTCCACTTGATTCCACTGACGTTCCATTAACCCTTTATCATCCATTTTTAAAAAGGGAATGCAAAATTCAAGATCTGATATATCTGTAACTTTCTCTAGTTATTTTTTTTAATGTATTTCCGTCTTCTAAACATTCTAATTATTTACAGAAATTTATCCTGAAAGAGTTTGAAAATGAAATGAATACTACAGAAATTGATTTTTCTTTCTTACGCGCTACTACTAAAACTGTTTTGTGATGAACCAGGAAAGGTAGCAGCCACGACCACCAAAAGCTGAAGTCGGAGACACTGGACCAGTGTAGCCTAGTTTCGTCAACCTCCTCTCACCCAGTGGATTTCATAGCCATACCAGGTCGAGGTTCCGTTGAGGAAAGTCCAACTCGAAGCTCACTGGTGCAACGAGAACCACGGTGTCACGCAATTCCTCTTCTGTGACCCACCAAGAATACAGACCCAAGTCCTCCGATGCTCTGAGCCCCCATCCTAAATGAGATCTATCTCCAGGACCACAGGAGTAAATTCATTAGTAGCACGGGGCGATCTTGGTGGTAGAAGTGAACGATGAAGAAGAAGAACTAAATAGCTTAATAACGTTTTCAAACACGAACGTAAACACAGGTTTGTCTATTTTGATCTTTGCATCATAACAATAACATTGTTAAAGAAGTAGGCCATGTAAACAGAAGCCAGTAATAAAGTGTGGTAAGTGTTAACCTTGAAGATAAAAAAAGAAACCTCGTGTCATATCATATCAAGGTTATATTAAAACCTTAGAGCTATTCTTCAGATATAGTTATCATCATCATCATCATCATGTGCCGTGCCGACTGGCGTTGGCTATTATGCTTCTCCAGAGTACGCGATCCTTCATGCAGGCCATCAGCTCAGTTGGTGATCTCCTCTCACACCATCCCGTCAGACTGTCCAGTATCATTTCTCTTGGTCTTCCTCTTGATCTTCTTCCTTCTATTTTTCCTATTGTTATAATATTTTCAATGCCCCCTCTTCTCATTGCATGTCCTATGAAAGTACATTGTCTCTCTCTTATCTTTTTGACAAGGTTTTTTTTCTCTCCAGCTCTTCTCATACATTCTTCATTAGTTATTTTTGCTGTCCAGGGGATTCGCAACATTCTTCTAATAAACCACATTTCTGCTGCTTCCAATGATTTTTGTGCAGACTTGCCTATTGTCCATGATTCACTTCCATATAACAAGATAGGTTCAATATAGCATTTTAGGACTCGTTTTCTAACATTCATTGATAAGGATGTGTTGGTCAATATGTTTGTCATTCTCTGAAATGCAGTCTTTGCTTGGCCTATTCTGTTCCTAATTTCTGTTTTGCATTTCCCATCTGAAGTTATTACTGCTCCAAGGTATTTGAATTTCTGCACCTGCTTTAGAACAGTTCCGTTTAATTTAATACTGCATGCTGGTGGATTCAGATATAGTGCACTATAAAAAAGCTAGTGTTTTGTTTTTCTGTGGGTTTTTTTTAAAAAAATCTCACTAAATGTCTATACTATCCATACAATAGTTGTGTGGGAGAATTTTAAGCTAGCAGTGAGGACTACAAGCTGTTGTGTACAATGTACACTTTTAATGGTCTACGTCAAATACAAAACGAGATGAAACATATATCATCTGAGATGCATACTTTATATTATCGGCATATTGGAATGAAGATTTCAGTCGTAAAAGTGCTATTCACTTCAAAGGTTAATTGCTAATGTGCTCTGCTTAACAACAATCGTTGGAAATGTTCTTCGAATGGAAGATGAAACCGTGCTAGCAATTAAACAATGTCAGAAGAAAAGTTTGAGACCTTCTCGTGTGATTAAAAGTGCAAATGAAATATGAGAGAGAGAAAGAGAGAGAGAGAGAGAGAGAGAGAGAGAGAGAGAGAGAGCTGTTAGTGTCCATACTTTTCTTGACCTGTTGGTACACTACAAGTCTGGCATGGTCTGCTGTACCTACATCTCCAGCTCCAGGAGTAAAAAAACACTTCTACATTCTGCCAGTTTGGAGCCACTAACGTTCACTATGAGACAAACGCACCACACAAAGTGGGCACAGTGCAACAGAACGCTCTCAGACTTAGCACTGTTTATTTTACACTTTAAATGTCCGTCTTTCTCAGTAAGTACATCTTTTCCCGATCACTATACTTTCACGTGTGTAGAAATTAAATAATTCTTTCATATTCTATCTCAGATAACGTTTAAAAAATTAGGGTGGGTGGTCTAAAAATCATTTAAAAGTATAACTCAATAAACACAAAACTAATCAAGTTAAATATCAATTTATTTAATAAATTATTTTTCATGAAAGTCACACAACATATCACAGTTAGTGGAACATACATAGATGAATCAAAACAGAGAAATGAAGATTTAAGTAAATTGTATTATAAAAATCACACAGTTTTTTTTTTTATTACGTTAGATACATAGGCATCAGGCAGCACAGGTACAGACACGCTTGTTTCTGAATGTAATTGCCCGTATCTTGTCTTTCTGGTCAAAGTGGCGAAGTCGTGTCATTTCTTGTCTAGTCTTGTCTCTTTCCGTATATATCTTTCACTGTGACACATAGACTTCTCTCTAGGGATCGGTGGTTTGCTCCACATAATATGATTTTTACGGTTTCTGTAATTTCCTGTGTCATGTGTGGTGGCCTCTGACTGTTTCCTAAAAATCTTCACGTGACTGTTTTCTGACGTAGGCTGTCTGGCGGTGGTTGCGCAACGAGGCCAAACCGTTTGGCTTGCTTTTTCTGCGTGTAGTAATAATACTGTGTTACTCCACCAAACTTGGTCCTGATGATATCGTTTCTGATAATGTCTCCTCTTATTAACATTCAGTACTCTCCTTAAACATCTCATTTTTGTTGCGAAGATTCTCCCTTTACGTTTAGCTGTTAAGTGTCCACGTTTGACATCGATAGCGCAGAGCTGGAAGGAAACTTATGTTGTACAGAGCTCTTTTTGTTTCAGTTGTTGTGATATATTTGTTTTCATTAAAAGACCCGATGTGATTTATTGCGTCCGTTCTCAATTTCTGCATCGATTTTCCCTGATGATGATATTGTTCTCCCTATGTCTTTGAAATGCTTCACCTGTTTCAATGGCTGATTTGTGTTCAGGAAAACCTTTTTATGTGAGTTTCATTTGACTATAGTTCAGTCATTGGCCGCAGTCGTCTGCATATTTTTTTTTCATTAGGGATAAAATATGATTTTTTTCATTATGGAAACGACTCTGTATTGGTCCCAGTCCCTCTCACTGCTTTCTTTCTTCCATACTAGGATAACTATAGCGTTCCTCTAGTTTTGTGGCATTTCTTGATCGTTCCATACCAGGCTATAGACTCTGTGAAGCCAAGTTGTTTTGATACTTTTGCACATTTGATTAATTCTTTAGATATTCCATCACATCTTAGAACGTTGTTCATTTGGGCCATTGTTATGACTTCTCTGATTTCAGCTGATATGTTTTGTTGGAGTTCTGTGAAGTAGATTGTATTGTTATCTTGGTTTTGACGAGCCACAGACGTTATACGAGGGGTGATTGATAAATTCTCGGCATAAGGTACAACGGATTATTTCTCAGCTTAGTCCCCTTGCAAGTTTATGCACGTAGTCCAGCGATCCTGGAGCATACAGATCCCTTCTTTGTAAAAGTCAGCATCTTCTGCCAGTAGAAAGTGGTCTACAGCATGAATGACGTAATCATCTGAAGCAAATTTGCAACCACTGAGCTTCTTTTTGAGTTTGGTAAACAGGTAATAGTTCGAGGGGGCCAAATCTGGGGAATAAGGAGGATGTTCAAAGTAGCTGGAAACCACATTCATAAATGACACGCATTGCCACCGCCGACTTGTGAACTGGAGCATTGTCTTGCTGAAAGATGACTCCTCTCGTCAATTTCCCTCCACGCTTTTCCTTCAGTTTGACCCACAGTTGTTTCACAAGATTAGCATAATAGGCCCTGGTGACCCTTCTGCCCTTTTGAAGATAGTCTACCAATAGCACACCTGAATCCCAAAAGATGGAAGCCACCACTTTACTTGAAAACAGAGCCACCCTTGCTTTCTTTGGAGGTGGGGGTCTATGATGTTTCCACTGCTTTGACAGTTATTTGGTTTCTAGTTGAAAATGAAGAACCAAAGTCTCATCCATAGTCACAAATTGCTGAAGAAACGTTTCAATATCTGCAGAAAAATGGCCAAGATTGTCTCTTAACATGTTGAGATGCTGTCGTTTGTGATTAGCTCCAAGAAGTTTCGGGACCTATCGAGCAGAGATCTTTGTCATTTGAAGATCATTGTGAATAATGGCATGAACACGTTCATGGGAGATGCTCAACTCAGTAGCACTATACCGCTTAGTTAGTCGTCGATCATCCATTATCATATCATGGATTCTGCCGGTGGTTTCATCGGTGGTTATCGTTCTTGGTCTTCCTGGACGGGGATCATCTTCCAGACTCTCCCTTCCATGTTTGAACTGAGCTGCCCATTTCTTCACTGTGCTATAAGAAGGGGCACTCTCCCCTAGAATCTCTATCATATCCTCATGGATCTCCTTCTATGATAAGCCCTTGATGCAGAGGTAGCGAATGACTGCTCGATGAAAAATTATATCCATTTTCTCAATTTCTCCCACCCCTTACCACTTCAGTAGCCTGTAAAAAAAACTGGTTGCAGTTAATTTATTGAAACTTGGTGTTTATCTAACATTAACCTGATGTACAAATGCATCTAGTATCAAGTAATTGTACCTTATGCCGAGAACTTATCAATCACCCCTCATATATTGAGTAGCGTGTGAAAGTATTGCCTTCACTCCCTAATATAAGCTCTGGTTCGCATATTGGCTCATCTTTAAGATCGTTCATGGTCTCTGTCGGGTCGAAGTGCTCTCTCTCTCTCTCTCTCTCTCGTTCTCTGCTCTTTCCCTTATTGCGTTTATCTTTTTTTTTTAATGGGATCTTCAAAGCGTCTTTATGATCGTTGCTTAGTGCTTCACCATATTACTGCCACAATTGTGTCTTTGCTTCTTTTACTACTCCATGTGAGTGTCTTCTTACAATTCCGTATTCAACATAGTCGCACGTCTGCTTGCTTCTCATCCATTCTTTATATTTATTTATTAATTTTTAAGGACATCGAGCGATGTGTCGCTTCCGTCTGATTTTTTTCCTCTTGGCAGGTCATAGCACAAGTCCGCCCATCATGGAGGGCTTTAACCACCCTGGGTGCCCAGAGAGCTGGGTGCTCAAGAATTGAAAGTGCCCAGCACAAACGCGTAATGCGAAAAGCCAAGGCAACACAAGCACCCACGACTGAATCTGGACATATGTGTTTCGTGTGTGGCAAAACTTTTAGAGCTCGTATAGGACACACCTCTCTTTACTTTGATTAAGATGAATCTGTGGTCATCATCGAAGACGATGGACGAACAACAAACAACACAAATTTTTACAAATAGGAAACAACAAGGCTTTCGCACAGTAAAGTAACAGAGCACGGTCTTATATAGTTAAGCGTTAAATTTTTAGAAATGAGAGAAAGAAACATGAGAACATTACCTGGGATTTGAACCAAGGACTTCAGTAGGACGAGCAACCGTCTAGCCATGGGGGAACAGCACATTTATCACTTAAACATTTAACACCCCCCCCCCCCCCACCCATTAAAAGATGCTTGATTTTATATTTGGACATTATTTAGGTTTGGAGTCATACATTTATGTACTTATAATCATATTTATTGCATGCTATGTTCTTCAAAAGAAGACATGTGCTAAACATGGGTGTTCAGGTGTTAGTCTAGTACCGGTAATCACTGCCCCAAGGCCTGCCAAAATCTAACCACCAGAGTATAGGACGCGGGATGACTTTTGGTGGAGCTTTTATGAGGTAAAAGTGCGTCTTATATGGTGGGAAAATAACAAAATATTTAGTTTCAAGGATTTTACAAGCAGTGAAGTCAACTTACCTTGTGCAGTAACAAGCAGAAATATATAACTCCAGTAATAACAATAAGAAATTGAGATTGAAAAACTCCCCCAAGACAGGAAATCTTGGCGAATTACCATGTGGGTCCTATGTGGCGTTTAGCGGCCGGGAAGGCTGTAAGATGTAAGAATAACAATAATAAAATATTTCAATAACAACAATAAACAAAGAGCTCTAATATCATAAACTGCAAAGAACATCATTGGGAAAAAAAAAGAAAGTGTCATTGTTTGTTGAGGGGGAAAAAAAAGCAAAAGAGTATAATTTAGATTTTGCTTAATCATCACAGCTAATCCGTGGGAGAACCACGCAGTTATGTTTGCCATGTACATAAGGGCATATTTGCATGAACTCTGCTTATAAGGTCAAGGTCGAAATCACCGGTGTCAAAGTTTCCGAGTCGTCTGCCACAAGTGTCGATAATTATCTTCTTGTTGTACAAAGGTTTCTTCATTGTTTTTGTCTCGTAAAATTAGTTTCTTGACATCCAACATGAGCAGATATCATAGACCAGACAACAAGAATCTGCAAACATTGAAAGATATCGCTAACAAGTTGAGAATTCACAGCATTGAGTCGACAAATGCGAGCAATTCCGGGTAAGTAAACGAAGTTGGCCCAACTCGGATGTAAATTATAGTTGTATGAATGTAACTTGTAAATTGTATTTGCACAGTGATATAGTAAAACATCCTTCATTTTTACATCGGTAGACTACTAGTGTGGTGCGAAAATTATCATGCGATCTCACATCCTTCCCGTGCTGTTTAAACGTCACATAGGGCTCGCAAGGTAGTTTGCCAAGTTTTCCTGTCCTCGGCGAGCTTTTCAGCCTCATCAAGGGATTTTATGCCTACTAATCTAGCCTCTCTTAACGATGTCCTCTTTAGAGTTTCACGTGGTCAGCCTCTTTTTCTTCTGCCTGTTGTGTTCCGCTTGATAGCTTGTTTTGGGATTCTCTGACTTTTTTTTTTCATCAAGTGACCGACATATGTCCATCTCCTTTTTCTGATCACCCATAAGACTGGTTGTTGTTCGCTCATCTGCCTTATCTCTGCATTGTACTTGAATTCGTTTATTATTCAGAAGAGTCTAATTTTGTATGTCATCTGCTAGACCTTCTATTCATTGTTGTCATTTTAACTTTGTCACTGCTGGTAGGTGACAACGAAGACTCGGTGACTTTACAATGGAGAAAAAACTGAACCAGAAAAGAGAGAAGGTAGGGGAAAAACTTTAGTAATGAAGTAAAAAGCATATTTCAAAAGTTTCTCTCTTCACCTGACATGTCCTTTTCGCAGTACCTTGCTCACAGTCAGTCTGAAACCATCACCTTTAGCCGGGGTGCCTCTTTTGTTGAGTGTGGTGTTAAGAGTGCAAGGTTTGTGTTGTTTGTGCTTATTGATAAACCTATTTTGTAAATGGATAACGTACCCATGAATGGATTGCAAGATAACTAGAAAGTAGATTTATCTTATAGTTATTCTTTTGCTTACATTAACAGTTCTTTGTAACTCTTAGTTTGGATGTGATTTGACTGGTATTGTTCATACACTTTTTGATCTTGTGACATTTTGGCCTGCAGGTGACCACTTCCTCTCTGAACTGAGTCTTCATTTAAGTTAAAATCTAAACTCTCTGGCACTGGTTTATCATTACCACATTCATCTATCAGAACTACATTCATCTATCAGAACTACATTCAACTATCAGAACTAGTTCCCTGGCTAATTCTGTGAGTAAAAAAAAAAAACAACTTATTTTTGGCATTCAAGATGGACTAGATTCATGAGATGTAGTGGACAGTGGCAAAATGTAAAGCTAAATGACATAAGACAAACTTTCAGGGATGTGTAAGTAAATTACAGCATTCTTTTAACACAGAGGAATGATCCCACCATATTTTGGCCCTGTAAAATTAGATCTGAGAATGTCTAACTTTAACGCAGGACATCACACTTGGAAACAACTGTGTAAAGAACACACTTATCTAAACATAGTCTTTGTGAAACAGGGAACATCAGATCTGATTGCTTAAAAAACTCTGACCTACTCCTGTAGCCCAGAAACCTGTAGCAACCAACACTGTTTGTTATTGTTATGAAATATAATGCCACCCTCTTATAAGGCAGAATTTTTCAGGAATAGAAAACTTTCTGTAAAAGAAAGAGGGAATATAGAACTGAGAAATCTGCTAGTAGCCTCTTGTTTATTATAGGAGTGTCAAATAACTCAGACAAAATGCTATTTACACTAAGAAAACCCACTCACCTGTGGGAAAAATGACAAGCACAAATACCCCTCCTGGGATAGAATGTATGAGAAGAGCTGGAGAGACAAAAAAATCTTGTCAAAAAGATAAGAGAGAGACAGTGTATTTTCATAGGACATGCAATGAGAAGAGGGGGCATTGAAAATATTATAACAACAGGAAAAATAGAAGGCAGAAGATCAAGAGGAAGACCAAGAGAAATGATACTGGACAGTCTGACGGGATGGTGTGAGAGGAGATCACCAACTGAGCTGATAGCCTGCATGAAGGATCGTATACTCTGGAGAAGCATAATAGCCAATGCCAGTCGGCACGGCACCTGATGATGATGATGGGATAGAAGGCCCTCCAGCTTTTGACATTGCACACTTGTCAATAGGTGGAGCTGAGATCTTGGCCTGGGGCCATGCTGGGCTGTTTGGGATGGTGGGTGGATGGGAACACAGAGATCGCCTGTGGGGATGGGAAAAGTCTGGTGGAAATAACGCGTCCAGGACGTGACAAGCCTATGGGTCTCTACAACAATGGCTATCAGAATGAGTCAATCAAAGCAGCCAGCAGACTATAGGTGGTGGGGAATGGACATCGTTGAAGTACCATTAGATCCCTCGTCCCAAAGTCGGAGTGTCTCTGTGAAACTGTCTCAAAGCCATCGGACGGCCCAGTGTTGCACTTGGGGCCTGATCTCAGCTTCTCACTGGAAAGGCCCCTTGGGTATGAAAGAAAGATTTAGGACAAAAACCCCAATATGAATATGTCAGAAACAAAAAGAAAACCATACAAGCCTGGACATCGCTTCGCAAAAGGTCTGCGCCAGGTGCTTTGCCCCCCCCTCCCCCCACCCCACCCCCCGCTACCCTGAGCAAAAAATCAGCTACGGGGGGCACACTAAACATCATTCAAATCAACATTTCTGGACTTAGGCCAAAGGCCTCAGAATTAAGCAGACAACTGAAAAAAGTCAACATCTGTATTGCAATTATACAAGAAACCCTGCTATATGGAAAAGATCACCCAGTGCCTGGATACAATGTACAAATATGAATGTGCAGGGGTATTGCCACACTTTTTAGAAATGACATCCAAGGAGAAGTTAAAAACAGGAAGTGCAATCAGAATGATATCCAAGAGATAACAGTATGGCATGACAGACTGTGGTACACTCTGTATGATGTTTATTGTCCCCCAAATTTTAAAAGTCAAATCAACATACACAGCACAGACATGCAGAAAACTATCATTGCATGAGATTTTAATGCACATCACTAGGATACAAAGACCAAAACCCTATGGGAAACAACATTGAAGAGCTATGCAGCACCAGCAGCAACATGATAATATTGCAAGACTCCTCCTCCCCACCAACACTCCTCCACAGAGCCACTGGATGCACATACAGACCTGACCTCACAATTGTCTCAGCAGACATCCACAACGATTGTACTCTGAAAGTGCTTGATGACATAGGAAGCGACCATCACCCCATCCTTCTACAAATTTCTCACACATGAAACCAAAGACCACACAAACCCCCTCACTGGAATTATAGAAAAGCAGATTGGGAAAAATTCAGAACACAAACAGATGAAAACCTATCAAAATTAAATGACAACACAAACATTGACACATTCTACACCAACATAATCCAAACCATACTTGGAGTAGCCTACAAAACAATCCCCCGAGGATGCAGAAAGAAATTCTAGACACAATCTCTGGAAGACATAGTCAAAAAAAGAAAAGAAGCCAGTAAGAATGCAGAGAAAAACCCTACTCCAGAAAACAGAATAGAGTAGAATAAACTAACAGCTAAGGTAAGCCTCAAAACTAAAAAAGCAAAGAAAGAGAAGTGGTTAAGCACATGCAGCAATCTCAGCCTCAGAACTGAAGGAAAGAAGGCTTGGAAACTCTAAGATAACATGTCAGGAAAAAACAAACAAACTAACCTTAAGCCAATGTGAATCTCTGGTTGAGTCCTCTCAAGTGACCCAGACAGAGCCAGTACTTTTAACAAATTCTTTGCTGCCACCAACTTTCCTCCAACAGGAAAATACTTGACAAGGTGCTGGGAAAAGTTCTGAGAAGTAAAGAGAAATCTAGCTTGGCAAACATTCCACTTTTTTAGGAAAACTTTACCATCCATGAACTCCATAGTGCTATGGGTAAGCTACAGCTAAGAAAAACACCCGAACCAGACAAAATATCAAATGAAGTTATCCTTCATCTGGGCCCTGTAGGAAAGTCCACATTGCTCAACTTCATTAATAAGACCTGGCAAAGTGGAGTACTACCAAAATCTTGGAAGTCAGCCATAGTTAGACCTATCCTGAAAAAAGGAAAGCCAGATCTTGACCTAAAAAGCTTTAGATCAATCTCACTGACTTCCAGCATTGGTAAACTAGCAGAACAAATGCTTAACACTAGGCTGTACTGGTGGTTGGAATCCTTGGGGTCCCTCCAGGCTTCCACAAAGGATCAAGAACTGAAGACCAGCTGTTTCTCCTCTCTCAAAGTGTAAGACAGTTTTTTACACAAGAGAAGTACTGTAGCTGTCTTTGTAGATTTCCAGCAGGCATATGACAGGGTCTAGCAAAAAAGCCTGCTGTTAAAGATGTAAAACATGGGCATACATGGAAAAATGTACCAATGAGTTAAAAACTACCTGGGTACCAAGACCATACAAACTCAGGTCAGTAACAGACTGTCAAACACACGCACCCTGGAGGTAGGTCTGCCACAAGGTTCTGCTCTTAGCTGCACCTTGTTCCTAATCTTTATAAATGACCTTCCTGACCTGTTGAACACCCACAAAGTCGTGTTTGCCAATGACCTTGTCATATGGACTAGTGGAACAGACCTGAAGCTGGCTGCTGAGAGACTTAATGGAGCCCTCCTCACCATATCAGCCTAATGCAATTTCTGGAAGTTGAAGATCAATGTTAGTAAAACATTCATACAGTCTTCACTCTTAGCAACAAACTAGCCAAGACTGAACTGAAAATAACTCTTGATGGTGCTCAAATCATGAAAGAAAAAAATCCAACATACCTTGGTGTGAAACTAGACAGAAAATTGAACTTTAAAGAGTTCATGGATGGACTAGCAGAAAAACCATCCAAAAGACTAAACTTCAAGTAACTTGCAGGTACATCCTGGGGTGCTGACAAAGCAACACTCAGACAACTGTACACAGGATATATTAGATTACAACCTCTCCCTACATTTCACAGCATCAAAGAGCTCTCGTACACAAGTAGACAGAATCCAGAACCAAGCCGTTCATTTCATTTGTGGGGCAGTGAGATCAACACCTACAACTGCATGTGAAACTGATGCAAACATAGAGCCATTAAATATAAGATGAGAAAAGTCAACCATTGAGGCAGTAGAAAGATATAAACGCATGCCCCCAGACCATCCTAACAGAATAGTGGTTGATAAATGGAAGCATAATAATAGACTGAAACTGAAAACTCCATTGCACATAGCAGAACAGTTGAACACAAGATACAAATGCCCTGAAGACAGAGAACTTACAAAAGTACAAGACATCCCACCAAACACAAACTACACACTTCCTCAAACTAACACCAGACTTAAGAACAAATTAGTGAACAAATCATCAGATCCCAGCACCCTAAAGCTGTGTGCACTGGAGACCACAGAATCCTACCCCAAGGACTGGA